>CAJQZJ010034199.1:737866-756932 GCA_907164525.1 Lophiomys imhausi | reverse complement strand
GTGTGTGTGTGTGTGTGTGTGTGTGTGTGTGTGTGTGTGTGTGTGTGAGTGTGCATGTATGGATGAGCATGCAATAGGTTATCTTAACCAATGAACCATTGCTCCAGCTCCCTAAGATGCCTTTTTAAAGATAATGCAAGTAGGAGTGTTTAGTTCATGTGATTCTCAGCACTTCTCCCAGCAGACCAGAACACTGTCCAGGGGACTGAGCCTGGCTTCTCACCTGCTTCAACACCTCAGCACAGCACCATCAGCTCCTTATCTAATTGACTGCTGATATATATTTGTTGAGACTAGAACCTGAAAATTGTTCTCCTAAATCAGCGGCGCCAAATTGCTGCATCTAGTTGATAAGGATCTTGTCACGACAGCAGTTTTTGGGTGAGAACACATGAAGATACATAAACAAGAGGAGGAAACACTGCCAATCTAATCATAATCTCTGATGTGTTTTGGAGAATTCAAAGAGGCACCTACATTTTTCAGCTCTCCAACATCTCAGCAACTGCAGACAATAAGTCTTTCCCTTGAGTTTGGAAGCCTACAAGTTTTTGGGTAACTGCCTCTGTGTGGGAGCAAGCTGCATTACCTGAGACTGAAGAGACTGTCTCAGCTGTGCAGCAGCTGCCACTGATGTTGCAGGAGCCTTTAGGCAGTGCTGCTAACATCAGCAAGCTCCTCAGAGAACCTGTGTGTTTGGGTAACTTAAATGGATTTATTACAACTCTTAACAGACAAGAGAATCTTCCATGGCAAAATCCTACCCTTGTCTCCAAGCCTCCAGATCCGTAAGCCAATTTGGAGGAGAGGGGTCCTGCACAGTGAAGGGACTATGTATTTACAGAGGTAGCCCCTGCTCTGACAGAACGATGGTGGAATAAGAAGCCAGCATGGGCAATTTCTTCATATAAAATTAAAAAGCCTAGATTTATGCATGATCTCCTCAGATAACATGTTACAGTGATCAATGAAACCTAAAATAAATGGGGTACAATGTTAGTAAAATGATTGGATTTATTCTAAAATTTTAAAGATCTCTAGCTTCCAAAATAAATTATAGGTAACTAAACACTACTAGATTTTAAAATTCATAGAATGACCAGAAATCGTTAAACATGGAGATTTATATGATACAGTAGGGAAGATTTCTCTAAGAACTATGTCAAAGCCAGAACCAAAAAATATGAAGCAAATATTACTAATGGGAAACAATTTAAAGCTTAAAACTGAAAAAAGTTTAATGTGTAAGAGAGATAAAGGTTAATACAGCATAGGAAACAGTGTTTTTAAAATGTTTGACCTTAGGAAAAACACTTTCAGGATAATGATCAATTGCATAAATAACTGTACAAGATCCAAAAGTACTTAGTCTCAGTGGTATTGAAAGACATTCATCAAATAAGAGATGATTTTTAACTGTCAAATTAAAAGATTTTAAAATTATTAGCAGGAAGCTAAATTAGTGTGAAATTAGAAATCCTATATGTTGCTAGTGGGAAATGATATCAGAGAAAAACACTTTCTGAATGGTGATTTGCTGACTGTATAAACAACCTTAAAATCTATTTAACTTTTGACCATGGAAATCTGCTTTTAGGAGTCAATTCTAAGCTGTGTATATCTATGCACATGAGCAGGCATACTATTTATTTATTATTTGTCTATTTAATATTTATTCTTTGACCTACTAGAATATAAGGTTTTCAAGGCCAGGGACTCTGCTTATTTAATTTTCTGTGCTTTTAACTTAAAAAGGGAGTCATGTATGTGATTAATACATGTTTGTGTAATAATTTTTATTTTTTAAATGCTTATAAGGGATGAAGACATTGTATAGCATGTTTAGTGGATAACATAACTTACATGTTAAAGACATGATATCAGAATAGATCCAAAAGGATCAAGGGGAAAGAGTCAGAAAATAGGCGAGGCAGGGCTGGAGAGATAGCTCATTGCTTAAAAACGCTTGCAAGCAAGATGACAAGAGTTCAGATCCCTAGAGCCCAGTAAATTCTGGGTGAGCGTGGTAGCCCACCAGTAATTCCAGACTCTGAAAGTGAAGACAGGGGTCCCTGGATCAAACCTGATAGCCAGAAAAGGAATATTGGAGAGCCCTGTGTTTGAGAGATTCTGTCTCAAAAAATAAAGCAGATGAGAAATCAAGGAAGATTTTAATTATCAATTTTGGACCTCTATATATGAACACATGTGTACATGTGCATGTTCAGACTCAAATGTGCCAATGCACATGAGAACACACACATACATGCACACACGACATACATATCAGAAGAGGAGGAGGAGGAAGACGAAAAAGGTAGAGAGCACAGCTTCTGACAGCAGTCATCAAATAAAGACAGAATATTTTGTGAGAGGATTAACACATAGTAGACAGCTACATGCAGAAACAGATAATGAATGGAACTCAATATGGGCTCTACAGAGGAAAGGCAAGATATTTTAAAGTAGAACAAATGTAATTGATCACCCTAGGAGGAGGCAATACTCCATTGCTAAGCCATCCAAGCAAAAGTATTTATGGGAATGAGTCACTAGGACAAGACTCTTGGTAGATACATCCAGTTTATTTCCTCATAGAAAGACTCCTTTACTTCTCTCCCTAGTATTGCCTCTATCCTCTGTCTCTCTCAGCTACTCATTCCTTCTCCTTCAGAGCTCATTTTGAACATTGAGTGTGTCTTGAGACCTATGTCAATGACTCATTCAGTAAATTGTTCCTGGGGTGGAGGGCTATATCACCTCCTCTTCCTGTCCTTTATGGGTAGTATAGAAGTTTATTTTTTTCAGAGTCCTCACTAGACTGCCATCTCCTTGGAGGCAGAAACTATAGTTTCTTTTTGTATTTTACATTATTTTGAATTGGTATCTATTATATACCTGAGAGGTAGTAAAAATAAATTAATCTTAGAGTGGCACATAAACATGTTGAAATAATTTTATATTTCATTTCTTTCAGAGCCATTAAGTTAAGTATTTTTCATTAGCATTCATATTCCTCTTAGTTTGTCTCAGGGTTTCTAAGTTCTTGTAATATGTCCACCTTGTCAGCACATTGGCTTTTGTAAACAGCCTGTAGTTCTAAGGAAGGATCACAGTGCCCTTCCCTCCCTGCTTTTTCTTTTTTTATCACTCCAATTATTCTAGAAGGAACAATCTGAAGTCATCCCTAGCCTCAGTCCAGCTTAGCTGTTGGTCCAATGTTGCTGGGGCCCATTCCCAGGACACTTGGGGGTGGGTATAAGCTGACTAGGAGTCAACAACCCAGACCTCAGGTGTCCTGTAAGTGGCAAAAGCAGATCTGTTTATTTCAAGAAGAAGAAGATGTTCTTTTTACACTTCTCCCAGAGTCCTATTGGCTCACGAACTGTTGCAGCTCATCCTTATTGGATCATTACCCAGCATGGCATCATTAGTCTCTAGGCAGGTCTGGGCAGGTCTCAGGCCAGCTGTAAGGGGAAGCCCAGCCATGCATGTGCAGCAGGCCTTGTTCCTGCTGAATGGCAGACCTTGTTCCTCCTATAGTCCAGAATGTGAGATGTGTATACATAGGTATTTATGCCTGTTTGTGCACATGTCTAGGCCAGAGCTGAATGAACCTTGTGTGTCATTCCCTGTTGCTCTCTAATTTACTTTTTAAGACTCTAACTGACGCTGGAATTAATCTGCTGGCCACTGAGTTCACATAATCCTCCTGTCTCTGTGCTTTCCAGTTAAAGGCTTTATGTGCCCACTTTTTAATGTGTGTTTGGGGGTTTAAACTCGGGTTCTCATGCTTGACTGGAGAGCACTTTATCTACTGTGCCATCCCCATAGGCTAGTCTGGCTTCATTATGAGGGAGATTGTGTCAATCCTGGTAATACAATACAATACAATACTGAAAGACTCAGGAGAGGGAAGTCCCTCACCCGACACTTGGGATATCACGGCCACCCCAAAACTCGCAAGAGACCTTCTTGATGCAATTGCAAGAGGTTTATTTCGGGGATCAGTGCACTGAGGATGCAACTCGTATCCCATGCAGGGGTAGAGGAGTTTGCGATGCCCAGCTGCCTGATGGCGAAGGTTTTATAGGGGAGCACCACAGATTAAGGGGGTGGGGGAATCACAAGTGGAAAGTACCAACTCATTCTTTAGTTAATTAGCAGGAAACACACCCTATACTTGTTTTTCTCAGGAATGAACCTAATCTTATTTCGATATCTACTTCGTGGTCAGCCAGTTCCTGAAACCTAGGGCCCATGACTCGAATGACCTTCATTCTTGGTTCCACCCTTTTTATGATCAGCTAAGTTCCTGGAACCCAGCTGGCCTGGCTTCACTGCCTGCCAAGGGAAAATTTTCATTCCTTTCAATACAATCCTAGTACAGAGGTTTTCAGCCTGTAAGTGTGAGGCCCCTTTGGGGCCAAATGACCTCTCACAGGGTTGTTTAAGACCATCAGAAAACACAGATATTTGCATTATGATTCATAACAGTAGCAAAATTACGGTAATGAAGTAGCAATGATATAGTTTTATGGTTGGGATGAACACAACATGAGGAATTGTGTTAAAGGGTTGCATGCAGCATTGGGAAGGCTGAGAACCACTGCCTAGCAGTTCAGTGTACCAAGTGCTGAATTCAACTTTTCCTGAGTGCTTCCTTTGACTTTCTAAATAAAAAAAATCATTTTTGAATAATTATTTTTCATAAAAGTCAGATATAGCTGAAACAGACATTCAGATAATGTAGAAAATGGGGCTGATGGCCCATATGGGAATGTGTTTATTGAACTTCTGAGTTTCAAAATCCAGATCTCATGTGAAAATGCACTGGTATGCCTTTGTAACCCCAAGGCTGGGGGATATGATATCAGGATCCCAGGGGCTCACTGTCCAGTCTGGCCAATCAGTGAGCTCTAAAACATATTTGGAAGAAAGGTATGGAGGAAAACATTCAACATGTACCCCCAGCTTACACATGAACATGTGCATGCACATATATAACCTAGAAGAAAAAAACCTCAGAAAATGTGTAAAGGATCAAGGAATATTATACATCTGTATTTCACCTGAAGATGCCATTTATTAGCATTTTAGTGTCTGCCTTCCTGTGCTCTAAAAAAGTAAAGTTTTTTTAATGACAAAATACCACTGGATTAGCATTTTAGTGTCTGCCTTCCTGTGCTCTGAAAAAGTAAAGTTTTTTATGACAAAATACCACTGGAATGCAGAAATCATTTTATAATGTACCTTTCCACTTTCTGTTATAAAGAGCTCCACCTGGTCAACACAAGTAGATCTATTCTGTCACCTTATTGTCCCAGTGTGTCATTGGCTCAGTTGACTAGCTTGACACTCTATGAGTTGTTAAGATAATAAAGGTTCCTTCAACCTATGTAATGGGAGAGAGGGAAAATCAACCTGATAAAGCTAGGAGGGAAGATAGCAAATATGTACAGTCACCCGGAGATGTGAAAGAAAATTGTTTCTTATTATTTTGCAGAACTGATGTGGAAGCTGACAGTTCCCTGTCAGGCTGTATGCTCGGCATTTGCAAGGCTTTCCATCTGACTCTATGCCTGTTGTTTGAATATAAGTTTCCCATAGCCTCCTGTGCTTAAATACGTGGTGCTAGCTAGTGGTGCTGTTTCAAGAGGTCTTGGAACCTTTGGAACATGGGGTTTGGTTGCTCAGGGGTGGCCTGGAAGGTAATCCTGGCTTCTGCTTCAGGCCAGGCTTAAGTTGCCAAGGGTCAATTATTTTGTCATATTGACAAGGAATGTAAATAATGTAAAAACTACCAAGGGGGTTGAAGAAATGTCTCAACCCCTGACGGTTGAAGAACCATCCTTGAGAGGACAGGAGTTCAGGTCCCAGCACCCATGAGTGGTATATAATCTGTGAATATGCCTTACTTATACTAGATAATTCTGCCTCCCCCCAGCTTTCCACCTGTGCCATGTTACATCTTAATGGGTTGCATACTTATTTATGTCTAGGACATTGGTGATTACCCACAGCCACAGACCCCCATGGGGGGAAAATAAACCTTATTCTTACCTTTCCACATTGTCTCATGGTAACTGAGGTCACCTATGGTCTGTGAGCTAAGTGCCGTGACAACACCCTGCTCTCTGACATCCCATTGCTGCCCTTAAAGTCAGAAAACATCTCCACAACAGACAGTCATCCTAGTGAGCTTTTTCCTAAAATAATCTGTTCCCCCACCGGCAGAAATAACTTTCATAACCCGAAGGAGGAACCTTCTGGGCCTCTCAGTGAAATGCATTTTATAAACCTCCAATAGATTTACTGTGTTGTTCCCCTTCCCAAAGATTATTGGTCATTCCCTAAATTGTGCTCATAGTCAGGTATGAGAAGATGACTGGGATGGAAATATTTGACTTGACAAAGATAGTTTTAGGAAAAGATGGCTCAGCAACTAAGAGAAGATGCCACTCTTGTGGAGGATCAGAGTTTGTTTCCCAGCACCTATACTAGGTGGCTCACATATACCTATAATTCCAGCTCCAGGGGTAAAATGCCCTCTTCTGGTTTCTGTGGGTACCTAAAGCCTTGTGCACATTCACAAAGACACAGACTCACATAGAATTAAAAGCTAAAAGGAAATATTAAAACAAAAGTGTAGTCATAGTCCTCAAAAGAAAGGGATCTGTAGAGACACATATAGAAGCAATGATAGGTCAGGAAGTAGCAGTATATAGAAGGATAGGGCAATATCTTTATTGTGGGTTTTACAGGAAGTAATGGAAAATCAGAACTATTATGTTAATTAAACTGTATCATATGAACATGTCAAGTAGCAGAATATCAGGGACAGCCCTTGGTTGAGAGGTAGTAGGTTAAGAAGGCCTAGGATGATTTTGGGATTGATGGGGAAGGGTTTGACAGAGGTGGCAGAGCCATCGGTGGCCAGGGAACCGTAGACTGGCTGGTTGCTCAAATGAGGCAGCACCTACCTGCATCTAAAAATACGAAACATAATGAAATGTGACAAATCCATTTTCCCTGTAATGTATATAAAGTGTTGGTATTTTGCACTTAAAATTGGGCATTGAATTGGAGGCCTAATTAGAGGAATAGGCTCAAGTTAGTAACTGGTGAAGCAGAGAACTGGTTATTAATTTTCACTCATAGTTTAGCATTAGACAAATGGATATATTGGAGTGGTTCTATGAATTCCCATCTGACCCCCGATAGGACAGTTCTGATGGAGATCATTCTTCCAGTTAAGCTTGTTTCAGGTACACTATGGAACCAAGACTGGAACATGACTCATACACTTTCTACTCATTCATAAAGAAAAAAAAATGTCAGATTCCCTATCCTGAATCCTGAGTTATCTGTTCTACAAATCTGTCCTTCATGGATTCTTATACCTGGCCCTTACCTGCTGTTTTGTTTCACTCTCCAGCCAACCTGGGTCAGGAACAGCTCTTTTATCCTCTTGACTTCCTCTCCAGATTTTTTCTATTTCATATCTGCCAAGTTCTGCTTGGTTAGGACACCAATTAAATTAGCTTTAAATTCCAGTTGCTGTTTTTGTAAACTTTTAATTTTCTTTTTAGCTAAGGCTCTGGTTATATTTTATTAGTTATTGTTTGAAATTGACTTGGTGTAACCGGGCTTATGTTAAGGTCTTTGATCCACTTGGACTTATGTTTTGTATAAGGTGATAACTATGGGTCTAATTTCATTCTTTTATAAGTGGACATCCAGTTGGACCAGCACTATTTGTTGAACATGCTGTCCTTTTTCCATTGTGCGGTTGTGGCTTCTTTGTCAAAAATTAGGTGGCCATAGGTGTGTGGGTCTATTTCTGGGTCTTCAATTTGATTCCATTGATCTACTGGTCTGTTTCTATACAAGTACCATGATGTTTTTACTACTATTGCTCAGTACTACAGCTCTGGGATGGTGATAGCTCCAGATGTTTTTTTATTGTACAAGATTGATTTAGCTATTCTGGTTTTTTGTTGTTCCATATGAAATTGAGAAAAGCTCTTTCCAGGTCTATAAAGAATTGTGTTGGTATTTTGATAGGAATTGCATTGAATCAATATATTGCTTGAAGTTCTTGTTGTACAGGTCCTTTACTTGCTTGGTTAGAGTTACCCCCAGGTATTTTATATGGTTTGTGGCTATTGTGAAGTGGGTTGTTTCCCTTATTTCTTTCTCTGCCCATTTTTTTGTTGTATATAGAAGGGCTTCTGATTTTTTTGAGTTAATTCTGTATCCAGCCACCTTGCTGAAGGTGTTTATCAGCTGTAACAGTTCTCTGGTGGAATTATTGGGGTTGTTTATGTATACTAGCATATCGTCTGCAAATAGGGATAATTTGACTTCTTCGTTTCCAATTTGTATCCCCTTGATCTCTTTTAATTGTCTTATTGCTCTAGCAAGAACTTCAAGTACTATATTGAAGATATATGGTGAAAGAGGGCATCCTTGTTTTGTCCCTGAGTTTAGAGGAAATGCTCTAAGTTTCTCTGCATTTAATTTGGTGTTGGCCACTGGCTTGCTGTATATTGCCTTTATTATTTCTAAGTATGGTCCCTGTATGCCCATTCTCTCCAGAACTTTTAGCATGAAGGGGTGTTGGATTTTGTCAAATGCTTTTTCTGTATCTAGCGAGATTATCATGTGGTTTTTTGTTTCATCTTGTTTATATGGTGAATTACATTGATAGACTTTTGTAGGTTGAACTATCCCTGCATTCCTGGGATGAAGCCTACTTGATGATGGTGTATGATACTTTTGATGTGTTCTTGAATTTGGTTTGCTAGTATTTTATTAAGTATTTTTGCATCTATGTTCATGAGGGAGATTGCTCTGAAGTTCTCTTTCTTTGTTGGGTGTTTGTGTGGTTTAGGAATCAGGGTGACTATGGCCTCATAGAATGAGTTTGGCAATGTTCTTTCTGATTCTATTTGGTGGAAGAGTTTGAACAGTATTGGTGTTAGCTCCTCTTTGAAGGTCCGGTAGAATTCCATGCTAAAGTCATTTGGCCCTGGGCTTTTTTTGGTTGCGAGATTTTTAATGACTGTTTCTATTTCCTTAGGGGTTATTGGACTGTTTAATCTGTTAATCTGACCTTGATTTAGTTTTGGTAGGTGGAATCTATCGAGAAAATTGTCCATTTCGCTTAGGTTTTCAAATTTGGTGGAATATAGATTTTTTAAAGTAGGACCCAAATATTCCCTGGATCTCCTCAATGTCTGTTGTTATTTTTCCCTCTTCATTTCTGATTTTGTTGATTTGGGTTTTTTCCCTCTGCCTTTTAGTTAATTTGGCTAGGGATCTGTCTATTTTGTTGATTTTCTCGAAGAACCAACTCTTGGTTTCATTGATTCTTTGTACAGTTCTTTTTGTTTCTAAGTTGTTGATTTCAGGCCTAAGTTTGATGACTCCTGCCTTCTGCTCCTCTTGGGAGTGTTTGCTTCCTTTTTTTCCAATTCACCCAGTTTAGCTGTTAATTCGCTAATATGAGCTGTCACAATTTTCTTTTTGAAGGCATTTCATGCTATGAACTTTCCTTGTAGCACAGGTTTCATTGTGTCACACAGGTTTGGGTATGTTGTGCCTTCATTGTCATTGGATTTTAAGAAGTCTTTGATTTCCTTCTTTATTTCTTCCCTGACCCAGTAGTCATCCAGTAAAGGGTTGTTCAATTTCCATGTGTGTGTAGACTTTCAATTGATTCTTTTGCTGTTGAAATCCAGCTTCATTCCATGGTGGTCTGATAAGATACAAGGGGTTATTTCAATTTTCTTGTAACTGTTGAGGCTATCTTTGTGTCCAAATATATGGTCAATTTTGCAGAAGGTTCCGTGCGGTGCTGAGAAGAAGGTGTATTCCTTTGTGTTTGGGTGAAATGTTCTGTAGATATCTGTTAGGTCCATTTGGTTCATGATCTCTGTTAGACTCAATATTTCTGTTTGGCTTCTGTCTTGATGATCTGTCCATTGCTGTGAGTGGGGTTTTGAAGTCTCCCATTACTAATGTGTTGTGATCGACTTGCGATTTAAGGTTTAGAAGCGCTTCTTTTACAAATGTAGGTGCCTTTGTATTTGGGGCATAGATGTTCAATATTGAGATGTCCTCTTGATGAATATTCCCTTTAATGAGTATGTAATGCACTTCTCTGTCTGTTTTCATTAACTTCAGTTGGAAGTGTGTTTTGTTTGATATTAGGATGGCTACTACAGCTTGCTTCCTGGGTCCATTTGCTTGGAAAATCTTATCCCAGCCCTTTACTCTGAGATAGTGTCTATCTTTGATAGTGAGATATGTTTCTTGTATGCAGCAAAAAGACGGGTCTTGTTTAAGGATCCAATCTGTAAGCCTGTGTCTTTTTATTGCGGAGTTGAGTCCATTGATGTTGATGGATATTAGTGACCAGGGGTTGTTATTTCCCATTAGTTTGGTATAGGTGATCATCCTGTGCCTCTTTTGGTTTAGTTGCTGTGGATTTTTCTATTTCCTCTGTTTTCTTGGGTGTAGTTTTCTTCTCTGGGTTGGAATTTTCCTTCTAGGATCTTCTGTAGGGCTGGATTTGTGGGTAGATATTGTTTAAATTTGATTTTGTTATGGAATATCTTGTTTTCTCCATCTATGTTGATAGAGAGTTTTGCTGGGTATAGTAGTCTGGCTGGGCACCTATGTTTTCTCAGGGCTTGTAGGACATCTGTCCAGGCCCTTCTAGCTTTTAAAATTTCTGAGGAGAAGTCAGGTGTAATTCTGATGGGGCTGCCATTATATGTGACTTCACCTTTATCTCTTACAGCTTTTAATATTCTTTCTTTGTTCTGTTTTTGGCGTTTCAATTATTATGTGGCGAGAGGAGTTTCTTTTCTGATCTAATCTGTTTGGTGCTCAGCATCCTTCATCATCAGAGAAATGCAACTCAAGAGGACTCTGAGATTCCATCTCACACCTGTCAGAATGGCTAAGATCAAAAGCTCAAATGACAGCACATGCTGGCAAGGGTGTAGAGAAAGGGGAACCCTCCTCCATTGCTGGTGGGAGTGCAGGCTTGTGCAACCACTATGGAGGTCAGTCTGGTGATATCTTAGAAAACTTGGAAAAGCTCTGCCTCAGGACCCAGCCAAACCACTTCAGGGTATACATCCAAATGACTACTCTCTGAGTCACAAGGTAGTTTCCTCATCTATGTTCATAGCAGCCTTATTTGTAATAGCTAGAAACTGGAAACAACCCAGATGTCCCTCAACTGAAGAATGGATTAAAAAACTGTGGTACATCTACACAATGGAATACTACTCAGCTATCAGAAACAAGGAAATCATGCAATTTGTAGCCAAATGGATGAACCTAGAGAAGCTCATTCTGAGTGAGCTAACCCAGACTCAGAAGGATGCACATGGCATCTATTCACTTATAGTTGGATTTTATCCATGTAGTACAGGATATGTATACTACAACCAACGCACCAAAGGGAGCGTGGACATAAACTTTTTTTGTGTTTGTTTGTCTGTGTGTTTTTTAATTTTCTCTCCCTGGCAGTGAGACCCTTTTTACTGGTGGTACTGCCTTTTAGGTCCCCAGTGTATGGGTAGGTTTTTGGTCCTCATATGACTTCTTAACCGGGGCAGGGGACTGTTATGTAGTGACACACCACTCCAGAGGAGTGGGATGGAAGGGTTAGGGGGTAGAGGGTGGGAGAAACGGTCTGGGAAGGGGGGAAAGAGGACAATATGATGGAGATGTAACCTGAAGCCATAAATAAATAAATAAATAAACAAACAAACAAACAAACAAATAAATAAATAAATTGACTTGGAATTGGAACCAAAAATTTTAAGCCATGATAGTTCAATTGGAGATTCAGGGATGGGAACCATTTGGCTTTTCAGATTGATTAGCCTCTGTATTATGCAGGAGTAATGGGAACATGGGAGTACTTTCTTCCAGAGTTTACAAATTATTTCACTCTGGTTTCAGTGTGGGGAAGACACAGTTAATGACTGTAAACTTCAGATTCAAACTTTTATCTACACAGAGGTCTGTACACCTTCCCAAAGCTCTTATACATTAAGAAAATTATGCTCTATTTTTAAAAGGGTTTTATTTATTTATTTATTTTTCAACATTTATTTATTTTTTCTAGTTAAATATCAATCACAGTCCCCTCCCTCTTCTACCTCCTAGTTCTATCCTCCTATTCTCTTCCCCCTCTCCCTCCTATCTGCTTTTATTTTTGTTTTTATGGTGGTGTCTGAGTAAATTGGGTTTGCCTCCCCAGTCTAGCCACAGGACCTAGATATGATGAGTGCTCTAAGCAGGATACTGTTGAATAAGGGAATGCTGTTTATACCTTGTAAATAGTACTAGGTGGAATGTGTGTTTGCCTGAAGTGAGCTCCAAAACAGACCTATTCCCCACATGTCCTGACTGGTGACTGCTGGCCAGTTCGTCAATAGGATGTAAAAGCTGGCAATAGAATGTACAAACCCAGGCCTTCTGAAGCACATCCAGGCCAGCTCAGGGAGCCCAGCACCAGGGGAAAGCTTCTGCATCTTAGGTTTCACTCCAGACACCAAGTGAAGGTGACCATAGAACACCATTTGAACTGCTATGGAGGACTGAAGAAGGCAGTGGAAAGGAGGCAGCTCTCTTTAGGGTGCAGTCATGTTGATGGGGGTCATTCTTTGATTTTTTCCTTCAGGTTAAGATTGTGATTGTGCAGGGTTGCAAAAACAACTATACCTTGATAGAGAAACAGAGAATAAGAATTCTAGTCCTAGCTCAGCCTTTAATTGCTATGTAAGTAAGGTCTTGTCTCTCCTGTTCCCTGGGATTTGGCTCTCTTATCAGTGAGGGAAGGATAATTAGCCTTTACTATCTTCCTCAAAGAGATCATGAGCTCTAAACAAGAACATTAATGAATGTGCAAGAATTTCAAATATTCTGTACAGAATAGAGAATGGCTATTATCATGACTGCTAATTGAGTTTGCTGTGTGCCTAGCACCACAGTGTTCTGTGCTGCAAGCACTAGGTGCTCATTCAGGCTTCTGAGTCCTGTTGACTGGACTTCAACTGGACTCCAATCAGCTGTTCTCTTGTTTTATTAATTGCAAGTCACACTACACCCACTTCTCCCACTCTCTGGAAGGTCTCTCCATCAAGTCCTGTAGTGGCAACCTTCAGAAAATATTGACAAAGAAACTCTACTCATTGGTCATTAATGACACCTTCTATCTAGTCATTTAAGTAAGACATTTAGAAGTTGAGCTACAATAGTCTTTTTATCACCCCTCAGCCTCTTTCTCCTATTCTTTATTACCTGACCTTTGAAGGCTGTGGAATCTGTCACTCAAATGCCTTTCCTATTGTCACTGGTGACTCAGGATCCTGATAACTGATAACTTGGTTGGTTTCTGTGGCTTACTGATTAGATTCCTACTAGTAGTCAGATGCCCTGCCAATGTAGAATCTAGCCTTCTTCCAGACTGATGTTTCTACAACACAGATTTGACCATGGCCTTTCCCTGCTTCAGATACCTTACTGAGTACAAGCTTCTTAGGATTAAGGTCTTACAAAGAGCAGCCACACACTGGGTTCTTCAGGAATGGACAATGGCATCTGACGCTCTCCTCATCCTTCTTTGGTCTTAAACTCTTAAGAAACAGAAAAGGGCAAGTATAGTTTTAAATTAAGTGACTACTTATTACTTGAGACCCTTAATTATGCCCCTCTCTCTCTCCAGTACACTGTTCTGGCCCTAGCCTCATCCTGACCATTTTCATACACAGAGGTTCCCAGAATTCTCTACTTCTGATGTTTGTGAATGATTCTGTGACTTCAACTTTGTGCTTCTTTCCCCAGGAATTCCCTTTTCACTTTTTTTCTTGGTGAAAGCCACTTTTCTCTTTTTCAAACATTTTCACTTCTGAGGACGCCTCTGAACTTCCATCTCGTCGGTTTCTCTACTTTGAATCCACAGAATAATTTGAATAATCATGTACTGTTTCCTCAGAACAGAATTTATTTATGTTATACCTTCTTGCTAGATTGTTTAAAGGTTGAGATCTTAAAAAAAATCAATTGCCTTATATTCTCAGTGTATTTACTGACACAGAAAACAAACTCAGTAAAATGTTTGCTGAGGTGAAGTGAACTAATCTCACCCAGAATGCTTCTCTTCATCACGAGGATACATGTGTAGCTTCAGTAAGGTTAGACACACAGACCATAACTCCTTTTTCTGATTGTGTTTTATTGCTATGTAGCATTTGACATGCTTCTCTTTCAATTTCTTTCCTGATAGATGTTTCTTATCATGGTAATTTTTTTACTGGTCACTTTGAAATGTATCATAGTCCAAAACCATGAATATTCTTCAAGTGTAAAATAGAGTGCAGGCTGAGAGTGGGATGGCCCAATTCTAATATGAGCTGTAGAACAAGACATGGCACTCATGGGTGTGTGTGTGTGTGTGTGTGTGTGTGTGTGTTTGTGTGTGTGTATTACCTTGTGGTTTTGCATCGCTAGATGTTTTGCGTTTCTGTTCCACTTTGGTCTACCAGTTATTGATTATATAGTAACATAAATGATCACTTAGTAAATCTCCAAGCATCACTTTGTAGAATTTAATGAAAAACAACCACATAATAGAGGTTGATAACATTGTTTTCTGCCTTTAGAATTGTCTCAATTGATCAATGAAGTCTGTGGAGTTAGAGTTCACTATGGCTGGATTACTCGATAAGGACTATGGAGTTAGAATTCATCATAAATACTTACCTGAAGTCAGAACCTTCTCATTCTAAGGAGACAAGGTTGTAATTTTCAAGCTCTGCATATCAGATGTCTTCTTATCAGAGAGGAAGAAAAACAAATGTTTAAGGGACCATTACAAGAAACTAAAAAACGTCAAACTATGTCAAGAAAATTAACTTTAAAAATAGTAAACTTTTGAGTATTTTACATCTTACTCTATGGAAAAACATATCAATTTGTACATTGCAATTGAGGCCCTTATCAGAATATAGTCTTTACTAGAGTTCACAGACAGTCTGAAGAAATAACATCAATATTCCAAGTAGACAGTGATGAATTCATGACAGAAAATAGCTGTTGTTTATCTGTTGTGTGCTCCTTAACCATATCTCTACCTTTGAAAACCAACAGTAGCCTTTCTCTGCAGTGGTTATTGGCATGGCTGCTTAGCCTTGGGCTACAGGCATGAAAAGAGTTGCAGCTGAACTAATCACATAGCTGAATATCAAGTGCTAAGCACTGAACATTGTGTCTTTAAACAGATCTTTTACTTAATGAGTTCAAATTGACTCCGGTTGAACCTGTATGACTCTCTAAATACTAAACCTCATCCATTGGGATCTTTTCTCTTTGCCATTTTAGGCAAGTCATGATTTTTTTTAAATTAAAAGAGCTGTGATTATAATAAGTTACTCATAACAATTTCATTAGGTCTTATATAATACTTTTTAAATACTTTTACAAGTCTACCAATGGGGCATCTGTGTGTTTGACATCTAGACCAGACCAATTTTTACTTTTCCCTTCTCTAAATGTCACATCATCACCATCCATTATTACTGTTTCTTCAGCTCATGATCCACACCACCAGGAATCCTTGAAGTTGAAAACATTGTTGTACTTAGTTTTGAGCCTCCAAAGTCTTTCCTGACTTTTAGTAGGTGCTCAAGAAGTGTCCATGAGTGACAAATAATGGAAATCATCTTAGGTGTTCAACAGCAGGATGTTATTCAGCTATTTTTAAAAAAGGAAAAATTGAAATTTGCAGGAAAATAAATGAGTCTGGAAAGCAGTCATATTAAGTGAAGTGACCCGCACCCAGAATGACAAAAATCTCTCATATATGAGAATCCTAGGGTACAAATCTGCCTAAAGCCTAAAAACCTGTGAGGAGGCCATAATAGGATAAAAAAAAGATGCTAATGGAAGGAGGAAGTTCTGCAAGACATATTTGACATAAAGGTGGAAAGTAATCTGGGGTGCAGGGAGGACATAAGGAGGAGGTGAAGACATAGGGGTGAGGAGAGATAAGACTGAAACACATTGTGTTTGGAAATGCCATAATGTTACCTAACTTTTTTAACTATAAAATTGAGAAGAAAAATATTCTCACGAATGGAATGACTGAATCATCATTAGCTCTCAATGCCTCAGTGTGTTCTTAGTGAACCTATAGCAGGCCCCAGGTCATACACATTGTGTTAGTCACCCAGAACTCAGAACTCTCTGATATGAATAGATAAGCCACATAAGAATTGTGTGGTTCTAATGTGGGAAGCCTGTGGAAGTGACAATAGGGTCCTAAGTTCCATTGTCAAGCCTTATCTCATCAATGGCTCCAAGGTTAGCTCCTGGCACCCCAAAGGCTTCGACAATAGGCTCAAATTGGGTCAGAGCTGTCATTGTTGATTTGGAACTCTGCTGGATGTTACAAGTCACAGGGTTGTGTTTCATACCCTTTATTGAGACTTAATTTTCTATTTCACACCCATTTTGCAAGCATTGAAGTGCAAATTAAATAGTAATTAGGATGTAGAAATACATAGTGGTGTAAATCTTCAGTATCCTGTCCAGCATCCCATCAGTTGCTGTGTACCAATTTCCCATAAAGATGCCTAGCCAAGCAATACCTTTGTAAGGACTTGTGTGCTCTGTTTATTCTGAAGTCTTTCCATTTCCAAATTACTCATCTAGGACTTCCTTGTCTGCTTCTTGGGAAGTGGGCTCATAAGCACAGATGTGAATCACTTTTAAAAAGTGGCCAGGCCCAATGGATTTGTCTTGAAAAGATGGGGATTCCTGTAAATGAGGCAACGTGTGATCTCCCTGCTCATCTTGTATAGTTTTTCTATATATACAAAAGAGTTTCTTCATTTCATTGATTCCTTGAATATTTAATGTCAAAAGACCATAGGAAACCACATTGTGCTGTCCCACTATATAATTTGGGAAGCCTTTGGGTCCTTTTTCTCAATGCAGAATCAGACGACTGCAGAATCCAGACTGCAGAAAGCCCATGGGCCTTCCCAGCAAGGCTCTGGGTGTGGTGGAAGGTAGAAGTGGGAAGTGGAAGTGGGAGGTGGGGTGGTGGTAAGAGTCTTCTTGGTTACTCTTCTGGCAGTGACCTGTAGTAACTTGTGTTTTTTCCTTCAGCATGTGTTGAGTTTTCTGTTTTTATTTACCTGGCATTATTCTAGGAATTCTTATATAAATATCATAATCAGCTTTAATTCTTTGAGTACCCACATTCATGAGATTACTTGAAGCTAAAATGTTTTTCCAATCAAGAGCACAGACTGGAGTCAATTTGTAAAGTGAGGGAACTTATTTTCTATGTATACATATGACAAAGAGCTGAAGCTAGAATATAGATGTAACTCAAAAAACTCAGTGAGAACAATATCCAAGTTCACAATTGACTACATCAGTCAACATGCCAGCATGGATGGGGAAAATTTCATAAGGCCCCAAACATAGATACAAAGAGCTACAGGAAATCAATGGGTGCTGATAGAAGCAGAATACGTGTTCTCCAGGGATGCAGTCTCAATTGATCATCCCTAAATACATGTACAGAACACCAACACTAAATGGACTCAGTAGGTTGTTTGTATGTATACATGTTTATGTGTAATAATAATGAAATGTCATGAATTTAAGAGAGAGCAGGAGGTGGTAGAAGGGTAGAAGAAGGGGTTAAAATGACATGAATGCAGTATTCCTGCATGAAATTCTCAAAATGAAAATTTAAAAACTGAACAATTGATCTAAATAGGTGTTTTTTAAAAAGATGTATGAGTGATAAATGGGTACATGAAACAAAGTGTATATCTTCCCAAGCCATCAAAGAACTGAAAGTAAAAATCAAAATGTAACATCACCTCATCCCTGTGACAATAATAATGCTTTTTCTTTGTCTCTTTGTCTCTTTTTGTTCTGTTTGTTTTGTCCTATTCAGATTTGTTTGTTTTTGTTTTATCTTGTTTTATTTTATTATTATTCTTTTGGTATCTGTTTGTTTTCTAACAAGTAACTAAATGAAGAAAGTGCCATGGAGGATGTGGAAGAAAGGAACCTTTTTGCACAGTATGGCTGAAACTGTATATTAATGTAGGGATCAAGAAAATCAGTATGTCTGTTCCTTAGCATATAAAACTTGAATTCCATACAAAGGAGACAGGTTAGCATTTCAAAGACACACTTGTACCCCATGTTCCATTCAGCACTACTCATAATAACTAAGAATGTAAACGAATGTAAACATCTTGTGGTTCCATCAACTGGAATACCATGGAGGCAAGAAAAACTTGTTTAAGCAGTTTCATTCATTTCAACATGGATGGATCTGAAGATTTTTTTGTTGTTGTTAAGTACAATAAGCCAGGGACAAATAGACAGTGATGCATCACTTCACTCAGGTGGAATCTAAATATGTCTGGAATCATGCAGAGTACAATGGCAGTAGAGGTTGTGGTTAGTGTTGAAGGAAACCAAGAAGACCAGCGGCTTATGTCTCCTGGAAAAAGACCTTAGATTCAGGGCAGCCCTTATGCCATAAAATAAATATACCACAACCTTTTAATATTTCAATGCCTAGGCCTTAGCTGGGCAGACTTTCAATTAGCTCATCTAAATTAACCCAACCACCTAGCCCCATCCAGCCACCTGGCTAGCTATACCTTCCTAGCTTGTTGTCATATATCTCTCCTCTTATGTCTCCTGGAAAAAAGCCCTTCCCTTTTCTTCTTCCCAGAGTTTCTTTCTCCTCCCCAGGAAGCCCTGCCTTCTAGTTCTCTTTCTTCCCAGCTGTAAGCCATAGGTTTTTGTTGTTGTTGCTGTTGGGTTTTCTGTTTGTTTGTTTGTTTGACAGATGATACATCTGTACATTTCTCTACAGGGTAGTAGAGGAAGTGGGTGGTACCAGGCTGATCAGTGCGTGGTACATTACAGTCACACAGGAGCCAAAACCTCAGGTGCTGTTGCTCAGTGTAATGATCACAGGTCATAGCCATTTATT
>CAJQZJ010034199.1:726368-737856 GCA_907164525.1 Lophiomys imhausi | reverse complement strand
ATGTACAAAGAATTTGTACAAAGGTTTTGATTCCTAACACCACATAAACCAGACCTGATATCACACACCTGTAATCTCAGAAGTCTGGAGGTGGAGGGAGAAGGATCATCTTTGCCCAGTGAGAACAACCCAATGAGATACACCAAACTCTGTGACAAAATAAAACAACACAGGTAGGAAAAACTAAGACCTTCCCCCCTTCAAACAAGAAACAAACAACCCTGTGTGGTAACTTTGGTTTCTCGTCCTTGGCAAGAGAGAATAGTATTGAAAATTTATCTTTCTTCCTTTACATGTGGTGTCTGTCCTATAATGTGGTATCAGGGAGAGTGGGAAGGGAGCCACTGAGATAATTATTTCTTCCTAATCTCACTTTTTGCCCATGTTTCTTCTTCCATACAATTTAAACAAACTGACCTCTTTTGTTTTGTCTATCTTGCAGGCATTCTCTCTCACCCCCTGACTTAAACAGAGCTATTCTTGGTGAGCAGTGTTTTCATTCTCTCTTCTGGAAAAAACCCTCCCTACTGGCACCCTCATGCAGGCTCTTCCCACCTCTGGGATTCCTGTAACTTCCCTTGTACAATCATAGCCCTGCTTATATGTGTTCTCACATCCTGCACATTTGCACCCCTTAAGCTGTGAGGTTGTGCATCAGGAGATGTTCAGCTCAGTACCAGCACCTAGCACAGCTCTTAGGGGCCTGGAGGCTGGTAGACACTTGCCTTGTCACAGTTACCTGACTGTTGTGGACTCTGAATGATCTCCATGCTTTCTCCACAGAACCACTCTAGCACATGTGGAAGACACTGACCACAGCCTTTCCTGGAGTGTGATATGGGGCTTGATGGAACTCAAGGTCACTTTCTACTTGACCACTCTTTGCTACAGACAACTTACTATGTACACTCTTTGAAATACTAGTAAAAGGGAGTGTTTTTACAAGCACAGCAGAACTGTAGCCAAGTGTTTTGTGAGGCTACACTTTCTTCCGGTGGTCTTTCTCCAGACTTTCTTCATAATGGTAAGCCAAAGGCATTCAGCACAACAGACAAGGATTCCGTGGAGCCTGAGGAGAAATGCTGCAGGGACAATGGTCTGTGAGCATCTTCCAGTGACCTCTTGTGAGCTTCACTCTGCAGCTTCTAAATCAATCACAGCAGTGAAAAACCAGCTGGAGCAATTTTTACATGCTGGTTTTATGGAATAAGCTCTGCAGAGTATTTGTTTGATCTGTAAAAGTTTAATTTTACCAAATATATAGTATACACCATAAATCACTTGGAATTTGAAGAAAACAAATATATTGGGGCTGGAACTTAATAGGATATTTTCCTTGGATAAGAATACAATATAAATTCACTAGATATGAATCAGCCCTAATAAATAATCAAGGGAATTTTACAGAAGAAAAAAATGTTTTTCAAGACTATAAATCCATAAGGGAACAGACTTCTGAGAATATATTGACCCAACCAAGAGGCAAATGCCATTAAGGAGGATTAAATTAAAAGTTCTGAAGGACTTCAAAGTGCCCTTGTTTCCTGAGATTCTGTGGAGACTCCTAAGTGTAAAGGAAACATATATGATTTTTATCATGTTCGTCATATCCTGGAGTGGAGCTAAGTTCATAGTCTCTTTAATTTAGCAAGGGATCCTCAAGTGCCCATTCAGGCAAGTGGGGTAAAGAATTCAAGTTCCTCTCATAGGACAATATACAAACTAACCTATACAAACTTACCGTTATATGTGATAAATATTCAAATAACCACAATAACCAGAAATGCAGAATTATCACCTAATAGCCTATGAATTGGGAGAGGAAGGGCCAGTGGGTTTAGGCTTAGCAGAAGACCAGGGAACTTTCTTGGAGAAAAGAATATAAAGAATGACAAAACCAGAGCCCTGGCTCTAGCTCAGGCTACGGGTGATGACCTCATGGAAGGAAGCCTGCAGACCTGCGCTGGGGTTAAGCTTTCTTGCCTCTTGGGCTGGAGAGGCAGAGAAGTTGTAGA
This sequence comes from Lophiomys imhausi, assembly GCA_907164525.1. Lineage (NCBI taxonomy): Eukaryota > Metazoa > Chordata > Mammalia > Rodentia > Muridae > Lophiomys > Lophiomys imhausi. The sequence continues at coordinate 735,841 of CAJQZJ010034199.1, read as the reverse complement.
AAGGAGGAAATATTCAGACAATCAGAACTCAGTATCCATTTCCATAATTTGGTGTGGTATTGTCCCTGTGTATGTTCAAGACCCTTGTTTGGTCCTTCCTAGTACAGACTTGATACAAGCAAGGCCAACTCTGCACAGTATAAAGTAATACAAAGGCACCATTCCTGGATCAGGGAGGGCTTGGCTCAGGAAACTGAGTGGCATGTAAATTGAAATATATTTCCATATATGTCTAAAGCTGCTCTAGTAGAAATCATGTTCTAAATGAAAGAGGAGTTGAGAAATTACAGATACTATTGTGGGATACAAGGACACAGGCTTTGCAGTCAGTCTGGGAATCAACTTCTGACTCAGCAGCATTCAAGCAATGTTTCTAAATACCAAAGTTAAGAACCATCATATCTCATATAATGTGTAAAGTAAGTGTTTGGCCAATGCCACAGGGTAAATTAAAACTATCCCCATGCCTCTTACAACTACCATTACTTTGTTGACTGGTAATGAAATTGGGTAAATAGTAGGGGGCAGAAATGTTGGACAAAGCTGTCCTTTGGTAACACAACCCCCAAGAGTGCAAAGGCATGTCGTAAGTAGAGATTCATAAGGTGTGGGAGGCACAAAAGGCCATGCTCTGTAGATCCTGGTTCAGCATGATAGGACAATTGGACATGAAGGTGACCAGAGCCCAATGCTCATGAGCCAGTGACCAGATGTAGAAGAGAGAAATCAGACTCTTCTAATAAGAAGGGTAAATCTGAAACAAGACATAAATACATACCCAGTATGTGAGAGACTGCTTGGTAAAGGCTTCTTGATTTTGTTTATTGAACAAGAATTCTAATCAAGTCTGACCATAGTAACCATTAGTAACTTAATTGAGTCTGAACAGCAAGCTTTTCTAGTTAAATACATAGGTCTTTGGTTTGTTATACTTTATGGTAATTAGCAGTCTTAGATAACTTGTTACTTTGGCTTCTCAGCAATGTGTTGCTATTTCAACATTTAGCTAAATATTTGTTATCCTTTTTTGGTGGTCATAGTGGGTTATTCTAGTGCTCTACTTGACTATACAACCCACCTTCCACTTTGCTGAGATAGTTAGAAAGCAGTTCTTCCTTCCAGTCTGCAGGTGACTTTGAAGATATTGCCATATGGTGCTAGAAGCATCACCATGTGTTTGCCAGATGTTGCTCTGCTCTGTTAGGCAGTTATTCAGACTCACTGATGATTTTGCAAAATGAATCTTGTTAAATTGGAGAGTTTCCATTGTCACATCCTGTCTCATTATTATTGGCAAATGGTCTCAAACATTCTAGAAAAACTAACAGTTGGCAGGAACCCATTAGATATACAACAATGTTTTCTGCCTTCCCTGTGCCTGACAACACTGCCCAGACAGCATCTCCATTACACAGAAGAAAATCAGGAGGTCGTGACTTGACAGAGGGACTAGGGAACAAAGAGCACTTCTTGTGGCTGCTTTCTCCTCTGTGCAAGAACAGTTCAGTTTTTCTCTGGGTCAAGTGGTGAGATAACGTCAAGGCTTGATTGAGGAGGGGCTGGAAAACCCTTCATTGTGTCTTTGTGCAACAGATCAATAACTGTTGACCTATATTTGAAATTTTAGAATCCAGTTCCTCTTTAAAATAGTCATATAATATATGGGTGGATTAAAAATGATAGTCTATAGGTGTTAAATCCAAGCACCTTAATTTGGCACTTATTACTATTTACCCATCTTCACCTTGCTGTCCATGATTGTCTCTCAGTTAATGAATATTCATGTAACACTTGCATGGATAGTGTATTAGTTACTTTTAGCTGCTCTTTTAAAATATCACAACTAAGACAAATTATAAAAGGAAAAGTTTATTTGAAGCTAAAGTTCCAGAAGGACAGTCCATAATGACAGGGGAGATATGGCAAAAAGGGAGAGGAACTGGAAGCTAAGAGAACATCTCAGTTCCACAGAAGAATCATAATGGACTGGAAATGGGGTGATGTTATAAATTTTCAAAGCTCACCCCTCAGTGACATGCTTCCTTGAGCAAGAATCCACTACTTAAGGATTCCCCTAATACTGTCATCAGTGAGGAGCCAAGTGTTAAAACATATAAGGCTATGTGGAACATTCTTCATTCAACCACCAAAAATGGGAGACACTACTGTCCTCCATAGAGAGAACCCTAGTGAATAGCCAGCCCTGTCTTTGGTATGTAAGCAGCAGGGAGTAAATGTAGATGGAAAGTGAGAGAAAAGGAAGACAGCCTGCTGCCTGAGGGCCAGCATGTTTGAACAGGCTTTCCCTCCGTGCCAATCACTGGCAATGGTTTTGGAGATGGAATTTGTATGGTGCTACAATATTGTGTAAGTGTTTTCCTACTGGGGTCAAACTTTCTAGATTAGTGAAAGAAACACTTCGTCCAGAAGCTTCTTTGTACCTCTTTTTCACCCTGTCTAATGTGAGGTTCTGTGGTTCCATGCTCAGCTTCTTCCCTCAGGGTGTCCAGGCATTGCTGCACAAAATGTTGGAAAGGAGAAAGCAGAACAGGGTAGGAGTAGGGTGGGGTGGACCCTTCTCAAAGGATGGATTGATGTAGTACAGCTTTTTCAGACAGTGTTCAGTGAAGCAGCTCTCTTAGATGATAGTCAGTGAAACAACTTGCATTTTTTATTTAGGGTGAACAGGTTATATAGTTTTTGGTGAGTGGGTAGGGATTTCCAGGGTGAGAATACATCAATGGCTGAAGCCTTAAGTTACTGGAATGCCTCATTTACATGGAGAGGCATTCAAGGGATCCCAGGGGGAATTCAACCCATAACTTCACCAGGCTAGTTTGTGACATTCCTCAGGTGGAGGATGTGGGAGTCATGCTTAGAGACATTCTCTAGATAAGGTTAGGCAGATAAGGTTAGGCAGAGAAGAAAAAGCCCCACTAAGGAAGAGAGGCCTCCATTTTGTGATGAGCTCAGAGAGCTGTGTGGACATGGTAGACTATGACCTTAGTAGAAGGGTCTCTCAACAAAGTTCTTCAGTCTTTTCATTCCTACCTTTGTGGGTCAAACTCCCCTCAGTAGACACCAATGCTATGTATTCAGACAGCTGGACCATAGACTTTTGGTTTGTTGTTGTTGTTATTCATTTTTTGTTTTTATTTTATTTTTACTTTTACAAAAATACAAGACTCTTTAAAAGTATCTTTAGCAGGGATGAACCTTGGAACTGTAGTGAATGCAATTGAAATCATTATATCAGGGTGCGGATTCAGAGTGCAGATTGGTGTTTGCCATCACGAAGGAAAAATTCAGACACTAATGTGTTTGTGATAGTCCTGGATGAAAACTAGATTCCGACAAAAAAAAAAAAAAAAAAAAAAGCCAAGACAACAAAACAAGACAAAGCTGTTCATCCAGCAGAGAAAGCTTCACTGAGTAGCAAGAACACTTTCAGAAAACATTCTTGTTCCTCTTTTGTAAATTCAAGTTATTGAAAGAAAACCTTAAGATCTTATATCATAGAGTCTGGGAATAAAAACAGAAATTGTGGGGTTTGAAATTGGTGGTGGGCTTAATAAGTATCCTAAGCTCCTTTACTTCTCTTTGGATGGAAAGTGGCCAATTGCATGTCTTTTTGAGCCTAGTGAATTCTTACTGTTGCAATAACTGCAGCACATTGAACACTCTGCACTAAACAGGGATATATTTAAATCATGTGTCATTTTCTGGATCTTCATTATACCCCCATAAAGTCAGCATTCTTATGCCTATCTTAAAAATAAAACATAGACCGAGCCAGGCATAGTAGTACAGGTCTGTTATCCCAGTAGTTTGGGGAAAAAGGAAGGAGGATCATGAGTTCAGTTTTAGCCCACAATATATTTTCAATTTGCAGTGAATTTCAAGCAAGCTGCTAATACAGGACTTTCCATAATCCTTAAAATACAAACAAACAAATACATGCTTGAGGAAGTTAGTGGGTACAGTCTCACAGCTACAGGGTAGTAGGTACTAGAGGTTAAAAACTAAACTCCTACTTCAAAATTATCTGTTCTGTGTTCCTGCCTCCAACTCCTATGCTCCAAGTCCTTTTCTGGATACCACATTGGAGATCCGAGGGAATTCTCTCTGACCTGTTACAGACTGAAACAAAATACTCCCTTGATCATATCACAGAGCTGCCCTGTGGTGTTTGCTTAGCTTCTCAATCTGGGATCTACTAATCAGCCTTCTACTACTTCATTTCATGATACATTGAAGCTTCTGGTTAGCACTCTAGGGATGACGCTTACTCCAGACAGACTGAACCTTGTGTACAGGTCCAAGAATATACTTGATTAGAATATTCTCTTGGCTGTATCTTTTCCTTCCCTTCCATTATATTTCCTTCTATTATAGACTTATCCTAACAGCCCATTGTCAAGTTCTCATCTCAAGTTCTCAGACATGTCCTCAGCAACTTGACCTAAGAAAGAACTGTTGTTATTAAATAGCTTCTTCATCTAGGAGGCATGGAATCTCAACGCAGGAATTCCAAAACAATGGGTGCCTTTCAAATATAGGAAACTTCTGGGCAATACTGAGCTAGGATGTAGGCAAGAGGGGTAGTATGGGAGATCTTTTTACATGGGATTGTCAAAATACTTCAGGCAGGATTTAGGAAGGGGCAGTACATAGACATTTAATTTTAAGATTCAGTGGTTTGGCCTGGAGAGATGATTTAGTACTTAAGAGCATTTGTTGCTCTTGCAGAGGACCCAAGTTCAGTTCTCAACACCCACATGGCAACTTATGATCTTCTGTAACTCCAGTTTCAAGGGAACTTCAGCTGGCACCAGTCACACATGTGGTGCATGCAAGAAAGTACTCATATACCCAAAAAAGTAAATTATTGTAAAATAAAAATTCAATTATCCTGCCAAACAATGTATGTTAATACACTGATTTATTTTTAATTACATGTTGTGTTTGCGTATTGTGTGTGGTCATGACACTGTAGCTCGAGTGACAGTCAGTTGTGAGCAGCTCCTTGAGGATAATAAGTCCCAAACCTGAATCCTCTGGAAGAACAGAAAGTGCTTTTAGACACTGATCCATCTCACCAGCCTCCCTGGATTAGCATTTTGATGTGAGATGTGTGGGTTGTGTTTTATAAAGAAATATTATAACTTGGTGGTTAATAGTAATCATAGCCTATCTTCCAGGGTTCAGTATTAGCTCTGCAGTTATCCTTAGAACAACTTTGAACAAACCTCTTTATCATTTGTACTTTAGTTTCTTATCTAAAATGTAGGAATAAAATATTACATAGTTCAAAGGGTTTGCCATGAGAACTGGAGTGCTGATAAAGAAAAGCTTAAACTGACAGGTGGTGAGTACTCAGTCACAGTATTGGCTATTATTTCAATCTCATATATTTCATATACTTATGACCAGCTCAGGTAGACTTCAATGTACTGAAACATCACCCTTTTATATTTTCCCAAGAGTAATATCTTCTCTTTGATCACACTGTGTTCAAATGCCTTGACTAGAAAGAACTTTGTCTTTTTAAACTGAGAAATGATAATGTAAGTACTGTAATATATCACCTAAAATGTATACATTAGTATGTTCAAAGAATTATATGCCCATTGTCACATCACCACGTACTGTCAGGAAATCTTCATTGGCACAAAGGTGTCATTGATATCCTCTGGATCCCTCACACTCTAATCCTGGCATCCAGGCTTCTACCATCCTTCTTGCTGAATTTAACTCTGAATCTCCTGTCATACATATAGGACCATATGATATGTGGTTTTCTGTGATTGTGGCTTTCATTTAGCATAGTTTTGAGGTCTGTCTGTTGAAGCAATTTATAAGTCATGTTGTTTAGATTTTATTGTTTAACATTTTCAGATTTTTAGGTACTGGATTTTGATCATTTTTACCTGCTCCATTCTCATCTATCATCCCCCTCCTCCCACTGAAACTATTCTCATCAAGTTCCCTTCCTACCTTCACCTCTTCATTTTCTATGTGGCCCACTGAGTTTAATTAGAGTTGCTTTAATTTGAGTGTGGGTGGGAGGTTAATTGCTGGACAGTTTTATATTCTGTTCATTCATTTTATCTTCCCTAACCTTTCGTGATTGTGAACAGTACTAAGAAATTCATGTGCATGTTTTATACAAATACTTCAACTCCTTTATGGAATTGTGAGGACATATGGTAACTTTTCAATGAACTACTAAACTGTCCTTCAAAATGGCTACATCATTTTTATATTCCCATCAGCAATCTCTATGTATTGCATGGCTTTAGTGTTGAGTTTCCTCTCAGAATTCATAGACTGAAATCTCATTACCAATGTAATTGTGCAAAGAAGTTTTGTCTTTAGATCATGAAGACATCAGGGCACAGTTCCTGAATGAGATTAGTGGCCTTACAATGAAGGTTAGAGTTCTTTTTACCTTTTACACTTCCTGAGACAAGATTGTAAAGGCAACAGCTGCTAATGAGCCACCTCTTAGCTCTCATCAGACACTGAGTCAACTAGAGGCTTGATTTTGAGCATCTCATTCTAAAACCCATGAAGAATCAATCTTTGATACTTATAACATATCCACTTTGGTATACATATCATAAGATATTCCGTTTCTGATAACAATTTTATTGTTTGTCATTTCTCTTCAAGTCATCCTATGAGTGTAAATTGGGACACTCCTTACATGTTTACTTGCATTTTAGGAAGGAGAAGCAATAGTAGGGATTCTTTCACATGATCTCTGTTTTTGTCTATCTTCTGTAGAGAAATACATATCAAATCCTTTGACTATTTTTGATTTTATACTCTTATATTCTTCCTCAGTAAGTTTTCAACTGTTTTCCTTTTCTAAGATTTCTGCCTAACATTTATTTCATTTGGTCTTTATATGTGCATTTTAAAACATTTAATTGTGTTGCCATCTTATTATTGACTTGTAAGAATTTGTTAAATATTTAAGTTATAAACCCTTGTTAAATATATGATTTGCATTTCTTTTCTCTCCTTTATTCCTCCTCCTTTCTCTTCTTCCTTTCTTTCCTTACTCTCCTTCTTTCCCTCTCTCTCCCCTTCTTCCTACTTCTACTTCTGCTCTTGCTCTCCCTGGGCCATTCCAGTATCCTCCTTATCTTCTACTTTGTGATAGGCCTGGGGGTTTGAACTCAGGTCTTATGTATTCTAGACAATGCTATACTTGGGCTTTCTTTCAATTATTGTGATAAAGTCCTTTGAAAAACAAGGATGGTGCCCACTTATTTATATTCTTTTGGTATCATCTTTCACATTTGTATTTGAGTCTTTATTTTAGAAACTGCCATGGATCTAAAGTCATGAAGAGATATAGCTATGTTTTCTTCTATTTTTTATTTAAATTTTAGATCTTCAGTGAAAAGCATGGTGTCTAGGATCCATTAGATTCTTAACATGTTTTGATTAGGTCAAGGACTAAATGCATTGCAATGCCCAGCAATACTTAGAGCAGAGGCTGAGTCTTTTTTAAATCTATGTTTGATTGCAGCATCCACCTGACATTGACAGTGAGGGGTGCTGCACATCTGTTAGATATTAGGTCAATAAGGTTCAATAATGACTTGAGATTGAGACAGGAGACCATTAGCACCAATTGATATGGTAAGTCTGAGCACAGACATCCAATCAGACATTCTAGAAATACCCCATGGCTGCTGGTGGAGCCCTCATTTGTATTTGGGAGAACCTCCTCAGCTTAAATGTTGCAAGTCCTCTTTCTTAGGACAGCTGCCACTGTGATTCTCTGGTTGCTTTTGCTCATTAACTCAAGTGAAGTGTCTGTCTCCTGGACCTTATTTTAATATATTTCTATGTGCATTTAGTACAGACATGTGAAAAATATTCAAACAAACCACAAAGGTTTTGGGTCCTCTTTTTTGCCCCTTTTCTCACTGCCTTTGTTATAGTGGACTTAGTTTATATTCTTGTGATTGACAATCTTGCCTTTAGAAATTTGAGGCTGGTCTTCTGAACACCATTGTTCTTTTACCTCCCCTGCCATATGATTCAGTGTTCAGCTCCTGTCTATGACATCCTAGATTGTTCTTCTAGTCAATTTAATTGTAATGTCTGCAATTGTGGTTTCATTGTCTGCCTTTCTCCTCAGGATGTCTGCGTGACCCTGGACACCGGGCTGAAAAAGATGAGGTGGAGTTCAAAATGGGTGGATCCTATAAGATCCTGGTCCTGCTGGGAATGTCTGTGGTAGAAGCCTTCTCAGTTGGTTGTAGTGTTACAGCTCTTTTAGAAGATATTAAAACAGTTTTCTTAAAATGTATTTAATGAAGCAGCTTATGCGTGTTCATTCCAGGGAGAATAAAGGTTATATGAACCTTGAGAAGTAGGAAGGTATTTCTAGGGTGGGTTTACCTTAGTGGCTGGAACTTAAGGTATTGGGGCAACTTATTTACATGGAGTGGCATTCCAGGTTCTAGGCTCTCTGAATACCTGTGACTACCTCGAGAATTGCATGAGTAGGGGTTATAGGGCTATGTGCCCTTGGTTGTGCAGGCATGGAACAGGGAAGGAACAGTCCTTACTCTTGCTAGTCTTAAGATTTAAGATTTTGGGGCTTTGGACACATCTCTGGCTTTGCTCTAGCTCCATCCTGTTTTCCCAGGTCACCAAGCCTAAGTGCCCCTCATGCAGTGGCTAACTTTGTTAATAACTTGACACATCTGCGAAGAGGGACTCTCAGTTGAAATATTGCCTCCATCAGATTGGCATATGGGCAAGTCTATGAGACATTTTCTTTTTCTTTTTTTTTTTAAATACTTTATTTTTTTTCTTCAAGTTACATCTCAGTCACAAACCCCTCACTATTCCCCCTTCCTATCCCGCCCTTCCACCCTCTTCCCCCCAGAAGTTTCCCCTTTCAGTCCAACAGATGGTTCCTTCTCTTATAACAGTAAATACTATACAAAACAACAGATATAAATATGCCACATTTATGAGAGTAAAATGGCCTGGTATACCTTCCCAATGTCCAGTTTATACATATTTGGCCCCTGACTTTAACATTCTACTATCTAACCATCTCCATGAGTTTAAAGGTCTATATCTGACTCAACATTCATACTAACTTGCAACACACTTTTAAGAGTATCTTCTTAGATCTATAACACCCTCTTGATTCCTAAACAACTCAAAATTTAACTATGAGACTCCAGCTGTCTATTCTTCAACCACCTCAGAGACCTGAGAGGGATAAATATATCTGCTTATATAGGAAGTGCAGGGCCTGCAGCTTCCAAAACTAAGAAAGGACATACCAACGACTGCCTGGACAGTTCCCATTTTCTCTCCATACATTCCTGCATCAGTCTTCAGCCTTTGGGTCCTGTTTCTCTGACAGACATTTGTTGTAGAGCCGGGATTATGAAGGACTTACCTACCCTGTCTTGGCAGAGTTAGGCTGT
>CAJQZJ010034199.1:693151-720874 GCA_907164525.1 Lophiomys imhausi | reverse complement strand
TGAAGGACTTACCTACCCTGTCTTGGCAGAGCTAGGCTGTCGACTTATCTGCTTCCAAGTTTTGTCCTTTTTGGACAGAAGTCTGTCTGCATTTGAAGCAAGTGGTTTTTCTTGCCAAGAGAATGGCTTACCACCAATTCAATCATCTCCCACTGGAGATTCTTCGATGCTCATCTTCTACTTGGAGTACTTTCAGTGTATCCCATAGGTTTGGGCATGTTGTGTCTTCATTGTCGTTGGATTTTAAGAAGTCTTTGATTTCCTTCTTTATTTCTTCCCTGACCCAGTAGTCATCCAGTAAGGAGCTGTTCAATTTCCATGTGTGTGTAGGCTTTCTCTTGATTCTTTTGCTGTTGAAGACCAGCTTTATTCCGTGGTGGTCTGATAAGATACAAGGTGTTATTTCAATTTTCTTGTATCTATTGAGACTATCCTTGTGACCAACTATGTGGTCGATTTTGAGAAGGTTCCATGTGGTGCTGAGAAAAAGGTGTATTCCTTTGTGTTTGGGTGAAACGTTCTGTAGATATCTGTTAGGTCCATTTGTTTCATGATCTCTGTTAGACTTAATATTTCTCTGTTTGTCTTCTGTCTTGATGATCTGTCCATTGTTGTGAGTGGGGTGTTGAAGTCTCCCACTACTAATGTGTTGTGATCGACGTGAGCTTTAAGGTTTAGAAGTGTTTCTTTTACGAAGGTAGGTGCCTCTGTATTTGGGGCATAGATGTTCAGTATTGAGATTTCCTCTTGATGAATATTCCCTTTAGTGAGTATATAGTACCCTTGTTTGTCTTTCTTCATTAACTTCAGTTGGAAGTCTGTTTTGTTTGATATTAGGATGGCTACTCCAGCTTGCTTCCTGGGTCCATTTGCTTGGAAAACCTTTTCCCAGCCCTTTACTCTGAGGCAGTGTCTATCTTTGGTAGTTAGATGTGTCTCTTGTATACAGCATAAGGAAGGGTCTTGCTTGCGGATCCACTCTGTAAACCTATGTCTTTTTATTGGGGAGTTGAGTCCATTGATGTTGATGGATATTAGTGACCTGGGGTTGTTATTTCCCATTGGTTTGGTATAGGTGGTGGTCCTGTGCCTCTTTTGTTTTAGTTGCTGAGGGGTTTTCTATTCCCTTTGTTTTCTTGGGTGGAGTTTTCTTCTCTGGGTTGGGATTTTCCTTCTAAGACTTTCTGTAGGGCTGGGTTTGTGGGTAGATATTGTTTAAATTTGATTTTGTCATGGAATATCTTGTTTTCTCCCTCTATGTTGATAGAGAGTTTTGCTGGGTAAAGTAGTCTGGCTGGGCACCTATGATCTCTCAGGACTTGTAGTATATCTGACCAGGCCCTTCTAGCTTTTAAAGTTTCTGAGGAGAAGTCAGGTGTAATTCTGACGGGTCTGCCATTGTATATGACTTGACCTTTTTCTCTTCCAGCTTTTAATATTCTTTCTTTGTTCTGTACATTTGATGTTTCAATTATTATGTGGCAAGAGGAGTTTCTTTTCTGATATAATCTCTTTGGTGTTCTTTAAGCCTCTTGGATTTTTATTGGCATCTCTTTTTTCAGGTTTGGGAAGTTTTCCTCTATGATTTTGTTGAAGATATTTCCTGGACCTTGGAATTGGGAGTCCTCTCTTTCCTCTATACCTATAATTCTTAGGTTCCGTCTTTTCACTGAGTCCTTGATTTCTTGGATGTTGTGGGTGAGAGATTTTTTAGCCTTCTCATTTTCTTTGGATGTTGTACTGATTTCTTCCATTGAATCTTCCATGCCTGAGATCCTGTCTTCCATCTCTTGCATCCTATTTTTGATACTCACATCCGTAGTTCCTGTTCTCATCCCTTGATTCTCCACTTCCTCTTTTAACTCTGACTCCGTTTTCTTTATTGTTTCTATTTCTATTTTCATGTCTTGTATGGTTTTGTTCATTTTGTACATTTCTTTCTCCAGCTTGCTTGTTTTTGTATGAAAATCTTTCATTGCTTTGTCCTTTTCCTGTTCAAGCTCTGTCACCTTGGCTTGGAGCTCTTTAATGGTGTTGTTTCTTGTTTTGACTTGTATAATTGTGGCTTCTTTGAATTCCTTCATAGATTTAAGTTCTTCTTGAAGGGACTCTATCACTTTCCATAATGCAGAATTGTGAACGTTTTCATGTGTTTCTGTTGGTGTGAGGTCATCCGAATTGGATGAGCTAGGATAATTCTGCTTTGTTGGAGTCATATTTCCTTGATTTCTATTTTTTTTTTGGACCTTTGGACATTGGATGCGTTTAGCTGTCTGTTCTTGTCGTTTTCTCTGCTTGGATCCACAGTGGATGCTTTGGTGCAGGGGACGAGTTACTTGGCTATCTGTCGTTGCTTACAGGGGGATTTCAGGGTCACTGTGGTTTTAATTGCCTTAGGCACTGTGAGCTGGTGCAGCCTATTCCCAGGTTGTGAGTAACGGACCTGGATTGTTTCACTGTTCCCAATTCAGACTTCTCTATGTTGCACTCTGAGTTATCAGCCTGTGATGGTTCTGATGGTATGGACCTGTTTTCCCAGGCACAGATTCTGTGGGCTTTGTTTGTCATCACAGAGGCTGACAGGGTCTGGCTCCACACCTAATATGTCTGGATTTTCCAGAATATAGCTATGGTCCCCTGATTTCTGGTTTCTCACTAGGCTTCTCGCCACAGGCCTGACCTCTGTGCCTGATTCCCTCCCTGTCTGCCTAGTGGCAGGTCTCCCTACCTGGCTGCTCGGCCGTGGGTTCACCGAGCCCCGGATCCTCCTGCCGCCTGAGTAGGCCTCTCGCCCCAGCAGCTCATCCGTGGGTGAGCGGATCCCTGGCCTCGCCTGCACCGGGCTCCCTCCCCAGTTGTCCTTCCATGGGTTCGCAGGGATTTGGCCCTGCCGGTGCCAGGCTCCCTCCCCAGCTGCGCTGCCGTAAGTGCGCGGAGATTCGGCCCCTCCCGCCCGCCTGAGCCGGCGGCTTCCCGCTCTCTCGGAACCCCCGCGTCTCGAGCGGCTGCAGACCACCCACCGATTGCCCTGTTTCTTCCTTGGTAAGACTTCTACTATCCCGCAAAATTTCTTAAGTGGGTATGAGTTCTTCCTGAGGTGTGGGGAGCCCAGTAGTCTAGTTATCGTTCGCCAAGTAGCCTCTGATTCTGCCTGCTGTGAGTTGGGGTCGATCTTACCAGGCGCCTCTCCCAATGGGAGTTCCCGAATTCCGGGTTTAGTGGCTTCCGTTTCTGCGAGAGATGGGGTAAAGCCTTACCCTGGGACTTTTAACAGTCCCTTGGGAGCTGTGAATGTTCCCGGGGGTTCTAGCCCCTCCGGTTTTTGCACAGTGCCCAATAACTCTGTGTTTTTTATGGCTCTTCCCCCCCCCCCCCCCCCGCGTTCAAATTGCGTCAGTGTAGGTCGCCGCCATCTTGGCCCCTGGGGACATTTTCTTGATGACTAGTTGATTCAAATTCCCAGTCCACCGTGGGCCTTGTTTTCACTAGGAAGATGAATGTGTGCTGTATCAGAAAAATAGATGAATGCAGTTTGGAAGCAAGCCAGTCCGTCGTGTTCCTTACTTGTTATTGCTTTGGTTCTGGCCCTTTAGTCCATTCATGATATACTGGAATATATGAGGTAAAACACACCCTTTCCTCCCCTTTGCTTTCAGTCAGAAGATTTCATTGCAGCAAGTAAAACAAATTAGAACAAAGTCCTTAAACATAGGGATCATATCTTCTGTATTTCTTGCAGTCTTCCATAGTAGGTTTGCAAAATGTTTTCACTTTTTATGATTCTTACATCTCATTTATTTAGTATTTGGTCCTCATGTTCTATACATTTACTAAATGTCATTCAGCTTATCTGCCATCTTCTCCACAAAATGTAAGTTAAGCAAATCCTTCTACTGAATGCCTTGGAGACTGTCTTGAAAAGAGTGTTTCATTGATTCTATACTTCTTGGTATCGTGGGTTTTAATATAGTGACATATTTCTTATGTTCTTAGTAAATTCAGAGGCTCTTAGAAGGAGTCATTGTTTAATTTTATGCTTTTTCTTTCAGTTCTTTCAAAAAAAATTCAGTGCACTTCTCATGAAAACCCAAAAAGACAATTCTTGTTTTAGTTATCACCTTCAGTTTTTGAAAGGAATACACAAGGTTTCGACTCAAAACCTAGGTTGTCATCTAGCTCTGATCATTATTAACCTTGTAATGGCTGGAGAGTCACATCATCTTACTAGACTTCAGATTCATCAACTGAAGTAACCACAATCTTGAGAAAGAGATAGGACCTTTAGTTAAATACTTCATAGGGAAGTACAATGCAAATACTGTTGACAATAATGGCAGGCATCTTTGCTCCTATTCTAAAGTCAAACAAAATTTAAATCTATGATCAATTAATATGCATTGTATTGAAACCTCCAGTGTTTACAAAACTGTTACCCACTTACTAATTTGAAAAGGAAGGAAATAATCTAGATTGATCCCTGGAGAATGTTCATTTCATGCTCAGAGATTCACTTAGCTGAAATCTATTTTGCCTTTTCTTCTAAGTATATCTAGACTTACTGTGGCCTGTGTACTTTCATATAATTTAGGTTGCAGTTGTGTTACATGCATAATATTTCCACTGTTGATGAATAAAACGCATCAATCAAGAACAAGAGTAAGTGTACATACATGTAGGTTACTGTTGGCACTCAAGGGATCTAATGTTAGATACTTAGAGTAGCTCTTATTGTAAGGAGAAATCTTAAGACAAGCTAGTTTTCTCTTTTATTGTTAGCCTACAGAAATGATTGTTAAAGAATCAGTACTAAATTAGTTCAATACTTCAAATATTCTCCATGAAGAGAACAATTTCAAAACCTGGCATAGGTATTTATCCAGGTTTACTTTTGACTTATGCATGGATGAGATGGTGGAGGAGATCCAGAACAAGTAAAAAGCAGGCTAACCCTTTCATCTCTACAGAAGATCATTTTCTTCAGAGGCTGGGTCTCCTAAGTATTCCTATGGTACTCAGGAATGATCACTACTTCACTCCCTATGGCTCTTTCATACATCTAGAGCATTTCAGTGCATAGTGATAAAGGCACAGGTGTGTAATTGTCTTGAATACACCAATGATTCTTCCTTTTAAACACTAGAAACATGGAAGTAAATGAATGTAGTCACTTCTATCATGGCAATGAAAATCCACGGCAGGTGAGTTTCTCAAAGCATGATAGGAAATTTGTAGATTTTAGGTGTATGTTAAGAACTAATAATTTGCCTATGTAGTATATATTCAAAACATTTAATGTCTTAGTATATTAAGGCTACTATAATTTAATGCCACAGACTGAAGGAAATTCTCATGTAAAATAGAAAGTTAATATTTTAAAGACTGAGAAGCAGGATCCAAGATGGCAGTAGCCCGCCCGGACACCTTTTGAATGCAGGGAAAACAGCTATAATAACACAGATTTATAAGACACTGAGCAGTAATCTGAGTGGCACGAACCCACTGGGTTTCACCCAGCGACCCAGGGACCATTAAAAGTCCCTGGGCAGGACTCTCCTCTCCTCTCTTGGACACTCAGAAAAACAGACCATCAGAAACTGCAGAAGCCACTGAATCAGGGAATCATCACCAGGAGAGGGACAGGGTAAGAGCCAATAAAGTACCCAGCAAGCAGCTCCAAACCCTAGACAGGGTTACTCTCCAGCCTCCTGGGCTCCCAGATTCCATGCAGGCATTCTGACTATTTAGCTGAAGATTAGCAGAGCCATGGGAATGGGATATACTCTGAGCAGAACCATTTTTTTGCCACAGGCCACAGTAAGATCTGAGCAGTGGGAGAAGAGCAGGGTCACACCAGCAGCCTATTGGCAAATGCAAGCATATTTGGGCTTCCCCAAAGGGGTGTTGGACATACATACAGGCCCCTCTATTGGTTTTGCAGTCACTGGGAAGAACACTGCAGCTAGACAGAGCAGCAGGATACACTTCCTGCAGCGGGTTACGCTGCAACTCCACTGGAGTGTACCTAAACTTGGAAGACAGTAGCTCCAATTGCCAGTATCCAAAGTTAGCTTCAGACAGACAGGAGGAGCGGTGAGAGTGGGCAGAAAGGCAGGTGGCTGGTTTGTAATGAGGCTTTGATCTCCACAGGGTCCAAGCCCTGGGCAGATTGTGGGGTTAATATCAGACACCTTTGCTAGTGTTGGCTCTTCTGGTGGGAAACCAGATACTTACCATATATAGTTCCACCCCTGGAGCAGTGAGATTTTGGCCTGGGAGCACTGCTGAGTGACTGAGCCTAAGGGCTTAGTGCTTAGAGCTAAGAGGCACAGAGGTGCCCTGGGGACAATCTAGACAGACACAAGCCCATATGGGCTGGCCCAGCAGGATCAGAGCACCAGATACAAACACTGAGCACTTCCCACCTGAAAACTGTGAAAACTGTACGCCCTCCCTGTTGGATCCTTGAACAGGAAAGAGACAAGGCAACAAGCAAATTGGAGCAGGAAATGTATAAAACTAATAAAATGTTTCAAGACTTGAAACTAGAAATGGAAGCATTAAAGAAAACACAGTCAGAGATAAGAGTGGAAGTGGAGAATCAAGGGAGGAGAACAGGAACTACAGACATGAGTATCAAAAATAGGATACAAGAGATGGAAGACAGGATCTCAGGTGTGGAAGGTTCGATGGAAGAAATCAGTACAACAACCAAAGAAAAGGAGAAAGCTAAAAACGTTCTTACCTATAACATCCAAGAAATCAAGGACTCAATGAAAAGATGGACCCTAATAATTATAGGCATAGAGGAAAGAGAAGACTCCCTACTCCAAGGTCCAGGAAACCTCTTCAGCAAAATCATAGAAGAAAACTTCCCAAACCTAAAGAAAGAGATGACAATAAAATTCCAAGAGGCTTACAGAACACCAAACAGATTAGATCAGAAAAGAAACTCCTCTCGCCACATAATAATAGAAACTCCAAATGTACAGAACAAAGAAAGGATATTAAAAGCTGTAAGAGAAAAAGGTCAAGTAACATATAATGACAGACCCATCAGAATTATACCTGACTTCTCAGAAACCTTAAAACCGAGAAGGGCCTGGGCAGATGTCCTACAAGCCCTGAGAGAACATAGGTGACCAGCCAGAATACTATACCTAGCAACACTCTCTATCAACATAGATGGAAAAAACAAGATATTCCATGACAAAATCAAATTTAATCAGTATCTACCCACAAATCCAGCCCTACAGAAGAACCTAGAAGGAAAATTCTAACCCAGAGAAGATAACTACACCCAAGAAATCAGAGGAAACAAAAAACTCTAGTGCAGCTAAACCAAAGAAACACAGAACCACCACCTACACTAAAATAATAGGAAATAACAACCTTTGGTCATTAATATCCATCAACATCAATGGACTCAAATCCCCAATAGAAAGACACAGGGTTAAAGAATGGATCCGTAAATGAGACCCATCATTTTGCTGCATACAAGAAACACATCTCACTTAACAAAGATAGATGCTACCTCAGAGTAAAGGACTGGGAAAAGGTGTTCCAAGCAAATGGACGCAGGCAGCAAGCTTGAGTAGCCATTTTAATATTAAATAAAATAGACTTTCAACTCAAGTTAATCAAAAAGATAGAGAAAGAAGGGCACTATATACTCGTTAAAGGAAATATTCATCAAGATGACATCTCAATATTGAACATCTATGCCCCAAATGCAAAGGCACGTACATTTTTAAAAGAAACTCTTCTAAAACTTAAATCACACATCGATCCCCACACATTAGTAGTGGGAGACTTCAACACCACATTCACAGCTATGGACAGATCATCAAGACAGAAGCTAAACAGAGAAATAATGAGTCTAACAGAGCTCATGAACCAAATGGACCTAACAGATATCCATAGAATATTTCACCCAAACACAAAGGAATACACCTTCTCAGCACTGCACAGAACGTTCTCCAAAATCGACCATATAGTCGGACAAAAAGCAAGCATCAAGATACAAGAAAATTGAAATAACCCCTTGTATCTTATCAGACCACCATGGAATAAAGCTGGACTTCAACAACAAAAGAAACAACAGAAAGCCTACACACACATGGAAATTGAACAACTCTTTACTGGGTGACTATTAGGTCAGGCAAGAAATAAAAAAGGAAATCTAAGACTTCTAAAAATCCAACGAAAATGAAGGCACAACATACCGAAACCTATGGGACACAATGAAAGCTGTGCTGCAAGGAAAGTTCATAGCACTAAGCACCTTCAAAAAGAAAATTGTGACAGCTCATATTAGTGAATTAAAAGCTAAACTGGATGAATTGGGGAAAAAAAAACAATCAACCAACCAACCAACCAACCAAACAAACAAAAAACCCAAAAAACAAAGCAAACACTCCCAAGAGGAGCAGAAGGCAGGAAATCATCAAACTTGGGACTGAAATCAAGAACTTAGAAACAAAAAGAGTGATACAAAAAAATCAATGAAACCAAGAGTTGGTTCTTTGAGAAAATCAACAAAATTGACAAACCCTTAGCCAAACTAACTAAAAGGCAGAAGGAAAAAACCCAAATCAACAAAATGAGAAATGAAAAGGGGGAAATAAAAACAGATATTGAGGAAATTCAGACAATCTTTAGGTCCTACTTTAAAAATCTATACTCCACCAAACTTGAAAACCTAAGTGAAATGGACAATTTTCTTGATAGACTCCACCTTCTGAAGCTAAATCAAGATCAGGTTAATAGATTAAATAGCCCTATAAAAACTAAGGAAATAGAAACAGTCATTAAAAATCTCACAACTAAAAAAAGCCAAGGGCCAGAAGATTTCAGCCCAGAATTCTACCAGACCTTCAAATAAGAGCTAATACCAATACTCTTCGAACTGTTTAACAAAATACAATCAAAAAGATCACTGCCAAACTCTATGAGGCCACAGTCACCCTGATTCGTAAACCACACAAAGACACAACAAAAAACAAAACTTCAGACCAATCTCCATTATGAACATAGATGCAAAAATACTCAATAAAATACTGGCACACCGAACCCAAGAACACATCAAAAGTATCATATACCATGATCAAGTAGGCTTCATCCCAGCAATGCAGGGATGGTTCAACATATGAAAATCCATCAACATAATTCACCATATAAACAAGCTGAAAGAAAAAAAAACACATGATAATCTTGCTAGATGCAGAAAAAGCATTTGACAAAATCCAACACCCCTTTATGCTAAAAGTACTGGAGAACGGGCATATAAGGACCATACCTAGAAATAATAAAGGTGATGTACAGCAAGAAGTAGCCAACATCAAATTAAATGGAGAGAAACTTGAAGTATTTCTTCTAAACTCAGGGACAACAAGGATGTTCACTTTCACCATATCTCTTCAACATAGTACTTGAAGTTCTTGCTAGAGCAATAAGACAGCTAAACGAGATCAAAGGGATACAAACTGGAAACGAAGAAGTCAAGTTATCCCTATTTGCAGATGATATGATAGTACACATAAGTCACCCCAAAAATTCTACCAGAGAACTCTTACATCTGATAAACACATTCAGCAAGGTGGACAAGAACTTCAACTCCTTGAAGAAAGAAATTGAAGAGGCCATCAGAAGATGGAAAGATCTCCCATGCTCATGGATAGGTAGGATCAACATAATAAAAATGGCCATCCTGCCAAAAGCAATATACAGATTCAATGCAATTCCTATCAAAATACCAACACAATTCTTTATAGTTCTGGAAAAAACAATTCTCAATTTCATATGGAAAAACAAAAAACCCAGAATAGCTAAATAAATCCTGTATGATAAAAAAAAAAATCTGGAGGTATCACCATCCCAGATTTCAAGCTGTACTACAGAGCAATAGTAATAAAAACAGCATGGTACTGGTATAGAAGCAGACCAGTAGATAAATGGAATCGAATTGAACACCCAGAAGTGAATCCATACACCTATGATCACTTAATTTTTGACAAAGAAGCCAAAACCGTACAATGGAAAAAGGACAGCATCTTCAATAAATGGTGCTGGTCCAACTGGATGTCCACTTGTAAAAGAATGAAATTAGACCCATACTTATCAACCTTTACAAAACTTAAGTCCAAGTGGATCGAAGACCTTAACATAAGGCCGGACACACCAAATCTACTAGAAGAGGAAGTGGGGAAAACCCTTGAACTCATTGGCACAGGTGACAATTTCCTGAACAGAACACCAACAGTTTAGGATCTAAGACCAACAATCAATAAATGGGACCTCATGAAACTGAAAAGCTTCTGTAAGGCAAAATACATTGTCCATCAAACAAAATGGCAGCCTACAGATTGGGAAAATATCTTCACCAACCCCACATCTAACAGAGGGCTAATACCCAAAATTTAAAAAGAACTCAAGAAATTAAATGCCAAGAAACCAAATAATCCAATCAAAAAATGTGGAATAGAGGTAAACAGAGAATTCACAAAGGCGGAATTCAAACTGGCTGAGAGATAGTTGAGGAAATGCTCAGTATCCTTAATCATCAGAGAAATGCAACTCAAGAGGACTCTGAGATTCCATCTCACACCTGTCACAATGGCTAAGATCAAAAGCTCATATGACAGCACATGCTGGTGAGGGTGTGGAGAAAGGGGAACCATCCTCCGTTGCTGGTGTGAGTGCAGGCTTATGCAACCACTAGGAGGTCAGCCTGGTGATATCATAGAAAACTTGGAATAGCTCTGCCTCAGGACCCAGCCATACCACTTCTGGGTATACATCCAAGTGATTCCTCACTGACTGACAAGGAAATTTCCTAATCTATGTTCATAGCAGCCTTATTTGTAATAGCTAGTAACTGGAAACAACCCAGATCTCCCTCAACCAAAGAATGGATTAAAGAACTGTATTACATCTACACAATTGAATACTACTCAGTTACCAGAAACAATGAAATCATGCAATTTAAAGCAAAATGCATTGAACTAGAGAAGCTCATCATGAGTGAGCTAACCCAGACCCAGAAGGATGCACATGGCATCCATTCACTTATAGTCAGAGTTTAGCCATATTGTACAGTATAACTATACTACAAAGAATGCACCAAAGGGAACATGAACATAGATTTTCTTTCTTGTCAGTGAGACACTTTTCCCTAGTGGTGCTGCCTTATATGCCCCCTGTGTATGAGGAGGCTCTTGGCCCTCATATGACTGTTGAACTGGGGTGTGGGACTGTTATGTAGGGACACTCCACTCCAGAGGAATGGGATGGAAGGGATAGGGTGTAGAATGTGGGAAGCCAGGACTGGGAGGGGTGGAAAGAGGACATTATGATGGAGATGTTACCTGAAGTAATAAATAAATAAATTAAAAAAAAAAAAAGACTGAGAAGCCAGAATGGTAGAAGGGGAGGTATGTGCCTCTGGGGGAAACAGGTATCTTTAAATCATTTGACAAATTGTCAGAGAAGTGGTAGGTGTGGCCTTTAATTAAATACTTCATAGGGAAGTACAATGCAAATAATGTTGACAATATGCAGCCATCTTTTCTCCTATTCTAAAGTCAATCTGAGAGTATAGCAGAAAACATTAGGAATCATTTTATTGACTTTTTTTTTTTTTTTAAACCCAGTAGTGTTTGATTCTACCATAAGTCTCCAGGATATCTAGTCTCTGGTTCCTGGACCTCCAGGAGGCAGAGTCAGGCATGGGCTCCCTCTCATGGAGTGAGCCTTAAGATACATCAGACATTGGTTAGCCTCTCCCTCACATTCTGTACCACTATTGCCCCAGCAATCTTGCAGCCAGTAGAGATTATAGGTCAAAGGTTTCATGGTTGGGTTTGTGTCCATGTTTCTCTTTTGCTAATCTTCAGAGTACTTTCCCACACCAAAGAGACTTGAACATTGGGGTGAAGACTCCATGTAGGTACCAGTTTGTCCTCTCCATGTTCAATGAGCTGTGTGAATTTTGCCCTCAGCAATGGGGTCTGCCTGTCAGTTTGCAGAGAGCAACTCTGTCCTTACATCAGGCTGGGTTGTTTGGGGATTTCCTTGGGATCCCATCAGCCAACAACTCAACCTAATGCAACCAAGGCTTTCCACTGGAAGCCTTGCCTGGGTACAAGAGATGGCCAGTTCAGACTCCATATCCTCCATTTCTGGGAATCTTCACTCGGACCACCTTCATACATTCCAGGAAGTTTCCTCTGAACTAGGTTTTTACAACACCCACAAATGCCCCTCAAGTACAGCTAGAATCAAATTTTAATAGGTATGGTGCTTCTTTTTTGAATGGCTGTAATTGATAACATTTACTTCATAGCAATACCATTATTTTTAAGAGTTCTGCTCCCAAACTCATTTCAGGTTATCATGATTTCTTCTCTGAACATACAACACAAAGTCCCTGAAAGTACTTAATATAGCCCTATTAATCTGCTCTTTGAAAGAATAAACATCTTTGTATATAATTTTTGCAATCAGTCAGCAAATGAATAAGAAAAAGAATTGAAACTGTGTACCAGTTAGAGTATTATCTTGCAGTATTGGTTAGAGAGAAGTGGAAGGAAAATTCAGAATGAAACAAAGTAGAGAGAAAATTTGGTAATACTGGGTGACAAATAAATATCGGAAATGGAGAAGAGATTTGATTCAAAGATATCTCAGGGAGTTCTGGTCTGGGGTCCTGGATAAGTTCTTTTACTATATAGCCCTGAATTCCAGTGAGAAGTTTTGATGCTTTTGTGCTTACTTTCAACGGCTGTGGTTATGGTTAAATGTGAGCTTATTAGTGTGAGCTACATTGACAGGATGAATGGGGCTGAATTGACAGCATGCTTTATGAATTTATCACTTAGATAAGATGACCTGGGAAATTTTGTTTACCTTCTCCATATCTCAGAGTTATCACCTCCAAAATGTATTTAAATAGCATTAAAGGAGAAAAGAAGAAGAGGGAAGAATAATACTAGTCTGTGTGGGATCCAAGCTAATAATTTGAGATCCAGTACATCTAATAATTAGGATATAGAGGAGGAGAGGTACTTCAGAGTACCTTCCTGCAACCTTTGACCTATAATCTGTACTGGCTGCTGGATGTGCTGGGGCAATGGTGGTATAGAATGTGGGGGAGTGACTAACCAATGTGTTTGGTTTGTTTAGAGACAAGGTCTTACATATCCTAAGCTGGCTTCAAACTCACCATTACCAGAGTATGAGACAGGGTTTTACTCAAAGTATCACAGGCTGGCCATGTAGCTCAGGCTGCCCTCAAATTCCCAGAAATCCTTCTTTCTCAACCTGTTAGAGAGACAATAGTCATGGACCACCACAATCAGCTTCATTTTGAAGTTCTTTTCTAATTCCAACATGTGTGATGAGATTAGAACAGAGGGAAGTTCAGAGTCAGACCAACAGTGAGAGTCTCTGGAGAAATACTGGCATTTTGCCTGTGTGTGTGTTTGTGTGTTGTATTTCTCATACGCAACTGTGTTGGTATGTGTTCCTGTTCAGAAAGCATATCAAGACACCAGGTGTCTTCCCTTATTGCGTTCAGTCTTATTGCCCTAAGATAGTCTTTCACTGACCAGGGATGTCAATGTTTCAGTTAGTCTGGCTGGCTAGTGAACTACTGGGATTTGTCTGCCTGTGCTTAGTAATGTTGAGAATACATAGCATGTATCCATGCCTAGCATTTTCTGTAGGTGGTGCTGGGAATTTGTACTCAGGTCCCAAGGTCAGGAGTCTTCTTATACACTGATTGGTTTTCTTTGAATCTTTCCTATTTTGCCTACATGAGTTTTAGATGGTTTCCTTTCTTCCTCTTTTGTGGTTGATTCTCCTACCTCCCTCAAATGGCAGGTTAGAAAGACCGCTTCTCTTGTTCAAGACCTTTGTGTTCTGCCCTAAATACACCTCTTGCTCTATTGCAGGATTTTATCTTTACACCCAGATTACCTTTTTCTCCAGGGAGAGGATGTTAAGAACTGGAAAAGCTCATCCTGAGTAAGCTAACCCAGACCCAGAAAGACGCACATGGCATGTACTCACTTATAACTGGATTTTAGCCATATAGTACTGGATAACTATTCTACAACCAACAGACCACAAGGAACAGGAATATGGACTTTGTCATCTGTTAGTGGGACACTTTGTCCTAGTGGAGCTGCCATGAAGGCACCCAGTGCAAGAAGAAGCTCTTAGACCTCATATGACTACTGAAGTGAACAGGGCTCATATGTAGATGCACCCCACACTGGAGTAGTAGGATAGGTGGGAGAAGGGGGAGAGGGTGGGAAGGTGGGACCAGAGGGTGGGATCAGGAGGGGTGGTGGGAGAGGACTGTGATGGAGATATAACTTGAAGCAATAAAGAAACATAAACAAACAAACAAACAAATAAATAAAATAAATCCCAGAACTTACACACACACAAAAAAGTACATCAAGTTAAACCAGGTTAGGGCTGTCAGATTTTGGAAATAGGCACACAGATCCATGGACTTGCTCTGTGAGTAGGTAGCCCTCTGCAGGAGATATAGCTGTTGGCACAGTAGGTCAGTTTTTGTTTGTTTGTTTTCTTTTGTTTTTTTTATATTTATTTATTTTACATTCCAATTGCCATCCCCCTCCCAGTAGATGGAAAGAGGGATCCAGACAGGAATCCAACATTACTGACATCTGAGAGGCTTTATCCATCATTAATGGAAACAGATGCAGATACCCACAGGCAAACATTAGATGAAAATCAGGAAGTCTTGAGGAAGAGTTATGGGTAGGTTTATAGGAGCTGGAGGGATCAAGGACACAACAAGAAGGTCCACATTGCCAAATAACAGTAGGTCAGTTTTTAAGTGTTTGCAGATGC
This sequence comes from Lophiomys imhausi, assembly GCA_907164525.1. NCBI lineage: Eukaryota > Metazoa > Chordata > Mammalia > Rodentia > Muridae > Lophiomys > Lophiomys imhausi. The sequence continues at coordinate 705,991 of CAJQZJ010034199.1, read as the reverse complement.
TTCCCAAGTGTTTGGGCTTACCATTAGTGCTGATGTCTTCTTCCCCAGAATGAGTACTGTCTTTTTCTGTCTATCTATCCTAAAGGGATCTCCATCCTTATAAATGCTAAGATCTCTTTCTACCAAGCCTGATGCAACATATCCTAATTATAAGAGCAGCACAGATGGTTCGAATCATGGGCAAGTCAACTCCCTTTCAGAGCTTGTTTCTTCACTTGCAAGATGAGAATAATCACAGCACCTACTCAGTTCCAGTAGGGTTGCATCTGATACAACTTATGCAGTCAATTGCCAGAACACCTGGCAAACAAGAGCTGGTTGAATTAGGTGATCACCATTATCAATTATTTATTAAAATTTATTTTGAGAAAACATATAAGCATTATCACAGGATGGATCATGGAGAATCCATTGGATTTTTTAAAAACTTATTTTAATATGAGTTTTATTTAGTTTATTTAATTATCACCTCAGTATTTCCAGGAACCAGGCAAGTTATTAATGTTTTTACTGCCCCCAGATCCAAATATTTGGCCAGAAAAGTCATTCCATGTGTTTATTCACCTTGAGAAGTGAGTTTACTGTATCTAGTTTCACTGTTTAGTCTTCCTGTACTAATATTGTGAAATATGTACAAATATCATTCTAAGTAGGTCTTGGGTTTAATTGTAGATTGTAATGTAAGAACTATAAGTCTGAATCTTTGAAGTCTGATGAGACAGATTTGTTCAGGAGGGCTAAGGGCGCTTTATTATTCTGAAGAAAAACTCAGCCGGTTTTACTTGTTTTGTGATACATCAAATATGAAGTGTGACTAAAACCAAATGAGGAAAGACAGACATAGCACACTCCTCTACATACCAAATGGATTCTAGATACCCTTGTCTGCTCCCTGATGAAGGCAGCATGTGCTCATATGTGCAGAGGGTCAAGAGGACATACATGACCTCTTTGGAGGAAAAGGCACCATGGAGCGTACTCTCCCAGGTAATGGAAGGAAGGGGCCTTGCCTGAGCTATCAACAGCTGTTTCCTCACTGCTCCTTCCTGTGGGCCTCTGAGATGTGCTTGTCAGGGACTATGATCTCTATAGGGAGGTTAAGTCATTATGGAAAATTTGCACTTTGCAGATAATTAAAATAAATTGGCCTTAAATGAATTTCTGGCCTCTTTCCTGAATACAGGAACTGAAGAAAACCAAGAATACAGGGGAAATATGGAAACAGTTAAAGAAAACCAAATTTATGAATTGTAGGAATGACAAATTTATAAAATACGAAGCTAAATATTCTGAGCGGAAACATGGTACTTCCTACAGGAGCAAATGAAAATTCAGTCATTCATTTATTCAATCTTTCATGACATTTGCTTCTTGAGTTCTTGCCTGTAATAGGCACTGTGCAAAATGATGTACAAAATGATGAAGGTCTCTGGGAGAACTCGACGACACATGGTCTAAGGCAATTTTTAAGACTGGGGATAAATTACAACTCAGGAGAGGGATGTTGTGGACAGAGAGGGGCATAGAGGTCATAGAATGGTGGTGATGCAGAGAGGAAATCTGAGCCGCAGTCCTGAAGGTCTTTCCTGAGGTGTGGGCCTGGAAAGAAGAAGGGAACAGACCCAGCTAAGGAGGGCTTTCAGATGTAGAGCCTAGCCTGTGCTATTTTTATTTTTAAATCACAACATGAGAAGTAACTAACAAGGTAGGTTTCATTGAAATCTGTCCCTGATGCTTTCATTCTTGACTTCTGGCTATGTAGTCACAGCTCTGCAGGTCTAGAACTGCAGTCGTGAACACTGAGCATAGGACAGGTGCTTTCTGAGTGCTCCTTCACAGTATCAAGGCTCCATTGGAAACATTTTTAACAGTAATTCTGAAAAATGTCAATTCTGGGGCTAGGCTACTAGTAAAGTTCCAGACAAGGAAACAATGTACTTAGACGGCAAAATCCGTAGTTGGCATAGAAGGACATCGGGAAAGCGATGTGTGTACATCTCTGCTGGAGAAATATAGAGATGATGTACACCTGACAGCTATGCAGGTGAGTTTGGTACCTCTGAGCTACACTGTGCAGGTAGACCTTCACACTAGACAGTCCTCAACTTGAGAAAGAAAAATAAACTTGTCTGTTGAAAAATGGCTAATTACATTATTTACTAGTATTTATATTATTGTTAATTGGTCAGCAGTGTTATCTTTAACCTGCCATTATAGAGTACACAGAGACCTGATGGGATTAATAAGCCTTGGCCTGGATTGTACACTCTTAGCCCATCTAAGCTAGCTCTTAATTCTATTCCCCAAATATGACCCCATATATACATACGTCCTCTGGGCTGTTATTCCCCATGCTGTGCTGATGTTCCAGGCCATGTGGAATGACATTCTTTTCTCTAACCCATGGTGTGTGTCCTCCTTCCTGCTCCAGCTGCTTGCCCTTCTTCTGGAGGCTTATTTTCCCATGAATCCCTCTGTTTCAGAAGCCCACACACACATTAGTTCCACCTACCTCTCTCTTTGCCCAATTTCAGGCCTCAGCATTTATTTAACCAGTCAAAGACAATGGTTAACAAAGGTACCATAGCTTCACTTGGTGTACAACAAGCAGGCTTCTGGGAGCACGTTAACATTTAGAATGTGTAACATCATACCATCACTTGTCAAAAAAAAAAAAAAGCCCTAAAATGCTTTTGTATATTTTTACTCCATTTTGTCTAGATCTTCATTGTTCAAAATTCACCAGTTATCATGTATTTATTGTAAAATATCATGAGGTTTGTTATTTAATTTAAACCGCTCATGTGTGCAACCAAATCTCATTTTCCATGGATTCCGTACCATCAAATTTGGCTATCCATGGACATCTATTTGCAACTCTGAAACCACATGGGGCCTTCATCATTTGTAGCCTTGTGCTGTGGTGGAGAGTGTTACTCACTGACATGCATATTCCCTCTGGGTCCCACGAGATGTCATTTGGTCCTGTCTTAGCTCTCACATGTGAACAAGTATTCTCTTCTGTCTGATTAGGACATGATTTTCACATAAATAATTTTTCTTGGTGTTTTTACTGTTTAAACGACCTTCAAGTGTAATGAAAATAGTTCTTCCCAGCATTCCCAAGCACAATGTATTCTGTTGAGCCTTGTGTAAAGAAAATGGGTATTAGACAAACTTCAGGAACAAGTTGCAGTGTTGTTGGTTACAAGCCCAGTGTCCATTAGTTGCCAACATAGAATAAGTTGGATTCCAGCAGATACATAAAGAAGCGAGGCCACATTTTAATTGGTTTAAGTAACTACCAAGAACAGTGGCTCATAGGGAGCCAATCTGATCTGGGGCTTCCTTTTGGAGCAGTTGTTCAGTAGTCCCCAGTTCAGTGTTTGTAATGACTTCATAGAATTTTAACTGCTGAAAATAACACTGTTCATGCTCATGCCTGAATACGTATACACATACAAACATATTCTTATGGAAACAGACTGAAAACAGATGTTCAAAATGGAAATGTTACTGGCCAGAGGGTCAGGATGCAGGGTATGTGAAAAGCTTGATAGTCCCAGAACTGTGCTTAGGGTTTGTTCTTTCTTCCTCCTCTTTTCCCCTCATCTCTCACTTCTTATTTCTATTTTTTCTTCTTAAATGGTAAAAAGCATTTTAAAAGTTAAGGGGGAAATGCCAGGTTAAGAAATTCATGAACTTTTAGCATTTGGAGATAAATTAGTTTCCAGACTCACAGAAGTACAGAAAGGCATGTTTTATGAGGCCCAAATGAGGAGCTGTCTTGGCTCTTTCATTCATTGCAAACCCTGGTTCCAGCTTTACTTCTGACTAAACTCATGTATAGTCTTGGGTCAATTGCTTCTTTGAGAATTCATCATCAACAGTAGGAGAGTAAATTAAAATAAAAAAGAAGTTAAGACAAGTCTAGAACATTATCTTTCCTCAAAATCACTTTAGGACCTCTGTTCTGTAGAGTTCTTCAGTAAAACCCTGAAGTTCAGCATCTGACTACAAACTTCTTAGACCTTCAAAAAGCTGAGCACAAAAGGACTGGGTAACAAATGTTATTATTAACTTTCTTAACCATTTTTCCACTCTTATTTGGGCCCCAAACAGGTTTTCTATCTCCCAAATCAGCAGGAAGTAATTTTAAGAGAGCTATGTCCCATTCCAAGAAGGTGGGGTGGGTGACATTTATTTATTTATTTGTTTGTTTGTTTGTTTGTGTGTTTGTTTCTCCTCTCCCTGCTTTGGTCATTTGATAGGTTATAGATGCTTGTTGTTATTTAGGGGGATTGGTTACAAGTTGTTAAATGGTCTTGCTAAATAGGTTTTGGTGGTTAGACCCAGGGATTTCTCTCTTTTCTTTTCTCTACCCTTCCTTCTCTCCTATGTAGGGGGAAAAGACTTTTAAAAAATGGGATATAGATATAATATAGGAATGATAAAGAAAAAGGGACACATTATTGAATATGCTCTTATATCTTTATATGCTGATACAAAATTAAAATTATATTTAGCTACATCAGTATTGATCTTTGTTAATTGATACAAAATTAAGGTTAACACTTTTTACAGTATTATACCTAGGTAATGCTTAAAAATACAATGTGAAGTTTTGGCTCATTGGTAGCAACTGTCACAAACTGTTTGGCACAATTAAGAGATGCAAACTAATAGTCATTCAAATATGTCATTTAGTTAGGTACTAGAATAGTTTATCACAGATATTTTCTAAGTTAACCAGAAATCAAGTTGCTAAGAGACAAGCAACATTTGCTTATCCAAATATATATAGATCGGTAGTATTCAAAAATGTCAAGAGATCTGTAGAATTCAGCATTCAAAGGTTTCTTAACTTAAGATTTCTTTGATATTGAGACATGTCAGCTTCTGAAAGCACCCCGTGTTCTACTTCAAGTAGAGGATGGGCATCAAAGACTCTCCATTTGGAGATGGTTGCATTAGTGGCAGGCTTGTCACTGGGCAGGAAAAATCCCTTGCTTCAACTGTGGACAGAATGCTGCCCGAAAAGGACAAAACTTGAAAGCAGGTAAGTCGACAGCCTAGCTCTGTCTGCCAAGACAGGGTAGGCAAGTCCTTCATAATTTCTGCTTTACAGTTAATGTCTGTCAGAGAGACTGGTTCAAGAGACTGAAGATAGATGCTCTAATGTATGGAGGGAAATTGGAGACTGTCCAGGCAGCCAATTGTCTGTCAGTTCTTAGTTTTGGAAGCTGTTGGCTCTGCACTTCCTGTATAATCAGATATATTTATCCTTCTCAGGTCTCTGATGTGGTTGAAGACTAGATAGTCACAGTCTCCCAATTTTAAGTGGTTTAGGAATTAAAGGGATGTTCTAGGTCTAAGAAGATACTTTTAAGTTGGTAATGCAAGTTAGGATGGAAACTGAGTTAGGTATAGAACTTTAAACTCATAGAGATTGATAGATAATTGAATATTAATATCAGTTGCTAAATATGTATGGAATGGACATTGGGAATGTATGATATATCTTATAATTTTCATAATTGTGGTCTAATTATTAAAAAACAATTATGAGTTCTGAGAGAAGGGGGAGAGGGTGGGAGGTTGGGGCTGGGAGGTGGAGTGAGGGGACTGTGATGGAGATGCAACTTTTTAAATGTTAATAAACAAACTTAAAAAAAAGAAATGAAAAGAAAAAAAATCAGAGTTATTAAACTGTTCACAAAGTCTTTTTCACCCCCAACCCCTAAATTGAGATATGTTACCTTGGGATATAGAGATATAAAATAAATAAACCAGTTAAATATTTACTGACACAAATTATAAAGAAATACTTAAAATAATTTGTTCCTCATACAGTATCATCTATTAAGAATAAAATGTGTTTGCATACTAATGAGATACATTTTTATTTCCACATAAAGAATTAAATCTTGGTTGAATATTTATACTGTATGACACATAGCATTTGCATTGCTCTTTAAAATTGATTGATATTTTGATTTTGTAATTGTTCATACTTAAAACTCAGCTTCATATGAACATATAGTGCAGTTTATTTAGGGCCACTTCAAAGTTGTCCTAAGTCCTGTTTTAATTTCCAGACCCAAAATCATTTGGCATGTTTTTTTTTTTTTAACTGAAATTCAAGTCAGCAACTCAATTAGAACATTTTATACAAACATTCTGACTGAATACAACCTAAAATACAGTAATTTGATACATACATGTCAAGGAATGGTGGTAGAAAGACATTAAAAGTCTTTTTGTCCATAATTAAGCTATTATATTTATGTAACAGCACATAACATATGCACAGCAGTCTGGAATCTGAATGCAGATGTCAAGCGGGGTCCTGTGGTATTGGAGGTGTGGTTGGATAACAAGTACAAAGTATGCAGGTTGTGTTTTCAGAAGGATGACTGCAGTGGAGCTGCAATGAGCAATTTTGGTAGATACGGCCAGCAGCTCCTTCGATCCAGAAGTTATCTGATATTCAATTAACTTTTTGGTTATTCTAGAAACAGAAGCTTGTTAATATCATCATTTGTTTATGTCCCTCTATATTTAATATGTGAAATTATGTGGGATAGTGAACCATGGCTTGAGAAGCCATACAAAGTTGAGTCAATATATTAAAGTATTTTAAATATTAAGCAAAATATAAACTTTAGTTGTAAATTAAAATAAATAATTTAAATTATGTAGTATTTAATAAATTTATTTATTAAAATTATTTTTAAAATAAATGAATTAAAATACGAAATAAAAATTAAATAAAAATAAAAATCAGTTGTATAATGGTTAAGTATATTAAAATATAAAGTGATAAAAATTTGATTAGGAAATGCTCAAGAAAATTAGTTATTTTATGAAAAACAAAGAATATTAAAACTAAACAAAATTATTTAAGTAATACAGGGAACAGGTAATGACCAGATGATGAATTCAGACAGTTTCTGTTTGTTCCAAGTTACGTTTTAGCACAAAAGAACTTGTGTCAGGCAAAACTGCTCATTAGAAAAATTTGTTTTCTGTTTCTACAGACATTCCTCCAACTGTGTTGTGGAAATTATTGTGTATCTGAAAGAAAAGAGTTCGGAATATATTAACCCTGAATTCTAAATTCTGGTTTCTTCAATTTCCTGTCTGCTTGTTGCTGAGTTACTTGTCTTCTTAGAGTCCCCGTTTTCTTATCTGGTAAAGGGTGATGACAGTCTTCCTTCTGCCAGAGGAAAATTCTGTGAGATAACTAGAAATGTTTGGAAGCAAAATGTTTTCTAAAAGTAACTTGCTTTTTCACAGGCCATCACTATCCATTACTTTACAGAAATTTCAAATGAGGGCAGTGTCTTTGCACACAGGCAGGTGAGTTCAGATGCTTGATCAGGATGCCTTTGTAGGAAGGTTTTGATGTCTTTGTGCCTCAGTTTCTTCCTCTGTAAATGGAACAGATGAGAGTGCCTACCTTACAAAGATATTGTTTGACAGATTATTAATATTTACAAAGTTCTTAGACCAATCCCAGGGGAAGGAGTCATATTAGTTGCTATTTCTAAGAATGACAAGATATTTATCATAATAGCAAAACTTTAATGTCATGAAGTTGTGAACAAACATGAAAACATTTTAAAGGAAAACCTGACTTAAGTTTCTAGACTAATTAGGGGATGTACTGAAATAAATAATTTGTGCTGCTCCCCTAGATTGAGCTGTACTAAGCACACCTTCATCCTTGACTTGAACTTGGTATCTCCCACCTCTTCTTCTAGTAGAATTTTTGGAATGTACACATTACATCCCCAACAGTGGCTACTGCTTTCTTTTCTTTTCTTCTTTTTTTTCAGCTGTCCCTAATATCAGGTCTAAAACTGAACCCTACTTTTTAAAATATTTATTTATTACTTTAGGTTATATCTCCATCACAGTGTACTCTTTCCACTCCTCCCAGTCCCATCCTTACACCCTCTACCCCATATCCCTTCCATCACACTCCTCTGGAGTGGAATGTCCCTACATAACAGTACCCCACCCCATTTCAGCAGTTATATGAGGGCCAAGAGCCTCCTCATACACTGGGGTCATACAAGGCAGCACCACTAGGGAAAAGTATCTCATTGACAGGAAAAAAAAAATTTCTATGTTCATGTTCCCTTTGGTGCATTAATTGTAGTATAGTTGTCCTGTACTATATGGGTAAAATCTGACTATAAGTGAATAGATGCCATGTACATCCTTTTGAGTCTGGGTTAGCTCGCTCTAGATGAGCTTCTCTAGTTCCATCCATTTGACTGCAAATTGCATGATTTTGTTGTTTCTGATAGCTGAGTAGTATTCCATTGTGTAGATGTACCACAGTTTTTTAATCCATTCTCCAGTTGAGGGACATCTGGGTTGTTTCCAGTTTCTAACTATTACAAATAAGGCTGCTATGAACATAGATGAAGAAACTTCCTTGTGATTTGGTGAGGAATCATTTGGATGTATACCCAGAGGTGGTATGGCTGGGTCCTGAGGCAGAGCTATTCCAAGTTTTCTAAGACATCGCCAGACTGACCTCCATAGTGGTTGCACAAGCCTGCACACCCACCAGCAATGGAGGAGGGTTCCCCTTTCTCCACACCCTCGCCAGCATGTGCTGTCATCCGAGCTTTTGATCTTAGTCATTCTGACAGGTGTGAGATGGAATCTTAGAGTCATCTTGAGTTGCATTTCTCTGAGGGTTAAGGATGTTGAGCATTTCTTCAAGTGTCTCTCAGCCATTATGAATTCCTCCTTTGTGAATTCTCTATTTAGCTATGTTCCCCATTTTTTGATTGGATTATTTGGTTTCTTGGCATTTAATTTCTTGAGTTCTTTGTAAATTTTTTATATTAGCCCTCTGTCACATATGGGGTTGGTGAAGATTTTCTCCCAGTCTGTAGGCTGCCATTTTGTTTGAATGACAGTGTTTTTTGCCTTACAGAAGCTTTTCAGTTTCATGAGGTCCCATTTATTGATTGTTGGTCTTTATCCTGAGCTGTTGGTGTTCTGTTCAGGAAGTTGTCATCTGTGCTGATGAGTTCCAGGGTTTCCCCCACATTCTCTTCTAGTAGATTTAGTGTGCCTGGCCATATGTTAAGGTCTTTGATCCACTTGGACTTAAGTTTTGTACAAAGTGATAAGTATCAGTCTAATTTCATGCTTTTACATGTGAACATCCAGTTAGACCAGCACCATTTGTTGAAGATGCTGTCCTTTTTCCATTGTACGGTTTTGGCTTCTTTGCCAAAAATTAAGTGACCATAGGTGTGTTGGTTCATTTCTGGATCTTCAATTCATTCAACCATTGATCCACTGGTCTGTTTCTATACCAATACCATGCTGTTTTATTACTATTGCTCTATAGTACAGCTTGAAATCTGGGGTAGTGATTCCTCCAGATTTTTTTTTTATTGTACAGGATTGATTTAGCTATTTTGGGTTTTTTGTTATTCCATATGAAGTTGAGAAATGTTTTTTCCAGGTCTATAAATAATTGTGTTGGTACTTTGATAGGAATTGCATTGAATCTGTATATTGCTTTTGGTAGGTTGGCCATTTTTATTATGTAGATAGTACCTATCCGTGAGCATGGGAGATCTTTCCATCTTCTGATGGCCTCTTTAATTTCTTTCTTCAAGGACTTGAAGTTCTTGTAATACAGGTCTTTCACTTGCTTGGTTAGAGTTACCCCCAGGTATTTTATATTGTCTCTGAAGGGTGTTGTGTAACCAAACTTTTAAATTATTATTTAACACTTATTTATTACTAAATTCACTTATAACAAACACCAACAATTTCTTTTTTTTTTTTTGGTTTTTCGAGACAGGGTTTCTCTGTTTAACAGCTCTGGCTGTCCTGGACTCGCTTTGTAGACTAGGCTGTCCTCGAACTCGCAAAGATCCGCCTGCCTCTGCCTCCCAAGTGCTGGAGTTAAAGGCGTGCGCCACCACCGCCCGGCTACCAACAACTTCTTAACTATTAATCCTATAAACTCTTACAACCCCTTTAACCTATCCACTAAACCTATTGATAATTATTTTTCTAACATTTTAGAATGATACAGTCTCTGGGGTAGGTCCTCAGTCATCAGGAACACAGTCTTTGTTGTAGATTCTTTAACGCACTTAGCAGTCCTTTTTCTGGATCTCTCAGATACAGGTTCGTCAGGGTAAGTTGGTTATTGTAGTCTCACCTTAAATAAGGCTTCATGCTTTCTTCTCTGTGGGAGACCCCAGCCGCCGTCTGCAGGCCAACTTACTTCTTTTGAATCAGGAACTCAGCTGCTCTGCCTCAGTCCTTAAAGCCAGGCACAATTTCCTTTAGGCCACTGTTTGGACAGATCAAACCCCTCTAGGCAAAAGCTGAGCCACAGGGTTTAGTCCTTGGCCTTTTGGTGTCTTGCTCAGGCTTTCTTTGCTCACCAGCTTCTTTCTGCTTCAGGGAAATCTGGCCATCAAATGATGGCCAGCACTTTTTTCAGCAGGACTCTTGGAGCTCTCTAGCATCAGGGGCCTCTTCTCTTCTGGGCTCCATGCACTGTCCTTAAATAAGAGGAACTCTGTTTCAGCTTAATTTGGGCTCCGCCCACTTAGCAGCTGAAAACAATGTCAGGCCAGATACTTTGTTTCTTCAAGTCCATTAAGTCTTTCCTGTTTTCCTGACTTCAACCTTGTTTTTCAGTCTATTGAGTATTTCCTGTTTTTCCTGACTTCAATCTTGTTTTTCAGTCTATTAATTCTCCTGTTTGTTTCCTGTTTTTAGTCCATATCCTGATAATGCTCTTCATGCCCTGAATTAAGAGACAGTATCAGAAACCCCTATATATTTTCTAAATCTAATTTAATTTATCTAACTCCCTACAGTGTTGTTTCCCTAATTTCTTTCTCAGCCCATTTATTTGTTGTGTAAAGAAGGGCTTCTGTTTTTTTTTTTTAATACATTTTGTATCCAGCCACCTTGCTGAAGGTGTTTATCAGCTGTAAGAGTTCTCTGGTAGAATTTTTGGGGTCGCTTATGTATACTATCATATCATCTGCAAATAGGGATAATTTGACTTCTTCGTTTCCAATTTGTATCCCCGTGATGTCCTTTAGCTGTTTTATTGTTCTAGCAAGAACTTCAAGTACTATGTTGATGAGATATGGTGAAAGTGGACATCCTTGTCTTGTCCCTGAGTTTAGAGGAAATGCTTGAAGTTTCCTTCCATTTAATTTGATGTTGGCTACTGTCTTGCTTTATATCACCTTTATTATTTCTAGGTATGGTCCTCGTATGCCTATTCTCTCCAGGGCTTTGATCATGAAGGGGTATTTGATTTTGCCCTTCTTTTTAGGTAATAAGTAAATGATTAGTTCCTATGTTATGGACACAGAAAATTCACACATCTACTAGATAATAAATAAAAGTGTGTGTGTGTGTGTGTGTGTGTGTGTGTGTGTGTGTGTGTGCACATCTGTAAGCCAGAGGTTGATGTAGGGCATCTTCTTCAATTACTCTTCACATTATATTTTGAGAGAGTCTCACTGAACCTGGAGCTCACCAATGCACCTAGGCTGTCTGGTTAAAAATATCTGAGCTCCATCTGTCTCAGTGCCCCAGTCCTGGGTGTAGCCATCCACCTCTCTGCCCAGCTCTTTCACATGGATGCTAGAGACTGAGTACAGGTTTTTATGCCTGCAAAGGAAGCTCTTTTGGACCTTTTCACCACTCTGAAGTAAAAGAATGTATTACTCATGGGACAGTAAGCCTCATAAACACTGTTCTATGCTTCCCCACACCCCTACCTCCTAGATCATGCAGATTCAGTCATGGGGCACAGCAGGGCCCATGTTAATGTCGTGCTCATTGATTTCATTGCACACACAGAGCATAGTTTTGGAACCCTGCAGTCTTGCATTGCACAGGGTTGGAGGCATTCAGCGTCTGTGGGACACAGGCCTTCATCTTTCTAGACTGGTTGCTGCAGACATGTCCCTGACCAAGGCTATTCAGGATGTCCTATTTTTAAGACAAGGTCACATCAGAGTTCAGGACTTATTGCTTCCTACAGACTTCCCTTCCAGGAACTCCTATATCTAATGTATTAGTAGCTGATATTCTAGGCTGATTTTTCCTCCTTGAGGGGTTGTTAAGGTTTCAAGGAGCATTTCCTATATTTGTCTCTAGGCAATGCCACTGTTCTGGTACAGTTTACTTCTGAATTCTTCTTTTATAGTGCAAGTCAATATTTTCCTTTCAGTGTGTCTCCATGTTCAAGACTTGAAGTATCATTTACCTTAATCTGATGTTTTTCTGCCATTCTTGTTAGTCTTCTTTATGCCATGTTTCAGCTCATTTTTCCATTTCCCTTAAAATAACACGTCCTGTTTTCCCTACATTCTTCTTCCACTGTGAGACACTCATTGAGAAGAAAATAAAGACTGAAACATGTTAATCTATATAAAAATGACTCTCTAGCGAAAATAAAATTTGATTTTAGAAGAGATCTGTTGAAGCCATGTAGTTTTAACCAAGGAAAAACTGGAATGTTGAGAATTGGTGATTTCTTTTATATATATATAAGTACTTTATTTTTTTTCTTCAAGTTACATCTCAGTCACAAACCCTTCCCTATTCCCCCTTCCTGTCCCACCCTCCACCCTCTTCCCCCCCAACAGCTTCCCTTTTCAATCCAACAAATGGTTCTTTCTCTTATAACAGTAAATTCTATACAAAACAGCAGAATTAAATATGCCACATTTATAAGATTTAAATGGTCCAGTATACCTTCCCAATATCCAGTTCATACATATTTGGCCCCTGACTTTAACCTTCTACCTTCTA
>CAJQZJ010034199.1:635284-678151 GCA_907164525.1 Lophiomys imhausi | reverse complement strand
GGGGGAATAGGGAAGGGTTTGCGACTGAGATGTAACTTGAAAAAAAAAATAAAGTACTTATTAAAAAAAAAAAAGAAATCTGTGAATCCTAGTCAAAAACAGACAACAGTCAATGGTTGTCAACACAGACATCAAGGAATAATATACAAGTATGAAAACACATAGTACTTACTCAGTTTCTTGGAAAACAAAATTGAAAATATATGAGCACATTCGCAAAGTCTTTCCTATCGAAATAAATAAATAAATATGTTCATTAAAAAAAAAAAAGATTATCATGTGTTTTTTTTTCTTTCATCTTGTTTATATGGAGAATGATATTGATAGATTTTCGTATGTTGAACCATCCCTGCATCCCTGGGATGAAGCCTACTTGATCATGGTGTATGATACTTTTGATGTGTTCTTGAATTCGGTTTGCTAGTATTTTATTAAGTATTTTTGCATCTATGTTCATGAGGGAGATTGTTCTGAAGTTCTCTTTCTTTGTTGGGTCTTTGTGTGGTTTAGGAATCAGGGTGACTGTGGCCTCATAGATTGAGTTTGGCAATGTTCTTTCAGATTGTATTTTGTGAAAGAGTTTGAAAAGTATTGGTGTTAGCTCCTCTTTGAAGGTCCAGTAGAATTCCGAGCTAAAGCCATCTGTCCCTGGGCTTTTTTTGGTTGGGATATTTTTAATGACTGTTTCTATTTCTTTAGAGGTTATAGGGCTGTTTAATCTGTTTATCTATTCTTGATTTAGCTTCGGTATGTGGAATCTATCAAGAAAATTTTTCATTTCACTTAAGTTTTCAAATTTGGTGGAGTGTAGATTTTTAAAGTAGGATCCAAATATTCTCTGGATTTCCTCAATGTCTGTTGTTATTGCTCCCTTTTCATTTCTGATTTTGCTGATTTGTGTTTTCTCCCTCTGTCTTTTAGTTAATTTGGCTAAGGGTCTATTTTGTTGATTTTCTCGAAGAACCAACTCTTGGTTTCATTGATTCTTTGTATAGTTCTTTTTGTTTCTGAGTTGTTGATTTCAGCCCTAAGTTTGATGACTCCTGCCTTCTGCTCCTCTTGGGAGTGTTTGCTTCTTTTTTTTCCAGTTCACCCACTTTAGCTGTTTATTCGCTAATATGAGCTGTCACAATTCTCTTTTTGAAGGCACTTAGTGCTATGAACTTTCCTCGTAGCACAGCTTTCATTGTGTCCCATATGTTTGGGAATGTTGTGTCTTCATTTTCGTTGGATTTTAAGAAGTCTTTGATTTCCTTATTTCTTCCCTGACCCAGTGGTCCTCTAGTAGAGTTGTTCAATTTCCGTGTGTGTAGACTTTCTGTTGATTCTTTTGCTATTGAAGTCCAGCTTTATTCCATGGTGGTCTGATAAAATACAAGGGGTTATTTCAATTTTCTTGTATCTGTTGAGGTTATCTTTGTGTCCAACTATATGGCCGACTTTGGAGAAGGTTCCGTGAGGTGCTGAGAAGAAGGTGTATTCTTTTGTGTTTGGGTGAAACATTCTGTAGATATCTGTTAGGTCCATTTGTTTCATGATCTCTATTAGACTCATTATTTCTCTGTTTGGCTTCTGTCTTGATGATCTGTCCATAGTTGTGAGTGGGGTGTTGAAGTCTCCTGCTATTAAAGTGTTTGGAGCAATGTGTGATTTAAGTTTTAGAAGTGTTTCTTTTATAAATGTAGGTGCCTTTGTATTTGGGGCATAGATGTTCAATATTGAGATGTCCTCTTGGTGGATATTTCCTTTAATGAGTATGTAAGGCCCTTCTCTGTCTTTTTTTTTAACTTCAATTGGAAGTCTATTTTTTTTTTTTATATTAGGGTGGCTACTCCAGCTTGTTTCTTGGGTCCATTTTCTTGGAAAACCTTTTCCCAGCCCTTTACTCTGAGGTAGTGTTTATCTTCAATAGTGAGGTGTGTTTCTTGTATACAGCAAAAAGATGGGTCCTGTTCACGGTTCCAGTCTGTAAGTCTGTGTCTTTTTATTGGCTAGTTAAATCCTTTGATGTTGATGGATATTACTGACCAGGGGTTGTTATTTCCCATTATTTTGGTATAGCTGGTTGTCTTGTGTTTCTTTTTGTTTAGTTGCTGTGTAGGTTTCTATTTCCTCTGTTTTCTTGGGTGTATTTATCTTCTCTGTGTTGGAATTTTCCTTCTAGGATCTTCTGTAGGGCTGGGTTTGTGAGGAGATATTGTTTGAATTTGATTTTGTCATGAAATATCTTGTTTTCTCCTTCTATGTTGATAGAGAGTTTTGCTGGGTATAGTAGTCTGGCTGGGCACCTATGTTCTCTCAGGGCTTGTAGGACATCCGTCCAGGTCCTTCTAGATTTTAAATTTTCTGAGAAGTCAGGTGTGATTCTGATGGGTCTGCCATTGTATGTGACTTGGCCTTTTTCTCTTACAGCTTTTAATATCCTTTCTTTGTTCTCTCCATTTGGATTTTCTATTATTATGTGGCGAGAGGAGTTTCTTTTCTGATCTAATCTGTTTGGTGTTCTGTAAGCCTCTTGGATTTTTACTGGCATCTCTTTCTTTAGGTTTGGGAAGTTTTCTTCTATGATTTTGTTGAAGATATTTCCTGGACCATGGAGTCGGGAGTCTTCTCTTTCCTCTATGCCTATAATTCTTAGGTTCCGTCTTTTCATTGAGTCCTTGATTTCTTGGATGTTGTGTGTAAGAGATATTTTAGCTTTCTCATTTTCTTTGGATGTTGTACTGATTTCTTCCATCTAATCTTCCATGGCTGAGATCCTGTCTTCCATCTCTTGCATCCTATTTTTCATACTCACATGCGTAGTTCCTGTTCTCTTCTCTTGATTCTCCATTTCCTATTTTAACTCTGACTGTGTTTTCTTTATTGTTTCCATTTCTATTTTCATGTCTTGAATGGTATTGTTCATTGTGTACATTTCCTTCTCCAATTTGCTTTTTTTTTGCCTGGAGATCTTTCATTGCTTTATCCTTTTCCTGTTCAAGCTGAGTCACCTTGGCTTGGAGCTCTTTAATGATGTTATTTGTTGTTTTGACTTGTAAAATTGTGGCTTCTTTGAATTCCTTCATAGTTTTAAGTTCTTCTTGAAGGGACTCTATCACTTTCTATAATGTAGTATTGTCATCATTTTCATGTGTTTCAGTTGTGGTGAGGTGGTTCTGGCTGAATGGAATAGCGTTGCTTTCTTTTGTTGGAGACATTTCGCTCTGTTTTTTTTTTTTTTTTGGTCTGGGGCCTCTGTCCATGTGGAATTTTTTTGCTGTCTTCTGGACTTGGGTCCAAAGGGGGTGCTTTGTTGTAGGATTCGAGTTGCCTTACTCCACACCTATAAGGTGAGTCATTCAGCCCCACCTCCCAGGTGGAGACCTAACTTATCCAGTTGGCGGAGTTGTGTACAAGTAAGCTCTGATTCCCCGCTAAAAGGTCCCGTACTAGTACAAAAGTCTGATATACGACAGTTTCACATATCTCGCAGTTTGCCCGGGGTTGGTTCCTGTAGTGCATAAATCTGCAGTTCAACTCCAATAGCCTTGCTGCTCCCACAGCTTGTAAACTGGTCAGTTTCATCACAGACTGTGATCTGTGGTCTGAAAACCCTTTGCAGCAGAGCTGTGCTCACTTCCAAGGGTTGCAACCTTTCGCCAGATAGTTGGATGTCTGTGTGAGACCTGGGAGTGCCCAGCAGGGTGGGGATTATCTGTGCGTGGGTTCTGAATCTGCCTGCTGGGTATTAGGTTGGAACTTACTGGGAGTCTCTCCTGTTGGGGGGATGGGTGATCCCAATTCCCGGGTCCAGAGGCTTCTTGCGTGTCCAAGAGTGGGAATGACCATCCTGCCCAGGGATCTTCCATGGTCCCTGGGTAGCTGGGTGAGATTTAGAAGGGGTTATGCCCTTTGTCCAGCATCCTGCAACACTTGCCGCTTTGTGACTATTAACCCCGAAATCAAAATACGTCCGCACAGTCTGCCGCCATCTTGGATCCTCACCTCTCGTATTCTAAGTGTGTTCATTAAGTCCACTCTTAACTTACGAGACATTTCATCAGTTAAAAAAAAAAATCCAGAAGCCACAGCCACTGTACTTAATAACTGAAGACAATGAAACAAGAAGCACAAACTTTTAAAGTGCCTAGTTCCCAAATACCCAAAGCCCGAAGAATGTTGAGCCGGAATACATAGATGCTGGAATTCATAGTAAACTATTGAAGAAAAGATAGTTTGAATTCTGTGAGTATAAGACAAACTGTAAGAAATGATAACCAACTAAGAATGAATGTTGAGTAGTCAACTAGAAAATAAACTGCCCAGCATTTAGGTATGTGTTTTTATCGAAATGATATTTTGTTTCATTGATAAACCTTTGTTTCTACTTATGCAAGATAATGCAAATAAAAGATGTGGGTATATTTGTGTGTGTACCATTGTGTGAGAGGATTCCAGTCATATGCATATGAGTATATGTGGGCCAGTTGACAAACTCGATGTCTCTCCTCAGGTGGCATCTACCTTTTGTTTATGGACAGGGTCTCTCTCTGGCTTGGAAATCATCAGGTAGGTTAGATTGGTTGCCGACAAGCTCCACAGAATCCACGTGTCTCTGAGTCCCCAAAGCTAAGATTACAGGCACTCACTAATGTGCCTATATTTTCATAAATTGATTACAGGTGTTGAAATCAGGCCCTATAAAAAAATTCATATTCTAAATGTATACATCTAAGGGAAACACATTATCCACTGAGCCATCTCTCTAGCCCCAAAAGCTCTTCCATAGTATATTTTTACTTTCTTTAAAAAAAGGAAAATTTCTACACTTAAATAGTCTTCTACACTAAGAAAGATTAAAACAAATAAGTATACTTGTTTTGAAATGCCCCCATTAATGAAATTGATATACACTTTAGTGAGTTGCAATGGCAGAAACATAGCATCATAAAGTATTGAGACTGTCTGAGCTCCGGGTTGAAATCTAAATGTTCTTTGATAAGAACACAGGTAGAGTGCTTACTTTGTCATAAAGCTTTTTTATTGCAGTCAACAGACTGAAAAGAAACACAGAGCCAGTTCCTAAAATGAGGTGGCTTGTTGTCAACAGTGTGTGATTTAACAACTGCTTTACCATGTCTGGGAGAGAGCATGAAGGAGAAAAAAGGATGAAAAAGGGAAGTTACAAAAATAATGGCCCACACCTTATTTAATTTGCAATATACTTCTGAAGATTGAATGATAAACTAGTCCCCCATCAGCATCATGGGGTTATGTGACATTCCACCCTTCATTATGGAGACTAGGTAGAACTGGTTTGAATATAAGAAACTTCATTGAGCTCTTCATTACAAAAGCCAGGCTGCCCTAAGACAAGAACAATAGCAAAAGACCAGCCCCACCAGGATTTCTAGGTGCACCTCACACTCTGATTATTGGAATTATAATGCACGAGATGGGGAGGAAGAGGACACCAGGATGACTTTACTGCTTATGATAAATAACCATGAAGGAACAATATCCTCCTCCAGGACACGGTCATAGTATTTTGAAGAGCAGGAGTGAAATGAGGTACATGAGAAATCATGTCTCATTTTTGGATATCAGCCTTAATTCTCTCTCTACCACACTCATTCCCTCATCTCAGGTTTCCATGATCCATAGTGGGAAGGAAGAAGGGAATTAAAACAACAGGCAGGAATAGCTCCCTAAAAACCAATCTTCTCTTTTTTTAATTACCCTTGCAATATACCCTCTATCTCATTTTTAGTGGGGCTAAAGTATATTGAGGGGTTTACAGAGTCAAGCACCATGCAACTTATATGACAATGATGAAGACAGTTGACAGACCAGTCTAGTTCTGGACCAACTAGGATATGAAAGGCGAAGTTCAAATGCCACTTAAAGGTGGAGAGATTTGTGTAAATTCCTTGGTTTCTTGAGCTTCAATTTTCTTTTTTTTAATTTAAATTTATTTACTTATTGATTCAGGTTACATCTCCTTCACAGCATCCTCTTTCACCCCTTCCAGTCCCTCCCTCCCACCCTCTACCCCCTAACCCTTCCATACCACTCCTCTGGAGTGGAGTGTCCCTACATAACAGCCCCCGCCCAAGTTCAGCAGTCATATGAGGACCAAGAGCCTCCTCATACACTGGGGGCCTATAAGGCAGCAACACTAGGGCAAAGTGTCTCATTGTCAGGAGAAAAAAAAAAGTCTATGTCCATGTTCCCTGTGGTGCTTTGGTTGTAGTATAGATAGATATCCTGTACTATATGGTTAAAATCTGAATATAAGTGAATAGATGCCATGTGCATCCTTCTGAGTCTGGGTTAGCTCACTCAGGATGAGCTTCTCTAGTTCCATCCATTTGACTGCAAATTGCATAATTTCAATGTTTCTGATATCAGAGTAGTATTCCATTGGGTAGATGTACCACAGTTTTTTAATCCATTCTTAGGTTGTGGGACATCTGGGCTGTTTCCAGTTTCTAGCTATTTCAAATAAGGCTGTTATGAACATAGATGAGGAAACTTCTTGTGATTTGGTGAGGAGTCATTTGGATGTATACCCAGAAGTGGTATGTCTGGGTCCCGAGGCAGAGCTATTCCAAGTTTTCTAAGAAATCGCCAGTCTGACCTCCATAGTGGTTGCAAAAACCTGCACTCCCACCAGCAATGGGGGAGGGTTCCCTTTTCTCCTCACCCTCACAAACATGTGCTGTCATATGTGCTTTTCATCTTAGCCATTCTGACAGGTATGGGATGTAATCTTAGAGTCATCTTGAGTTGCATTTCTCTGAGAGTTAAGGATGTTGAGCATTTCTTCAAGTGTCTCTCCACCATTAGGGATTCCTCCTTTGTGAATTCTCTATTTAGCTCCATCCTCCATTTTTTGATTGGATTATTTGGTTTCTTAGCATTTAATTTCTTGAGTGCTTTGTAAATTTTGGATATTAGCCCTCTGTCAGATGTGGGGTTGGTGAAGATTTTTTTCCCAATCTGTAGGCTGCCAGTTTGTTCAAATGACAGTGTCTTTTGCCTTACAGAAGCTTTTCAGTTTCATGAGGTCCCATTTATTGATTGTTGGTCTTAGGTCCTTAGCTGTTGGTGATCTGTTCATGAAGTTGTCACCTGTGCCAGTGAGTTCAAGAGTTTTTCCCACTTTCTCTTCTAGTAGATAGTAACCAGCCTTATGTTAAGGTCTTTGATCCACTTGGACTTAATATTTGTACAAGGTGATAAGTATGGGTCTAATTTCATTCTTTTACAAGTGGACATCCAGTTGGACCAGCACCATTTGTTGAAGATGCTGTCCTTCTTCCATTGTGCGGTTTTGGCTTCTTTGTCAAAAATTAGGTGACCATAGGTGTATGGGTTCATTTCTGGGTCTTCAATTCGATTCCATTCATCCACTGGTCTGTTTCTGTACCAGTACCATGCTGTTTTTATTACTATTGCTCTGTAGTACAGTGTGAAATCTGGGATGGTGATACCTCCAGATGTTTTTTTTTTTTATTGTACAGGATTGATTTAGCTATTCTTGTTTTTTTGTTGTTCCATATGAAATTGAGAATAGCTTTTTCCAGGTCTATAAAGAATTGTGTTGGTATTTTGATGGGAATTGCATTGAATCTGTATATTGCTTTTGGTAGGATGGCCATTTTTATTATATTGATCCTACCTACCCAGGAGCATGGGAGATCTTTCTATCTTCTGATGGCCTCTTTAATTTCGTTCTTCAAGGACTTGAAGTTCTTGTCATACAGGTCTTTCACTTGCTTGGTTAGAGTTATCCACAGGTGTTTTATTGTCTGTGATGGGTGTTCAGAAATTCCCTAATTTCTTTCTCAGCCCATTTATTTGTTGTGTAAAGAAGGGCTTCTGGTTTTTTTTTTTATATATATAAATTTTGTATCCAGCCACCTTGCTGACGGTGTTTATCAGCTGTAAGAGTTCTCTTGTAGAATTTTTGGGGTCGGGAGTGTTCTCTTTCCTCTATGCCTATAATTCTTAGGTTCCATCTTATCATTGAGTCCCTCATTTCTTGGATGTTATGGGTGAGAACTTTTTTAGCTTTCTCGTTTTCTTTGGTTGTTGTACTGATTTCTTCCATCAAATCTTCCATGCCTGAGATCCTGTCTTCCATCTCTTGTATCCTATTTTTGATACTCATGTCTGTATTTCCTGTTCTCTTCCCTTGCTTCTCCACTTCTACTCTTATCTCTGACTGTGTTTTCTTTATTGCTTCCATTTCCAGTTTCATGTCTTGAATATTCATTTTATACATTTCCTGCTCCAGTTTGCTTGTCTTTGCCTGGAAATCTTTCATATCTTTTAAATCATTCATTGCCTTGTCTCTTTCCTGTTCAAGTTGATCCACTTTGGCTTGGAGATCTCTAATTGTATTCTCCGTTGCTTTCCCTTGTAAAATTGTGGAGTCTTTGAATTCCTTCCTAGATTTAAATTCTTCTTGAAAGGACTCTATCAATTTCCAGAATGTAGAATTGTCATCGTTTTTCATGTGTTTCAGCTGTGGTGAAGTGGTCAGGTCTTGCTGTACTATCATAGTTTCATTTTGTTGGAGTCTTTTTTCCCTGACTTTTGTTGGTTCTGTTTTTATCGCTATCCTTTAGCCATCTGGCTGTTTTTAGCTGTTTGTTCCTGGTGCCTTTTGGGCTTTATGTCAAGGGGGATGCTTTGGTGTAGCAGTCCTATCGCTTAGAGATCTGTAGCTTTCCACAGACTGGATGGAGCCTTGTGTGGAGGTTCTCAGTGTGTCTACCATAGCTCACCACTTCCTGTTTTGTCTGAATTGGGGACTCAGTTGAGGGGTTTTGGTGAGATATGTTCCTGTAGGTTTCTGGGGTCCAACTGGTCTTCGTATAGATGACACTGCAGGTTGGCAGGCTACAGACTGTTGGGTGGGGTTGTAGCTCCCCTGCAGCTTATGTGTTGGGATTGTGTTTGTGGTCCTCACCAGCTGATCTCAGGGGGTTCTCAGGGTCAATGTGCATCTAATAACAGAAGCACTGTGAACTGGTGCAGCTCACTCCCAAGCAATGAGGAATGGCTCAGGATTGTTTCATTGCTCACAATTCAGAGCTCCCTATATTGCACCCTGGGTATTCAGCATGTAGCACCTCTGCTTGTATGGTCCTGTGTATCCAGGCACAGATGTTGTGGACTCAGGAGGTCCAAAGTTTGGTGGTTGAGTCCACCAGCTGGAGTACTGAAAGGATCCAACTCACATGGGGAGGGAGTACAGCAGTGTCCCCAGGCCAAAACCTCACTGTTCCAGGGGTGGAACTATATATGCTAAAGATCCTGGAATGCCTGCCCATTCACATCAGGCATCCCAATACCATAAGACTGCAATCAATGATGTACACTCACCCCAGGAATACTCACCCACTCTCCAAAGTTCTATAGAAAGTTGAGCTGCCTCAATGAAGTTGATCCTGGGTTATTACTGTCATACCTGTAGCCATCTGAACCGGACCCACCCTTTGCCCCTGCCTGTACTCCCCTCACCTCATAGACCAGTGGCCAGCACCCCCTCAAGAACAGGGGAGACCTACAGGAAAGTATGAAATCAAATCATGTCACAGAGACTTGATGGAAAACAGAATGCTTTCATTTGTGTCTCTTATTCTGGTAAACCCAGCTGCCATGTCCTGAAGACAATTACGTGGCCTTGAGGCAAGATCTGTGCAGTTAGATATAGGGATTCTAAAATGGCAGCGGCCTGCAAGGACACATTTTGAACACGGGGAAAACAGGTATAAAGCCACAGAGTTATATGATGCTGAGCAACAATCTGAGTGGCCAGAAAACGATGGGTTTCACCCAGCAACCCAGAGACCATTAAAATCCCTGCGCAGGACTCTCCTCCCCTCTCTTGGACACTCAGCAAAACAGGAACTTGGGAAGTCGCTGGATCCGGGAATCAGGAATCAGTACCAGGAGAGGGACAGGGTAAGAGCCACTCAAATACCCAGCGGGCAGCTCCGAATCCCAGACAGGGTTACTCACCAGCCTCCTGGACTCTCAGATCCCACACAGGCATTCTGGCTATTTAGTGAAGGGTTGGCAGAGCCATGAGAGCAGGATGTTTTCTGAGGGGAACCACCGTGTAATCTGAGCAGGGGCACAGCAGCTCAGTGACTGGCATTTGGAAAGCGCAAGAATATTTGTGCTTCCCCAGAGGGGTGTTGGACATACATACAGGCCCCTCCTTTGGATTTGCGGTCACTGGGAAGAACACTGCAGCTGGACAGAACAGAGAGATACACTTCTAGCAGCAGGTTACGCTGCAGCTCCACTGCAGTGTACTGGAACTTGGAAGATAGTAGCTCCACTTGCCAGTATCCAAAGTCAGCTCCATACAGACATAGGTGGAGTGGTGAGAGTGGTAGAAAGGCAGGCGGCCAGGTTGGAAGGCAGATTTGTTCTCCACAGGGTCCAAGCCCTGGGAAGTTTGTGGGGTTAATATCAGATGCTTTTGCTAGAGCTTCAATTTTCTTGTCTTTAAAACAGAGATGTTGTCTTAATTTGAGTTTCATTGCTGTGAAGTGACACCAAGACCACAGCAACTCTTGTAAGGGAAAATGTTTAATTGGGACTGGCTTACAGTTTCAGAGGTTTAGTTCATTAATGTTATGGCAGGAAGCATGGCAGCATGCAGGCAATCATGGAGTCATGATGCTAGAGAAGGAGCTGAGAGTTCTACATTGGCAGGCAACCAGAAGTGAATTGACTTGAGCTTCTGAGACCTCAATGCCTACCTCCTAGTGAAGCTCCTCCTCCAACAAAGTCATGCCCACTCCAACAAGACCACACCTCCTAATAATGCCACACCCTATGGGCCTTTGGTGGCTAATTTTATTCAAGTCTACAAAGATGGTATCAAGAAACATTCTCCATACTATTGCCATCCCTTCCAATGGATACCAAACAACTTAAAAAGCAAACACCTCTTATACCTTTGTATATTGATACAAAATTAGTAGGTTATTTGGCTAAAGTGGTATTGACCATTGTTTATTGTGCAAAAATAAGATTGTATTGGATTACATCGGTAGTGATCTTTGTATATTGATACAAAATTAAGATTATAGTTGGCCACAATGGTATTGACCCTTGCATATGGACGTAATATTAAGATTATATTGGGCTACATAGGCATTGATCTTGGTATATTGATACATAATTAAGAGTATATTTAACCACAATTGAATAGATCTTTGTATATTGATACAAATTTAAAGATAATGCTTCCCAATGGTATCATACCTAGAGATACTTAAAAATAAAATGTGAAGCTCTGACCTCTTGATACCAACCGTCTAAAACGGTCTAGGATAGTTAAAACAAACTCCTAGTCATGCAAACATGTCACTTTGTTAGCTACTATGACAGTCTATCACAGATATTCTCTAAACTACCCAGTAATCAAGTTGCTAAGAGACAAGCAACATTTGCTTATCTAAATACAAGAGATGGTTAGGGCATCTTCAAAAACCCCAAGAGATCTGCAGAATATGGCATTCAAAGATGTTATCTTAAATCAAGATTATTTTTTGATATCGAGACATATCAGCGCCTGACAGCACCCCCTATTCTACTCCAAGTAGAAGATAAGCATCGAAGAACCTCCACTGTAAGATGGTTGAATTAGTGGCAAGCCTTTCTCTTGGCATGAAAAAACCCCTTGCACCAACTGCAGACAGACTGCTGTCCAAAAAGGACAAAACTTGGTAGCAGGGAAGTCGACAGCCTAACTCTGCCAAGACAGGGTAGGTAAGTCCTTCATAATCCCTGCTCTACAACAAATGTCTGTCAGAGAAACAGGACCCAAAGCCTGAAGATTGATGCTGGAATGTATGGAGAGAAAATGGGAACTGTCCAGGCAGTTATTGGTATGTTCTTTCTTAGTTTTGGAAGCTGCAGGCTCTGCACTTCCTATATAAGCAAATATATTTATCCCTCTCAGGTCTCTGAGGTGGTTGAAGAATAGACAGAATCTTATAGTTAAATTTTGAACTGTTTAGGAATCAAGAGGGTGTTATAGATCTAAGAAGATACTCTTAAAAGTGTGTTGCAAGATAGTAAGAATGTTGAGTCACATATAGACCTTTAAACTCATGGAGTTGGGTAGATAGTAGAATGTTAAAGTCAGGGGCCAAATAGGTATAAACTGAACATTGGGAAGGTATACTGGGCCAATTTACTCTCATAAATGTGGCATATTTATATCTATTGTTTTGTATAATACTTACTGTTATAAGAGAAGGAACCAGATGTTGGACTGAAAGGGGAAACCTCTGGATGGAAGAGGGTGGAAGGGTGGGTTAGGAAGGGGGAATAGGGAGGGGTTTGTTACTGAGATGTAACTTGAAGAAAAAAAAATAAAGTATTTTAAAAAAAAAAAAGCAAACACCTAAAGAAGTCTCATAATCTTAAAAGAGAAAAATAAGTTTTTTCATGGTTCTTATCTCCTACCTCTTCGTATATGTGTGTGTGTGTGTGTGAGGGAGAGAGAGAGAGAGAGAGAGAGAGAGAGAGAGAGAGAGAGAGAGATGTATATGTTTGAGTGGGCACATACAGACCTGTATGTTTGGACAAAAGAGGTACTGATGCCCTGGAGATGATTCTTCAATCATCTTCCCCCTTGTTTTTGGAGAAAATTCTCCCCCAGAAGCTGGAGCTCATCAGTTTGGTTGTACTGAATACTCAACAGGCTCTGGGGATTTGCTGGTCTCCAGTTCCCGGCACCGAGGTTACATATGTGTGCTTCCATGTCCACCTTTTTAATGCGGGTTCTGGAAAGTGAATTCAGGTCCCCATGTTTGTGTACTTACCTACGTGACCATCTACCTAGCTCTGGTCAGTAACATTTGTACTATAGAATGTGCTATCCTCACATAGTTCTTCACCAGTTTTAACTATCTGTGCATTTAAAACACCCCGGGTTTACAGCAGTGAAGAAGAAATGCCAAACCTAAACATGCTTCTTTCTGAAGGTAACACTATTAGGATACAGAGTCAGCTCTCTCTCCAGACAGGATTGTACCACTCATAATGATTGCCAGTGAGTGCTGCATGGTCTACAGACATGAATAATTGTTGTCTACAGAGGCCTCCATTTGGAAACTAAGTCTCAGCTCAAAGCACAGTTTGTAGATCAGTGGTAAAATAACTCTTGTTTGACCCATCTTATAATACAGATGGTATCACACCTGTGTTTGATATATCAAATTTCAATGTCTTCTCAGCATTTTATAAGCAAGTCATAAAACCAAAATAGACCTTTGAAATTCTTAAGGTGTGGCCTCAGTTAGATTTAGTTTTCTACCACAGGAAATTCTTCTGTCCTAACTACCCTACTGATAGAATCTGTCCTGGCAGAGTGACACAGGACATTGACAAAAATGGATATTTTATGATTCTGTATTACAGTTAAAGGTATGCCTTTGGGAGCAGACTCACCTGAGTTCAATTCAAAGCCAACCACTTCACAGGACTATTCACAGCTTTGGTTTTTTGCAACAGTGTCCTCCTGGTTGCTTAGGAGCAGAATCTGAGCTTGTTATAATAGTGTCCTCTAGGCTTGTTGAGGAGCACAATGGAATGATATCAAAAGACAGTGGGAAATCAATCATTTCTCTGCTACATAACAAAACTTGCTGTCTAACATGGACATTCAGTATTACAGAACTCTGATGAGCAGGATTGGGAACCACGTATCCTACAGTTTTGGCTAGATCTCTAATAAGGTGCAGTTTAAGATATGGTCCAAGCTTGCAGTCATCTGAAAGCGTAACAGGGCTGGAGAGTCCACATGCAGGCTGACTTACTTTTGTGGCTATTGCCATGAGCCTCCATTCCTTGCTATGGGCAGAAAGCCCTAAATCTCACTGCATGGACCTTGCCACAAGGCCACTTAACTGTCCTCAGGACATGGCAGCTGGGTTCACCAGAGCAAGAGACACAAATAAAACCATTCTGTTTTCCATTATATCTCTGTGACCTGATTTTGATTTCATACGTCCCTGTAGGGCTCCCCTGTTCTTGGGGGGTGCTGTCCACCAGTCCATGAGGTGAGGGGAGTACAGGCAGGGGCAAGGGGTGGGTCAGGGTTCAGATGGCTACAGGCATGACAGTAATAACCCAGGATCAACTTCATTGAGGCAGCTCAACTTTCTATAGAACTTTGGGGAGTGGGTGAGTATTCCTGGGGTGAGTGCACATCATAGGTTGCAGTCTTATGGTATTGGGATGCCTGATTTGAATAGGCAGGCATTCCAGGACCCAGGTGCTTGCTGAGTAGGTTCTTATCAGGACAAAGGTAGTTGAGTTTGTAATTTCCCTAAGGACTATGTATTCCTCAGGTAGAGGGTGTGGAAATTCAGGCACTCCAGGTAAAGAAGAGGGAGCTCCTCTGACAAAGGGAGTCCTCTATTTCATTCTGTGCTGAGGAATTTCTGGTCAATGTGGACTACAATCCTAGCAGCAGGGTTTCCCAACACATTCTCATGCTTCCAATGACCTCTTGTGCACAAACCCAGCACTCATCAAAGTGGAGCAGGTGGGTCCAGGGGTTGGACATTATGATGCAGGAGTTACTAGAATATAGTATGCAGCCAAGGGAGAACCTAGAATATATCAGGAAAGTAAATATTCCTCACCTCAAATCTCTGAAAGACAGTTGTGCATGTGTACATGCGTGTATGTATGCTAACTGACATCATAGAAAGATCCAGACAAAGGAAGATTGTTTTTAACAGTATCACTGGGTTGAAACACATAATTGTTTATTTTGTATTTAGCACTTAATTACAGTCCTTAATTTGTGTGGGTGTATACAGGCTATTGATACCATGATAAAAGGTTTTATTGGTTAAAATAGGAAACTATTTTTAAAATAACTAAGAAAATATAGTATTTTCAAAAATAGCTTGAGCCCGGGAAAGAGGAGTTTTTAAAAACAAATATATAGATGAACAAGTTCCATCTTTTCAGCTGGAGCTGAGTCTTGCATGGTAGGGTCTACATGCATCTGCAATTTTGTTGTACCAGTTGTCTTGAAGTATTTAGCTCATCAATTCTACCTTTGATTTTCTGTATTAAAATCTTGCAATTATTGGATTATTTGGTTTCTTGGTATTTAATTTCTTGAGTTCTTTGTAGATTTTGGATATTAACCCTCTGTCAGATGTGGGGTTGGAGAAGATTTTCTCCCAGTCTGTAATCTGTTTTGTTCGAATGACAGTGTCTTTTGCCTTACAGAAGCTTTTCAGTTTCATGAGGTCCCATTTATTGATTGTGATCTCAGGTCCTGAGCTGTTGGTGTTCTGTTTAGGAAGTTGTCACCTGTGCCAATGAGTTCAAGGGTTTTTCCCATTTTTTCTTCTAGTAGATTTAGTGTGACTGGCCTTATGTTAAGGTCCTTGCTCCACTTGGACTTAAGTTTTGTACAAGGTGATAAATATGGGTCTAATTTCATTCTTTTACAAGTGGACATCCAGTTGGACCAGCAGCATTTGTTGAAGATGCTGTCCTTCTTCCATTGTGCCATTTTGGCTTCTTTGTCAAAAATTAGGTGGCCATAAGTGTGTGGGTCTATTTCTGGATCTTCAATTTGATTCCATTGATCTACTGGTCTCTTTCTATACCAATACCATGCTGTTTTTACAACTATTGCTCTGTAGTACAGCTTGAAATCTGGGATGGTGATACCTCCAGATGGTTTTTTATTGCACAGGATTGATTTAGCTATTCTGGGCTTTTTGTTGTTCCATATGAAATTGAGAATAGCTCTTTCCAAGTCTATAAAAAATTGTGTTGGTATTTTGATAGGGTTTGCATTGAATCTATATATTGCTTTTGGTAGGATAGCCATATTCTACTCCAAGTAGAAGATGAGCATCGAAGAATCTCCAGTAGGAGATGATTGAGTTAGTCGAAAGCCTATCTCTTGGCAGGAAAAGCCCCTTGCTCCAACTGTAGACAGAATGCTGTCCAAAAAAGGACAAAATTTGGAAGCAGGTATGTCGACAGCCTAGCTCTGCCAAGACAGGGTAGGTAAGTCCTTCATAACCCCTGCTCTACAATCAATGTCTGTTAGAGAAACGGGGCCAAACGCCTGAAGATCGATGCTATAATGTATGGAGAGAAAATAGGAACTGTCCAGGCTGCCACTGGTATGTCATTTCTTAGTTTTGGAAGCTGCAGGCCCTGTACTTCCTATAAAATCAGATATATTTCTCCTTGTCAGGTCTCTGAGGTGGTTGAAGAATAGATAGCTAGAGTCTCATAATTAAATTTTGAGTTTTTTAGGAGTCAAGAGAGTGTTATAGATCTAAGAAGATGTTTTTAAATTTGTGTTGCAAGTTAGTACGAATGTTGAGTTAGATATAGAACTTTAAACTCATGAAGATAGTTAGATAGTAGAATGTTAAAGTCAGGTGCCAAATACATGTGGACTGGACATTGGGAATATACGCTAAGCCATATAACCCTCATAACTGTGGCTTAATTACCTCTGTTGTTTTGTATTGTATCTATTATTATAAGAGAAAGAGCCATTTGTTGGACTGAAAGGGGGAGCTGTTGGGGGAAATAAGATATACCTTAAACTTAAAAAAAAGGGAAGAGGATGGGGGGTTGAGGGTGGGAGGGTGGGACTGGAGGGGGATGTAGGGATGGGATTGCAATTGACATGTAACTTGAAGAAATAAAAAATAAAGTAAAAAAAATCTTGCAATGATACATGACAGTGCTTCATTTTGAGTGGTGATTGTTCTGAAGTACCTTAATAAGCAATTCATGAGCCTAAACAAGCCTTCTGTAATGAGAATAAGACACCAAATGTACTCAAATGGCTATGTTTCAATACCCTAACACTTACCCTATAGGTGTTTGGGAGGCCAGGAGTAGTTATAAGCTTGGAAGAGTGTAAACAAAGCTTTTTAGTTATCCAATATATACATTCTTCTTTATTTTACTGTGCTTAATTTATTTTGCTTAGTATCTTATGCCTCCCACCCAACCCTTGCTCCTTCCTACCCCCCCCCACCCAGCACTATGCAAGAGAGAAAGAAGGTTAAAGGGAAAAAGGAAAGGAGTTCTCTTTGGGCTACTTCCTGCTGATTTGGGTCATTGGATTCTTTGTGGGTAATACAAGTTTCTTTAGAAGTCCAGCAAACCAGCAGACAAGCAAACCAGAATACAGCAGCAGGAAGAACAAGCAGGAGTTTGGGAGAGCAGCAACCTCTTTCTTCCTTGTAGCCCTTTCTCTTCTCTGTAGAGCCTCTTTACTCTTACTTCTTTGAAAAGCACATTCTCTTTTACTTCTTCATGGGGCTTCTTCGTGGAGCTCCTTCTCTCTTTTTTCTTGGTAGCCCCCTTCTCCTTGGTGCCCTGGCTTTTATTTCCTCATTTATAGAGCCCCCTTCTCCTCAGGTCTCTGGCTTTTTACTCCTCTTTCCCAAGTCCTCAGATTTTTAACTTCCTCAGCTGGTTAAACCACGCCCCTGCTAGCTCATGAGACCATTAATAATTCATACCCGTGTCTTAAGCAGCCCACCTGGGATTAAACAAAAACATTCTCACAACTGGTTTTAATAAACTCCTACCACATTTCCCCCTTTTAGTTCAAAACAAGGTGTGTATGTATGTGTGTGCATGTGTGCATACATATATATGTATATATATGTGTGTGTGCATATGTATATATACATGTGTGTACACGCACATATATTTGTATATACATATACACACATATATATGTGTGCTACATATAATAAAGATATTTATCAGATCTATCAAGAATTATATTTACAATGTCCAATCTATTTGTATTCAGCAACCTTTGAGAAAGCATCTATTATCTATACCTAACTTAGAGTTCTGTACCTATATCATTTTCTATTCTTATTTGCATTTATCATCCTATAATATCTTTTCAACTTAAAACATTACTTAAATCCTATACAACTAAGTTTAATTTTAAAATTATAACCATTTAGGCTTCAACCCTATCAGAGACTTTGGAAGGAAATTAAATTATTACTTATGTATATAGGAAGTGTAGAGCAAGCAACTTCCAAAACTACAGCAATGACAGAGGTTGTTGGCTACCTGAGCAGTCAACCATGGTTTCTCTGTGTCGTTGGGGCATCCATTCTTCAGCCTCTTGGCCCAGAATATCAGACAACCTTTTCTGTGAAGCAAAAACATTAAAAGACTGGCCTACCTTATGTCTGTAACATTGGTCTGTCGGCTTTTCAGTGTCCTGCTTATTCACAGATTGGACAGACAGCCTGTTATCGGCAGGTTTTTTTATCCAGTGACTGTTGCCACATTTATTTCTGTAGTGCCCATCATCTTTTTATTTGGGGTGTTGCCAGAAGTAGATGCCTCTCTGTCAGAAAAACCTTTTATTAAAACATCTTAAATGCCATTTTCTATAGGTCTCTGATGTTTTTGAAAACCATTTACTGTCTATATATCTGTCTAAATAGACAAACATTGCTTGTTTTTTTAAAATCTATGTATCATCTACTTAACTTCAAAAATATACAAGGATTAAATATAGCATATCTCTGCAGTTAACTAAACTAATATCTAACAAAACTATAAGTTCTTAAATCCTACATAGTTTTCAACAGTTGCTTTCAAATGGACTGGAACTAAAAATTGCATTTTAAAACAAGTAACAGACATTTTTAATGAATTAAATGCTTTTTGTATCAGTAGCTTATATTTACAACCTGGTAACTCTGGGCTGTTCTATCTTGGTAACAACTCTCAGCTGCTCTTGTCTGAAATGGCTCCCAAATTTTACTGTGTGGCCTTGAGGCAGGACCCCAAAGTTTCTTCCTGACTGCAAAAGATTACCTTGTATGTCCCTCTTGGACATATATTCATTTCTTCAATGCTGACCTCTCCCAAAAAGTTTACAAATTCTGGAAAATCACAACTTTCTGCCACTAGAAACTATTTGTGTGCTGTTGCTGTATTTCCCAGAGTTCCATTTTGACATGTGGCTAGTCTCATACGGGAGGAAAAACAGCAACCTATAAAAAATCCATTCTCGGCACAAAGCAGGATAGAACCCAATGGCAGGAGCCATCATAAGCTTTTTGCTGATGTCCTGAAATACACTGTTTACTCCTTCATATCCTGCCGTCTCCTCCACATCAGTAGATACAAAATTACCCATTATGCCAGCCACGTTGTGTGCCACCTGTAGTAAGCTGGCTTTCACTAACTTGTATTATATTAGTTATACATTCTAATTCATTTTACTATTCTTAATACCTTATGCCTCCTGTCCACCCTTTGTTTCTACCAACCCCCCAACACTAGGTGGGAGAGAAAGAAAGTTATAAGTGAAAAGGGGCATATTTCTCTTTAAACTACTTTCTGCTAATTAGGGTGGTTGGATTCTTTGGGGGTAATACCAGTCTCAGTAGAAGTCCAGCAAACCAGCAAACCAGTGAACCAGGAGACAGCAGCACAAAGAACAAGCAGCAGTTTGGGGGAGCACCAGCAACTGGCAGAGCAGCAATGACTTTCTACCTTGTAGCCCTTTCTCTTTTCTGTACAGCCTTTTCTCTTACTTCTTTGTAGCCCACTTCTCCTTGAGATTCTGACTTTTTTCCAGTCCTTTGTAGAGCCCCCTTCTCCTTGGGGGTCTGGATTTTTTTTCCTCCTTTGTAGAGCCCCCTTGCCTCAGGGCTCTGGCTTTTTACTCCTCTCTCCCAAATCCTCAGGTTTTACTTGCTCAGCTGGTTAAGCCACACCCCTGCTAGTTCACCAGACTGTTAATACCTTATGCCTGTGTCTTAAGCAGCCCACCTGGGATTAAACAAAAACATTCTCAAAACTGGTTTTAATAAACTCATACCACATAAGAGCATGTGTGTGTAGGCTTCATATCACTTCATCTTTTAGCTGCAGCATTTTAACTAAATTTTTACCTACTTTCATTTATACAAACTTTGGGTTGTGCTAAGATTTGAAATCTGTAAAAATCCCTCAGATAACATTATGAAAAGGTAACCCAAGAACACATACACAAAAATAAAGAGAAGTTTGATAACCAGGAAGAGATATAAGCATACTGTAAACTTCAAATAGGGGTTGGGGCAATGACTCAGTTGTTAAAAGGACTTTCTGCTCTTGCAGAAGATTGGAGCTTGGTTCTCAGCACCCACATGGGAAGGCTCATAGCTACTTAAAATTCCAGTCCCAGGAGATATTCTCCACTCTGGTGGTCTCCATGTGCACTCTCAGATGTGTGTGTGAACGCATGTGTGTGCACATAAATGAAAATAAAGGCAAAATAAATCTCTAAGACTCAATTAATATACATATACCTCATGGTCACAGAAGCTAGAATGAAATACAAAGGCCATGTAAAGCAGATAGAATCACTCTCCAAGTTGGACCGCTGGGGAAAGCACCATAGAAATCAAGGAATCCAAACTGAATGTTGTTAGTGAATTGTTTCAAGCAGACAGGAGAGGGATAAAGTCACTCCTGAGAGAGGGAGGGCACATCCGGGACAAGGGAGTCCCCATTTGAGGTAAAGGGGATATGTGTCAGTCAGTCATCCTGTATGAGATGAACTGGATGACCCATAGGGGAGGGAGAGGAAGATGCTGGAGGCTACAACTATGAACAGGCCTTATGGTCCACACAGCTATGTGTAATTTTACTAATAGTGTTTGAAGCCATGTTTTGCTTTTAAAAATTATTTGCCGGGCGGTGGTGGCGCACGCCTTTAATCCCAGCACTTGGGAGGCAGAGGCAGGCGGATCTTTATGAGTTCGAGGCCAGCCTGGTCTACAAAGTGAGTCCAGGACAGCCAAGGATACACAGAGAAACCCTGTCTCGAAAAACCAAAAAAAAAAAAAATTATTTGTGTGAGCTCTGGGAAATACTACGTAAATGCTGTGTGAGAAAGCATAGAGAGAGATGGTACAAGTGGGATAGTTGATTAGGGAGATACATAGGAGTCAGATCTGCCTACTGTCTGGATTTGGATTGATCATGAACAGTTGTCTTGAGGCCTAAAGGACAAATGGATAACAACAACAATGGGGTTTCTTGAAATGGGATTCTCCCAAGATAGAGTGTTCAAATATGGGTGTTGAAGAGGGTAAAAGTAGGAAAACAGAGACCATGTATCAAATAGTTATGCACATATATGTTATGGAAAGGAAAAACATTATGAAGCAGCTTGGCCACTATTATCTCTGTGAATTTAAATAAAGTATTTGATCTCTTTCATAAAGAATCTTCATCTGTAGAATTACAATAAACAAGCCTTTTTCAATATATTGTTCTCAGAATTACAGACTTTACTTTTGCTATATTTTGAGTCTGGCACACACACACGTATGGAAATCAGGATCCCACAGCAGCTGAAGCTGCCTCTATTGGGTCTGCATGAGCCTGGACAGTCATCATGCGTTCTGCAGAAGGTACAGTCATGGAGTTTAGTTGGGTACTTACCTGTGAGTCCAACAGATGCCACATAGACATCCCTGCTTAAGCCAAGTGGGTCCCAAAAGTGTATCCTGTCATCCTCTGATAGCAAGCCTAGTGTCAACCTATATATGCCAAGTGTATCCAGGGGACTAGGCAAGGGACAATCAGAGAAGGATGTGTGTGCTGGGATGACCTCCGCAGGCTCTGGCAAGAAGAAGAGGAGTGGAGGCAGAGAAATACAAGCTTACTGGCTTGCTCCACATGACTTGCTCAACTCCCTTTCTTATCAAACCCATGACCACCAGCCCAGAGATGGGTCCAACCACAATGGGCTGGGTACTCCTCCATCAATCACTAAGAAAGAAAGTACCTTCCAGGCTTGCCCACAGCCTGACCGTATGGATGTTTTTTTCTCAATTGCCATTTCCTCCTCTCAGATGACTATAGTTTGTGTCAAATTGATATAAATCTAGCCATCACAAGCATGTTGGTGTGGTAACACAGAAGAAGGTACTCATGTACCTCAAATGGCTAAAATAGGAAACTATTTTTACAACATCTAAAGAAAATATAATATTTTTAAAAAATAGCTTGAACTTGGGAAGCACAAGAGTGTTTTTTTAAATAATTTTTTTATTTCTTCAAGTTACATCTCAATCACAATTCCCTCCCTACTCCCCCCTCCAGTCCCACCCTTCCACCCTCCTCCCCCTCAACCCCCCATCCTCTTCCCTTCTTTTTCTTTTTGTTTAAGGTATTTCTTTTTTCCCCCCAACAGCTGTCCCTTTCAGTCCAAAAAATGGTTCTTTTTCTTATAACTATAAATACAATACAAAACAACAGAAATAAATAGGCCACAATTATAAGAGTTATATGGCTTAGCATACATTCCCAATGTCCAGTCCATATGTATTTGGCTCCTGACTTTAACATTCTACTATCTAACCATCTCCATGTGTTTAAAGTCCTATATCTAACTCAGCATTCATACTAACTTGCCTCATAATTTTAAAAATATCTTCTTAGATCCAGAACACCCTCTTGATTCCTAAACGACTCAAAATTTAACTATGAGACTCTAGCTATCTATTCTTCAACCACCTCAGAGACCTGAGAGGGATAAATATATCTGATTATATAGGAAGTGCAAGGCCTGCAGCTTCCAAAACTAAAAAATGACATACCAGTGGCTGCCTGGACAGTTCCCATTTTCTCTCCATACATTACAGCATCAATCTTCAGCCATTTGGCCACAAGAGTGTTTTTTAAAAAATACATAGATGAACAAGTTCTATCTTTTCAGATGGCGCTGAGCCTTGCATGGTAAAGTCTACATGCATCTGCAATTTTGTTGTTTCTGTTGTATTTGCCTTCTAACTCTCCATGCCATTATAAGTTCTCCTCTTTTGCTTTTGGAGTTTTCTGTTTGGTTGACAGAATATGATGCAACTGATGAGGTGTAAGCTCAGGACTGACTCTCCTTCTACTCTTATTCATCACTCCTTGGGGGAAACTGTAGACACATTGTGAGGAAACCCAAGCAACACCTGAATGGCTCTTGAGCAAGGACTTCAGGGCCCTGTTGATAATAAGAGGAACAACAGGGAGACCACCATGAAGGTTTCACAAACTAAAACCCAACTATATGCTAGATAGCAAATTCCTGAGAGGGCCTGAGGCAGAAGCTTTTGCTGTGCCTGGGTCCCTGCCACAGAAACTGTGAGGTAGGAATGATTCATTGTTCAAGCTGATAAGGTTAGGATGGTTAATGTAGCAATTGAAACTGATAGGATATTGACTTATATAGCAAAAAATAGTTTATCATTTTCTCATTTGTATTGCATGAATATATACAAAATATATTAGTTTTTCTCACTAGATTTGCTTTGACATTCTAATAAAGCTGGTTTGGATACATTAACACACTTATTTCTTGTTTGTTTTTTGAATTGTTTCATCAGTCCTGATAGTGTTGTGAATGAGAAACAATTTGGTTGCTTTATC
The DNA here is from genome assembly GCA_907164525.1 of Lophiomys imhausi. Lineage (NCBI taxonomy): Eukaryota > Metazoa > Chordata > Mammalia > Rodentia > Muridae > Lophiomys > Lophiomys imhausi. The sequence continues at coordinate 654,661 of CAJQZJ010034199.1, read as the reverse complement.
CTAGTTTCAGATTAATTATGTTAAGGTGATAATCTCTTTCCATTTGATTCCTCTACCTTTTCACTCTGTTTTCTGTTTAGTCGTGTTTTCTTATGCATCTCTTCTATTGAACTTTTTTTTTATTTTGCATCCTATTCCTCCTTATGAAACTTATAGTCTGAATGTACATTTGCAAAATAATACCTAAACCAATATATCTTCAATCATAATCAAGAAAACACAAGACCAAATTCACTTATTTTTAAAGTAGGGTTAAAACTCATTTAATGTGGTGTGCTCTGAGCCTTCTTTGCTATAATTCATATTAACCTATATTAAATTTCATTTTCTTTCCGATTTCATTTTAAATCAGTTATTTTTGTATATATTCAAAAATTCTAATCCAATATCTACTATCTATCTATTAGCTCTCTATCAGCTATCTGGAGATCTATGTACCTATTTATCAGTCAACCTTCTATAAGAGTGCACATCCAATATGTTGGAAGGAAGATGCAGCATGTGGCTACTTGGCAAGACAGATGAATATGTAGACTCTTACAGAAGGTTGAATGAACTCAGTCCGCAGGTCACTTCCCACACTCTTAAGTCAGGGTGTAATACTTGTGATGGCCTCTTCTGTGCTTCCCCTGGGAAATCATCTATATCAGTGTTCCTTGATCAAGTTTTGGACTCTAAAAATGTTGTGTCCCCACAAGGAACATTGGTATAGGCATAGAAGAATAATTTCAGTATTGGTTAGAACTCTGTCAGAAGAGAAAGGTTGAAAATGCCCAGTGTAAATTTTGGTTCAAATTATGGAAAGTATACATTCTGATTTGGTCTTGAACAATATTGGCTCAATCATTCCTTAAAAAATACTCTTTGTCCGTTTAAAAAAATTTCAGCTAAATTATTGCCTAGCACATGGCAAATGAATTATGAAAATATTAATAAATCATAAATCTTTGAGAAATATGGGGAAAAAAAGCAGGCCCAAACTCTGACTGCTCTTCAGGCAATGGCCTTATTCCTCACCCAGGTACCTGCCACCAACATTAACAGCTTTCAAAAAGTAATGAATTTCTGTCATTCTGGAGGCAGCAATTTCAATTAGAAATTAAAGTTAAATACAGGTTTCCAGGGAGGAAAAGGAATATTTAGCTTGGGAAATCTGTACGCACCTTTCAGAGGCTACAGTAGTCAAAAGAGAGTAGTGACTTTGCTGGTGGCACTGTTGGCTGTCCTGAAAGCTATGTAGGACTTTTCTTTTATTAATTAGAGGTGCTTATTATTTTCTTTTGGTTTTCAGGTATTTCTGCTCTGATAAATGCATATTCTTTGAGGCTCTTCCCTGAATCTTGAGCTGCAGTGAAACACATGGACATGTGTATGGAGTGATGTTCATACCAGAAGCCTCAAAAAAGACAACGGATATGGGTAACGACTTGGGAGCAGCCACAAACTAGAGACTCTGTAGCACTAAGGCAATTTTATATGAGCTGAAACTTAGCTTCCCAGTATGCATTTCACACATCATAAAAATAAGATTCTCTTTCAATGTATGTATGTGTTTCATGTATTCATTTTCAGTAAGGTGTCAGACATACCTAAGATTGTGCTTAGCTTCCTTCATAGTCATCTCTCCATCCAGTGAAATTAGCAATTGAGACCAAATATGCTGTTTGCAGAATTCTGGTGGTACAGGGAACAGGAGCTGTGGGTGGTCTCTTTTGGATTCTGCACTCTGCTCTGTCCACAAAATTTTAGCCTAATTTAGTACCCTTTGCAGTCAAAACCTACAATAACAAGTACATCTTCGTGCATGCTGGAAATCCTTTAATCAAACTTTTGGACTTAAGAGTGGCCTAGCTGTCCCATTGTCACAGTCCCCCATTTCTGTCCAAATGTAATGTCTTCCATTTTGGCATATACATTCCAGTTTTCCTACCCTTAGATATTCTCTTGCTCTGTCTTTTTTTTTTTTCCATAGAAAGAAACATGTGAGTGAGTGAAGGAGGAGAAACCATAGCTCCTATTCCCCAGCCCTGGCTGTCTTGCATCCTAAAACTTCAGAATTCTTTTTTTTTCCTTTATTTTTTATTTCTTCAAGTTACATCTCAATCGCAGTCCCCTCCATATTCACCATCCAGTTCCACCCTCCTACCCTCAACCCCCCATCCTCTTCCTTTTTTTTTTCTTTTAAGTTTAAGGTATATCTTATTTCCCCCTGCAGTTTCCCCTTTTAGTCCAACAAATGGCTCTTTCTCTTATAATAATAAATACAATACAAAACAACAGAGGTAGTTAGGCAACAGTTATGAGGGTTATATGGCTTAGCGTGCATTCCCAATGTCCAGTCCATATGTATTTGGTACCTGATTTTAACATTCTACTATCTAACCATCTTCATGAGTTTAAAGTTCTGTATCTAACTCAACATTCATACTAACTTGCAGCACAATTTTAAAAGTATCTTCTTAGATCTATAACACTCTCTTGACTCCTAAACAACTCAAAATTTAATTATGAGACTCTAGCTTTCTGTTCTTCAACCACCTCAGAGACCTGAGAGGGATAAATATATCTGATTTTATAGGAAGTACAGGGCCTGCAGCTTCCAAAACTAAGAAATGACATACCTATGGCTGCCTGGACAGTTCCTGTTTTCTCTCCATACATTACAGCATCGATCTTCAGTCATTTGGCCCCATTTCTCTGACAGACATTGATTGTAGAGCAGGGGTTATGAAGGACTTACCTACCCTGTCTTGGCAGAGCTAGGCTGTCGACTTACCTGCTTCCAAATTTTGTCCTTTTTGGACAGCATTCTGTCTACAGTTGGAGCAAGGGGCTTTTCCTACCAAGAGATAGGCTTGCAACTAATTCAATCATCTCCCACTGGAGATTCTTCAATGCTCATCTTCTACATGGAGTAGAATAGGGGGTGCTGTCAGGAGTTGATATGTCTTGATATAAAAAAATCTAAAGTTACGAAAACATCTTTGAATGCCATATTCTGCAGATCTCTTGAGGTTTTTGAAGAGGCCCTATCTATCTCTTATATTAGGGTAAGCAGATGTTGCTTGTTTGGTAGCAGGTTTATTTCTGATTAGCTTAGAAAGTAACTATAATAGGCTGTCATAGTACCTAACAGAATGACTGGCTTGCATAACCATTAGTTTGAATTTCTTAATTATCCTAAACAGTTCATGACAGTTAGTAGTAAAAGGCTGAAATATCACATTCAATTTTTTCTTTACCTCCTAACCCTTCCATCCCATTTCTCTGGGGTGGGGTGTCCTTATATAACAGTCCCTCATCTCAGTTGAGAGGTCGTATGAGGGCCAAGAGCCTCCTCATTCATTGGGGATCTATGAAGCAGTACCATCAGTGAAAAGTGTCTCGTTGCCTGGGAGAGAGAACTACTAAACAGACAAACCAATAAGCAGACAATCGATAAAAAAGACTAAAAAATAGAAAAAATATAAAAAATATATAAAAAATAAATAAAAATTAAAAATAAGTCTATGTCCAAGTTCCCTTTGGTGTGTTAGTTGTAGTATCGATACCTTCTACTATATAGCTAAAATCCTACTATAAGTGAATAGATGCCATATGTGTCCTTCTGAGTCTGGGTTAGCTCACTCAGGATGAGCTTTTCTATTTCCATCCATTTGGCTGCAAATTGCATAATTTCATTGTTCCTGATAGCTGAATAATATTCCATTGTGTAGATGTACCACAGTTTTTTAACCCATTCTTCGGTTGAGGGACATCTGGGTTGTTTCCAGTTTCTAGCTATTACAAATAAGGCTGCTATAAACATAGATGAGGAAACTTCCTTATGATTCCGTGAAGAGGCATTTGGGTGTATACCCAGAAGTGGTATGGCTGGGTCCTGAGGCAGAGCTATTCCAAGTTTTCTAAGATATCGCCAGACTGACCTCCATAGTGGTTGCACAAGCCTGCATTCCCTCCAGCAATGGAGTAGGGTACCCCTTTCTCCACACCCTAGCCAGCATGTGCTGTCATTTGAGGTTTTGATCTTAGCTATCCTGAAAAGTGTGAGATGGAATCTCAGAGTCATCTTGAGTTGCATTTCTCTGATGATTAACGATGTTGAGCATTTCTTCAAGTGTCTCTCATCCATTAGGGATTCCTCCTTTGTGAATTCTCTATTTAGCTCTGTCCCCCATTTTTTGATTGGATTATTTGGTTTCTTGGCATTTAATGCCTTGAGTTCTTTGTAGATTTTGGATATTAGCCCTCTGTCAGATGTGGGGTTGGTGAAGATTTTCTCCCAGTCTGTAGGCTGCCGTTTTGTTCGAATGACAGTGTCTTTTGCCTTACAGAAGCTTTTCAGTTTCATGAGGTCCCATTTATTGATTGTTGATATCAGGTCCTGAGCTGTTGGTGTTCTGTTCAGGAAGTTGTCGCTTATGCCAATTAGTTCAAGGGTTTCTCCCACTTTTTCTTCTAGTAGATTTAGTGTGACCAGCCTTTAGAAAATGGAAAGATCTCCCATGCTCATGGATAGGTAGGATCAACATAATAAAAATGGCCATCCTACCAAAAGCAATATATAGATTCAATGCAATTCCTGTCAAAATACCAACACAATTTTTTATAGAGTTGGAAAGAGCTATTCTCAATTTCATATGGAACAACAAAACGCCAGAATAGCTAAATCAATCCTGTACAATAAAAAAAACATCTGGAGGTATCACCATCCCAGATTTCAAGCTGTACTACAGAGCAATAATTCTAAAAACAGCATGGTATTGGTATAGAAACAGACCAGTAGATCAATGGAATCGAATTGAAGATCCAGCAATAGACCCACACACCTATGGCCACCTAATTTTTGACAAAGAAGCCAAAACCGCACAATGGAAAAAGGACAGCATCTTCAACAAATGGTGCTGGTCCAACTGGATGTCCACTTGTAAAAGAATGAAATTAGACCCATAGTTATCACCTTGTACAAAACTTAAGTCCAAGTGGATCAAACTTCAGAATTCTTATTAAGGAATGTTCTCTCATGGGTTTTTAGCTATTCAGAGATAAGTTTAAATATTAATATAAGGTGTTCTGGCCCAGCTCCCAAATGTCTACCAATTTCTTTAAATAGATTTTTTTTTTTTTTTGAATCTGAAATTTCTTCCTGCTTTTCTTTTTGTTCACTGTCACCTCAATCAGTGTGGATTCTGTCCAAGTAACTTCTGGTTGTTTTGCCTTTCAAATGAGCAAGCACCTTTTACTGACAGCATGAAGACTTTCTTTGATCTTTATCTCGAATCCATACACAAAACTATTTTTAAGTGCCAGAAGAATTACACAATGGGGAGAGGGTTAAAGTCTCAAACTTGGCTCTGGCACTGACTATGCAGACCTGACGCTTGTGTAGGCTGTTCCCCTGGGCAACAAGATACAGGCAAGCATGGCTGTGTATCCTCTGCTGGGTGAAATGGGCTTTAAGTATTCCCATATATCTGTGAACAGTTGAAAGTTCAGAGTTTCATGGTTTATTAAAATGTATCTTTATGGGAAATATGTGCAATTTTCTCCCACAGGAATCCGTGATGGTTACAAACGAGATACAATGGCATACCAAAGGCAAACAAGAAAATAATTTGCATTCATAAATGGCAGGGACCTGTAGGTTTACAGGAGGAATTCTTTAAGATCCAACAAAAAGAAGCTTTTAAAATTAGCAGCTATTTTGTTGAAGCAGATCTGAGACTCCATGAGCATCCATGAGGTTAGTTGCTTCCCATGGAGGTCTGGTTTAAAACAAGAGCTCCCTCCAGTGCATGGGAGCTATTAGTTAGTGCTCCATGCCACCTTTCTAAGGTAGCTTCTTCTATCTAAGCAGTCCAAGTCCAGAAAACTGGACAACCAGGTAGAAATATGCTGTTTCAAGTGACACTGAACCTACTTGTGTATCTCAGAGGTCTGACCTAAATTTGGAAGAAACTTTTCACTCCTTTCTCCTTGAGGGACCCATTTGTAGGACTCAGGAACTAGAATCTTTTAGACAGACCCACTCCCTCTTCAGTGTTTTCATCTGTAAAAGGCAGGGAAACTCTTCTGCCTTCTTTATCGCCATATGATGACCACCAGCTGCAACAGTACATATCAGTGCTCTTAGATGTTAAGCCACATATAAAACGCAGGTGTAAAGCTTTTCTTTTTTCCAGTTCTGTCTTTTTTGGTGACAACTTTCATGTTTATGCATATTCTACCTGTGAACGACAATCCATGCATTTCTGTGGTTTTCTTTTTTCACTTTTATATATACTATTTTTTTGTTTTTTAATTTCACAGATGTGTCCACTGCACTTTGATCATTCTATTCTTTTTCTTCTTTAGCTCCCCCAAGATTCCCCTCAATGGTTTATATCGAGAGCAACTTCATGCCTTCTTTTTCCTCTAAATATACGTGTTTCCACTTTAGTTTTATTTCATCTGTGTGGATAGGTATTTTGCCTTCATGTATGTATGTGCATCATGTATGTGCAGACCATGTCGGTCATCAGAGGTCACTGGATTCCCTGGGAATGGACATATAGATGGTTGTAAGGTCCTTGTGCTTGCTGGGTATTTAACTGGTATTTTCTGAAGGAGCATTCAGTGCTTTTAACACTGTGCCTTCCCTCCACACACTATTGCCAGTTTAAGTCTCTGAATCCAATTAGTGATGCCAATATATACATGGTTGTACTGTCATTCACTGGAGTATAAGCAACCTATCAAGGGGCCAATTGTTGAAGAAAAATGACTCTCCCTCTCTCAGTAGTCTTTTTATTAGTTTTGATTTTGTTGCCCAAGATAGCCTGAGACAATCTAAGTTGGGTGGTAGAAGTTAAGCCTCTTTAGTGAATTAGTAGCCAGTTCAGATGAGCATCTGGCAGCATGTAAAGAGGTGCTTGATGTCACTTGCTGAAATGGACAAAGCCCAGTTAAGGCCGGATGATATGCCCTATTGAAGGGGCATTGCTAAGAAACTGTGCAAGCTTCACAGGTGATATTGGTTGCCATGAGAAGCAATGGGATTGCTGGACCTCATGAGAAACTTTGTGGACACTTGAGACTGCCAAGGATTGTGAGATGATGTGGTATATAAGCAAGGTAGCTCCACGCAGCCTCTCTCTTCTTCCTGCCCTCATCAACTGAGAAGTCACACTGGAGAAATGCACAGCAAGGTATGGCATATTCAAGCTATTAGGCTGCAATTGTTATAAACTGAAATGCAGACTCCAAGAGAGAAAGAATTTTCACTGCAAGTTACCCCTAGAAAGACCCTTTGCCATAATTCAGCATAATTCAGCCTATTAAGGCTGGCAGCAAAGTGGGCAGAATTTGGAAGTGCTTGGAGAAGCATTAGGCCATGAAGCCTATGGAAAAATCCAGCCTCAGTTTGGTGGTTGGAATAGACTGACTTTATAAAGCCACCACAACTTGGTGGTTAAAATAAATTGACATGGTGTACTAGCAAGTAAGACCCAATTGACTTTAAGTATGAAAGGGACTACCTTCTGGAACTGCCATAAAGCAAGTCACCTTGCACAAATCTACACTAAGAATATTAATATCCTTTTAATAACATTAAAATAGTGTTAGCTAGATATTCTTAGATAGGTAATAGGGTGTTCTTAGGTATTAGGGTGTCTTGTGTTTTGAGATTATAGGTTTTAGATTGTATGTTTTAGGTTATAGGATTTAGGTATTTGTTAAGGATTAATAAATATAAGTATTTTACATAAAATTTTCTGTTACAAAGTTGGTCTTAAACTTTCAATTTACCATATTCATGGTTTTAAGCTTTACATGTAATTAGGACTGTAGGCTTTGCTACTGGTCCTGACATTTTTCTTCTAAAAGTAGTACCAAATACCTTTACCTTCAGTACGTACAACACCGTCTTCACAATATCACTGCTGTTAGATTTATACCACCATTACTGTTCATTTGCTGAGCTGAACTGCAGAGGAGGCCCATGTTTCCTTTAAAAGCTATGAGTATGCTGACAGGACTTGGCTGCTGTCTGAAGAAAGTCATGAAGAATCCTCACCCTGGATCCAGGATACAAGTTCCATTTTATCTCAACTTGGAAAAGATTTTAATTTCATAGTCTTAATCATTTTGCTCTTATACTTTCATATTCTTCTTTTCTACCACATATTATTTATTCTGACAAATCAAGATGGGACAAAAGAACAACAAAACAATAATAACAATAACGGAACAAAAGAAAATTACAGCAACAATAGAAAAGCAAACAAAAAAGCTTTAAGACCAAAAACTAGGTAGTTTTTCTGATTTCAGTGACAGATACTACACATGGAGTAACATAGACTGTAAGTCTCCATGCTCTTCAATATTTGAAAGTTCTAGTTATAAACTAATTATACAACTGACAATATGAAAAGATAATCACCATGTAGGGGATGTCAATACCTTCAGTAGGGATGGGTGGAATTGGCCTTGGGGTAGCATGGGGGTAATGGCATTAGGAAGGCAAAGGTATGTTGAAAATTACCACAAATAAAGTCCATTTAACTACTTAGTCAGAGTTCACTAATATGCAACTGTTTCCTTTAAGTTTTAAAATTCATTACCCATGGAGGGATAGGGGAGTTCTGGAAGCTGACTAAAGTTATAAGAGGCACATAGTATTGAAGAGAAAGCAGATAGAGAGTATCTCTCACAACCTCAGATCAGTGGATGAAGAACTACAGGATCAAAGAACAATTGCATTCCTGGGATCATTGCTAAAACTAAGCTTTGTTGTCTTGAAAGGACTATTTTCTGTTTTTCTTTCTTTTTTTTGAGCTTTAAGTTGCATTGGAATTATGCAAGTGTGGAGGTATAGTCTCTCTCTCTCTCTGTGAGTGTGTGTGTGTGTATGTAAACTTATACTGTGTATTAGTATGTGCATATAAAATAACACTGGGGAAGTGGTGCTTTGAAAACATTTGCAAAACAATATGCTATTCAGTAGTCAACAAATATCTGGTAAGCCCTAATTTTATGATAGGCAGAGTGAAGGGCTATAGGGAATGCAAAGATATTCAAAGCAGACATGATCTGTCTTCATCGAGTTTATAATCAAGGCCCTAGACTATCTCAGAGTTAAATTTGAGGGAATATGACATTTGGAGGCTGTTTTATTCCTTCCACTGCACATTGGCAATTGTCTGGTGGGCTAAGCTAAAAGTTACATTTTCATAAAAAATCCCATTTCTTTGCACTGAGACAGAGCATTAAGAATTTAGGCGAAGTCATAAACGTTATCGGCACAGCAAAGCTGCAACAAGATGCATGGTAATCTAGGCCACAGGGAGAGCTTAAAATGCCACTGATTTATTGTGCACACAGGCGCCTGAGTTCTGAGATGAGAAGAACTACTGTGGAGGCAGGGCATAAGAGCAGGAATGAATTCTCTGTTTAGCTCTTTCCCCCATTTTTTTTTATTGGATTATTTGGTTTCTTGGCATTTAATTTCTTCAGTTCTTTGTAAATTTTGGATATTAGCCCTCTGTCAGATGTGGGGTTGGTGAAGATTTTTTCCAAATCTGTAGGTTGCCATTTTGTTTGAATGACAGTGTTTTTTGCCTTACAGAAGCTTTTCAGTTTCATGAGGTCCCATTTATTGATTGTTGATATCAGGTCCTGAGCTGTTGGTGTTCTGTTCAGGAAGTTGTCACCTGTGCCAATGAGTTCAAGGGTTTATCCCACTTTGTCTTCTAGTAGATTTAGTGTGACCGGCCTTATGTTAAGGTCTTTGATCCACTTGGACTTAAGTTTTGTACAAGGTGATAAATATGGGTCTAATTTCATTCTTTTACAAGTGGACATACAGTTGGACCAGCACCATTTGTTGAAGATGCTGTCCTTCTTCCATTGTGCTGTTTTGGCTTCTTTGTCAAAAATTAGGTGGCCATAGGTGTTTGGGTCCATTTCTGGGTCTTCAATTTGATTCAATTGATCTACTGGTCTGTTTCTATGCCAGTACCATGCTGTTCTTACTACTATTGCTCCGTAGTACAGCTTGAAATCTGGGATGGTGATACCTCCAGATGTTTTTTTTATTGTACAGGATTGATGTAGCTATTCTGTTTTTTTTTGTTTGTTTTTTTGTTGAGAATTCACAAAGGAGGAATTTCTAAAGGCTGAGAGACACTTGAAGAAATGCTCAGCATCCTTAATCATCAGATGAAATGCAACTCAAGACGACTCTAAGATTCCATATCACACCTGTCAGAATGGCTAAGATCAAAAGCTCAAATGACAGCACATGCTGGCTAGGGTGTAGAGAAAAGAGAACCCTCCGCCATTGCTGGTGGGAGTGCAGGCTTGTGCAACCACTATGGAGGTATGGTGATATCTTAGAAAACTTGGAATAGCTTTGCCTCAGGACCCAGCCATACCACTTCTGGGTATACATCCAAATGACTCCTCACGGAATCATAAGGAAGTTTCCTCATCTATGTTCATAGCAGCCTAATTTGTAATAGCTAGAAACTGGAAACAACCCAGATGTCCCTCAACTGAAGAATGGATTAAAATACTGTGGTACATCTACACAATGGATTACTACTCAGCTATCAGAAACAATGAAATTATGCAATTTGCAGCCAAATGGATGGAACTAGAGAAGTTCATCCTGAGTGAGCTAACCCAGTCTCAGAAGGATACACATCGCATCTATTCACTTATAGTCAGGTTTTAGCTATATAGTACAGGATATCTATTCTACAACCAATGCACCAAAGGGAACATGGACATAGACTCTTTTTGTTTGTTTGTTTGTGTGTTTTTTCAGTTTTCTCTCCCTGGCAATGAGACACTTTTCACTGGTGGTACTGCCTTGTAGGCCCCCAGTGTATGAGGAGGCTTTTGTCCTTAATATGAATTCTGACCTGGGGTGGGGGACTGATATGTAGGGACACTCCACTCCAGAGGAGTGGGATGGAAGGGTTAGGGGGTAGAGGGTGGGAGGGAGGGGCTGGGAAGGGGGGAAAGAGGACAATATAATGGATATGTAACCTGAAGGAACAAATAAATATTTTTAGAAAAGTAGAAAAAAGAGCAGGAGTGTATCCTATCCCAGAAGAAGCCAGCATCTCCTGAGAGGCTGTAGTCTCAGGTTCCATAGAAACATAGTTTTAGAGGACTGAATGTGAAGTCAGACAGTGTGGTGATACAGGCAAGAGGGCTAAGGCTCCAGGAAAATCATGAAAACTTTCTTCCTGATATAGTAGTTTTTCTAGTTTTGTAGCCAGAAGAGGTGTATATCTCTTGGTCAAACTGTCCCCTTAAAGCATGAGGACATAATTAGCTTATGGTGAAAGGAAGAGTGTGCTTTGGATAATTTCAGATGAAATAAGAGAGAGATAGGAAGAGATTCAAGCAAAAGAGAAAGCCAAAGGCATTGTATCAAGCCCATAATCCCAGAATTGGAAAGGTAACATCAGGAAAATTAGGAGTTCAAGGATATCTTTGGCTATATAGGGAACTTGACAAAAGCTTGAGCTATAAAAGACTGTATCTCCGAATAAACACACATAAACTTCCAACACAACAAATCCCAAATCACAAGGGAGATTCCATATGGACGTAGAGGCTTTCATTTAGTCTCAGGGCCATTTGAAGGCCACTAATGCAAGGCCATTAAATCAGCACTGAGTGTTATCACTTCCTGTGGTGGTTGTCTTGTGATATGCCTGTAAGTTTCCCTCCAGTCTTAAATACAAACATCTTTAAATGGAAGTGTCTGCTTCTTTTTTAGAGGCAATAAGATATGAAACCAGTCTCCGTAGCCATGTTTTCTTAACTTACCTGTGAAGGATGAAAGAAAGAAAACAATAGACTACCACTTTCAGAATGTGTATTTATTGTTCTTTCCAGGAAGAGTTTGGACTGAAGTGCCTCTGAGTTGAAAATATGCTGAAGCCCTGAAGCTAGTATTATGCTGCTCTCTCTGGTAACGTTTTTTTGTGCTGGATTCCTTGTGTTTCCCTGATACTTTACCTTCTCAGTACATGCAGCCCGGTCCTTTGTATCTTTCTGGCTATACCCTGTGTTTGGATGACCACAAAACCTCCTCAACAATCCTGACTCCCATTGCATTTTGTTAGTAGCAGGCAGTGGCTGGAGATGAGGGTGGAGGAGGACATGATTCTATTCTCTTCCTTTGGCGTTGAGTTACACCTTAAAGTGGGAGTAAGACCCTCTTGCATTGTATCTCCTTCCAGCTGATTCCCACAAGATGTCAACTTCCACTGGGACTGGCTGATGTTTCTTCCTCTTTTTTCTGTTCAAGCTCGGGTAGGCAATCATTTCCACCTGTTGTTGTTTACTTGGTTCCCCATATTTCTTTTTAGGTTTGCTGACTTTGCCCATGCTTCTATAGATAAGCTCTTTGTTAAAGTCTGGATGGGATTCCTTTTCCTGTCAGAACCCTGAAAATTATTGCATATGTCATCTTACCTCTGCAGAAATGTGGTGTTGGGGTTTGATGAATGTGTCTTCAGGCAGCCCACATACAAAAGGATTAAGGCAGACCTTATATGTAATTAGTTTCTTGACCTTATTCCTCAGCTCCATCAAATATCCGATACTAAAGATGTTAATGGCTTCTTTTAAAAGGTCTGGTTAGTTCTACTCTAGTACCAATCAGACAACACACTCTTTCCATCTCCAAGGTTCTAGCCCAGTTCACATGGCACTATCATTAATCTTGTTTCTGCAGTAGTCAATATTCCACAATAAGTTACTTGCATCTTTTCTAGGACTGCATATTTTCTTCTCTCACAGAACTAGCATGAATTCTTGAAAACTCAAAGTCACACCAGGCCTTTCCCTGTTCAAATATTTCCAATGGATTTCCATTATATTAAAATAATAGCAAACAGGGATGAGAAAATAGTGGATAAAGCACTTGCTATGCAAGGTGACAACCAAGATTATAGCTAGATCCTTAGCACCCACATATAGCCCAGTGGGCATGGTGGCATGTTTATCCTCTCAGTAATAGGGAGGCAGAACAAAGATTCCCCAGACTAACTGACTACTTAGATAAATCCACTTGGTGAACTCAGGAAGAGAAGATGCCTCAGAAATAAAGTGCAAAGCAATTTAGGAAGTTATCTGACATCAAGCTTTGACCTCAACTTGCACACCACACACCATCCACACACACACATGCATGCACTGCACATACACACACCACACATGCATATACATACATGCACTACACACACACATACACACATATTAAAACACACCATACACATACAGGCACAGGCACATACCTACATGTACATACATATACACACACATACACATACACACACACATATACATACACATACACACCTTCCCTCAACACATATATACACATACACAACACATGTACACACGTATATATACACATATACACATATACAAACACACCTTTCCACACACATACACACACAAACACATATACACATATACATACATAAACATACCACTATACACACACATATATGCATACACATACACATATGCACATACACACTCCACAGACATGCACATATACACATACACACACAAACTATACACACATACACACATACACATACACACAACAAAGTTCAAAATCAAATCAAAGTAAAAGTTGTTACCCTGCATCATAAGACCTAGGCTTTCTTTCTTCTCACCTCTAAAAGCTAAGTCTGCCTGTGTTGTTTATTCATCCCTGATCAGTTGGTCTTCTTGAACAAAATATTTTACTATAGACCCTCACATGGCTGGCTTCTTCTGGTCATTGAGTTCTCACTTGACATGCACTCAAAGTATCTTTACTCTAGCTGCTGTATGACAAGTCGTTTTCTAGTATCTATTTAATGTGTCTCAAAAAAACTGACTTCTATCTGAAATGATAATTTTTATTTACTAACCACCTTGTTTAGAGTCTCTCCTTCCCTCCCTCACTTTCTCCCTTCTTCCCTTCCTGGTGCTTGATGCCTCCCCCTCCACACACACATGATTATAGAACTACAGCCTCTTAAATGTTTTTGCACTATTTATTTAGTTTAGAACTCTACAGTCACATCCATATCCTGGGTTACAAATTAGGAAATTTAAAGAGATGGAAATTAAGTAACTTGCTGAAGTCTATACCCAATTAGGAAGTGGCACAGTCAAATTTTGAAATCTGGCCATCTGGCTCTTCAGCCCATGTTCTTAACTGTGAACCCATACAGTGTCCTAACATTCGCTGCCAAATCCTATCATTTCACACTCAAAGTTTAGAAAGAGAGAAACCACCTTTCTGAAAGGTAGCATATGCCTAACCTTTGCTGAAGGGTTTACTATACCCTGAAGACTGACTAGAGAACCACGACACCCAGAGTACAAATTGCTTTCTGGAATGCAGAGCCTTTGGGAAATCCCGAGTCTCAGAACTGTTGAGTGTGCACCTGGTACAACTCCACAGGCAATTTTCCCCTTGGATTTTCACCATTAATTAATTAATACAGAAAACTTATAACAAGCACTTCGGTCCCATGAAAACTCCTCATGTGCAGAGATGAATAAGAAGAGGTCCTGACTTCCAGTGAGCCCAGGCCAGTAGGTTACCTGTTCTACTTCATTTCATTCCCTTTCCTATATTCATAACTGAGGACATGGAGGAGTTATCATCTGAAGGATGGCTCTATCCTCAGTGTGATCAGATGGTCAGATTCTCTCTATCAAGGCTGTTTGCATTGATCTCACAAGCTTGTCTCTGACAACTCCCTGAAGGTGATCACACCATCGATACAAAATCGAGGCTACCCCTTTGCAAGTGCTTACTAACCTTTCAGGGGTGCCCTTGCCCCTAAGCCTTAATCTGATTTTGACAAGCAACACTCACCTAGGTTATCCCTCACTAGAGAACATATTGTTCCCATATTGTCTTCATTGTTACTTGCCCTCAGCAATAGCTGAGTTTTCTTGTACTAACTATGCCTCCCTGTCTGGTAACTCAATCAGTCTCATTCATCTTTTCTATATCTGTTCCAGTCACCCCCTTTGTGTCTGTTTTGAGCTGTTACCCAAGCACCTGGAAATCTGGATGACAGATATGCACAGTATCATCTTGCAGACACGTGTGGTAAAGTGTCTTATATTCAGCTAAGAAACACACCCTATTTTGATTCAGTTTCAGTGTGCCATAAATTCATGTGGAAGCATGTATTATGAACTTCCTATCCCCTTTCCTCTTCTGTTGCTAGGCTTCTCACTGTAAATTTAAATAGCTGTGTTTCAGGTCCCTTTTCTCCAGATGTATTAGTGTCCAGATCTCCCTGCTAAAAGCTTATTTGGTCATTTCCTGCTCATATTTCTAAGTTCTGAAGCCACTTTTTGTGACTTTCTGTCCTTCATGATTTTCCCGTGAATTTTGTTTTGGCTTGATCTGAAGATAAAACCAGAGAGTTCTATACTATTGTGTTTTAAAGAGTATATCTCATAATGGCAGTTCCCTCCAGAAACAAGTGGATAATGGAAACAAGGGAAGATAATGTGGCTTCAGTATGTCTATGCAAAACGAGGAGCAAGAAGAGGGGGAGAAGACACAAAAGGCAAGACATAACATCTGGGAATGTGACCGCACTCTTGCAAAAATGATCCTGAAATTTGCTATCTTGTTTTTCATAGATGGTACAGCAGCACCTACTAATAAAACTTCAAAACAGAAACTCAAAGAGCCAAGTGGCATAGAGAGGGGTCGTCTCTGCTCAGAACATGTGGAGAGGCAGCTCAAATGAGAAGGATTTTTGTGATTTAATATCCAGGAATGAACCAGTCTGCCTGAGGCTAGGTTTCTGGGAAACCCACAATGAGATAGGATGTTACTGGGAAGTGCTCCCTGGAAAAATGCCACAAGGAAGTGAAAGAAACAGGATTCTGCAGGTCATAATCTGACTGTCAGTATGAACAGGGATAACAAATGTTTCCATAGAATGGACCCAGACTAGGAAACCTCTTCAGAAGACTCCAGTGTGGAACTAGATGTTGGATCTTTACAATCCTACATGGACAGGGACTGGAGCCTGTCTCTTTTCTATCCTTCGATCCAGTGTTGTTCCTTGTCCATATCTTTAGTAGTATACTGTAGTTGTTTCCAGGAAGTTTTTACCCACCTAGTTTTTGTATTCTGGCATTTATATACTCCCCCAATACCTCTAGCACAGTTTAGGTTTCATTTCCAATGTAAAGTCTTATCTTTTATAATGAATATTTCTTGTAGAAGAGTCAGGTTGTATCTCCTCCTGATGCAAACACACTTATTTAAACACCACCACACAGCTAGTCTCACAAGTATGGAGTATCTGAGGTTGCCTGCAATCTTGTGCAATTCATGAGCCAACAGCATTGGTGTCAACAAGAACTTGCTAGAAATGGTGACCTCTACATCTGACTCTGGCTTTCTCAGTAGGATTCTCCATTTTAAAGAGAACAACTATTCGAGGCTAAGAAGCAACAAGGTCTATATTGAAGGGATAACTCATTCTATTTTGTTTCTGATCCACTTGGTACTATCATAAAGCCCTCCTGAGCAATCCTTGCCTTCTCTTTGCCTTATAATGGAAACGTTGCCCTCTATTCTTTCACTTTAGGGCAAATCATATTTTTGATGCCTGAAGTAAAAACTCCAAGGCTCTGACATGATGTTCAAGCATCCTTTCTTTTTTCACTTTCTGCTTCCTATCTCATGCATGAACTCTCCAGTCATGCTTGTCTATTCCTAACTCAGTAAACAATTCATAGGACTTCCAGGCTATTGCTTCTGACAGTGTCACTGACTTTCTTAATTACCTATCAAATCTTAACCTTTAAAATCCAGCCTACATGCTTTATCTTCCCTCAAGGTTCCCACCTAAGCAATACTACAGTGCATGTTACCTCTATAAGCAGTATATAGTCATATGTACACCTGTATTCATGCATGTATTCAATAGTGTGTGTGTGTGTGTGTGTGTGTGTGTGTGTGTGTGTGTGTGTGTAGGTCAGAGGTTTGTCCACTTTGTTTTTTGAAACAAGTGCTTTCATTGGTCTTCAATTTGCCAAGTAATGTAGGCTGACTGGCTCAAGGGATTGTTCTGTATCCACACCTTAGCACTGAAATTACAAATGTGACCAGGCATGGTGACACATGCCTTTAATCCCAGCACTTGGGAGGCAGAGGCAGGTGGATCTCTGTGAGTTCAAGGCCAGCCTATCTACAGAGTGAGCTCCAGGACAACCAGGACTGAAACACAGAGAAACCCTGTCTCGAAAAAACTAAAAAACAAAACAAAACAAAAAACAAACAAACAAACAAACAAAAACAAATGTATGTCACCCTGTCCTGTTTTTTATATATAGATTTATACGGTCAAACTCAGATAATCATGCTGTAAAGAAGTCCTTCAAAGCCTTTCCCCAACCCTGATTCCAAGTTTCAGTACTTAATAATAGTCATAACATTTAATAATAGATATGGATAAATACTGTGTCATATCATTATATTATACACACAAATCCATAAATTAAATGAATATATACATCAGCCATGTTTTTATAAACTGTGTTCTAATTGCTTCTAGGCCACCTTACTTCTCAGGTAGGTTTTGTGACTGTTGCATGGTTCACTCTTCAGTTATTCACCAGTTATGCTGAGCATACCTAATGGAAAAAAAATTGAGCTGCCTGAATGGAAGGAGGGAGATCCATTTTCTGTACTATGGCTGAAGTGACAGAGTTGATCAATGAGTTGCTGTGCTTGCCCCAGAAAGCCAGTTTGATTGTCCTCCTGTGGCCCAGCTGACAGCATTCAGACTTTTATGGACTGGATAGCAAAACACTCTTTGGAGCTCAGTTTCATCTGTTTATGGTGGTATTCCAGCTGTAATTTTTATGTCTAGTTTATGTTCTGTAGAATTATAATGACTTTATATCCTGGAGAGAGATAGAGATAGAGATAGATAGATAGATAATAGAATAAACCTCAGAAAACCTCAGATTTCGAGGAATCCCAAATGAAAGTGAGAATATACTGTAGGTTAATCAAGACATATCTAGCTTTCTAAGCTTAGAATTGGTACATCTCAATGTGCTCACATCTGCAGAAAGGGAAAACAGTTGTTTGCTGTCATAGAAGAAGGGCTGTTTCATGGTGCATGATCTTCACAGCAGCAAGAATAAAGGGAATGGAGTTCAGTACTCACTTTGGTTCTGTACCTACTTGATTTTTAATACTTATTAAGAAGATCACTTTAGCATTTCTCCATGGAACCTGTGATTCTAGCTGAGGCCAGTAATCATATTTTTATAATTCCGTGTTTTCTGATTTCCATATCCAAGTATGTAGAATAGATTCTTTCAAGGTTAGAAGACACTGTAATATTATTTTCAATATATTTTGCCTAACAATAAATACATTTGTTTAAGCAAAAAGATGGCAATCATAGAAGCTATCAAAATCTCTCTTTTGAAAGGCATATTGTTAAAAAAATAAGTTTCAACTGAAGATGACTCTGATATTCCATCTCACACCTGTCAGAATGGCTAAGATCAAAACCTCAAAGGACAGCACATGCTGGCTAGGGTGTAGAGAAGGGGGAACTCTCCTTCATTGCTGGTGGAAGTGCAGGCTTGTGCAACCACTATGGAGGTAAGTCTGGGGATATCTTCGAAAACTTAGAAAAGCTCTGCCTCAGGACCCAGCCATACCACTTCTAGGTATACATCCAAATTCCTCACCGAATCACAAGGAAGTTTCCTCATCTATGTTCATAGCAGCCTGATTTGTAATAGCTAGAAACTGGAAACAACCCAGATGTCCCTCAACCGAAGAATGGATTAAAAAACTGTGATACATCTACACAATGGAATACTACTCAGCTATCAGAAACAAGGAAATAATGCAATTTGCAGCCAAATGGATGGAACTAGAGAAGCTCATCCTGATTGAGATAACCCAGACTCAGAAGGATGCACATGGCATCTATTCATTTATAGTCAGATTTTATCCATATAGTACAGGATATGTATACTACAACCAACATACAAAAGAGAACGCAGACATAGACTTTTTTTTTTTCTGTCAGTGAGACACTTTTCCCTAGTGGTGCTGCCTTACATGCACCCAGTGTATTAGGAGGCTCTTGGCCTTCATATGACTGCTGAACTGGGGTGGGGGACTGTTATGTAGGGATACTTTACTCCAGAGGAGTGGATGGAAGGGATGGGGGTAGAGGGTGGGAGGGCGGGACTGGGAGGGGTGGAAAGAGGACACCACAGTGGAGATGTAACCTGAAGTAAGTAAGTAAGAAAGAAAGAAAGAAAGAAAGAAAGAAAGAAAGAAAGAAAGAAAGA
>CAJQZJ010034199.1:615129-635274 GCA_907164525.1 Lophiomys imhausi | reverse complement strand
AGAAAGAAAGAAAGAAAGAAAGAAAGAAAGAAAGAAAGAAAGAAAGACTTAAGTTTCAAATGCATTCAGATTTCAACATAATTTATTAGATTATATATCAAAATTAATTTTTGAAAAAGTACATGCATATTTAGTGGAGAAAATACTTTTTATATATCCCCATATTGGTATTTCTCCTCATAGGACAGTCCAAATATAAGGCTCCTTGTGGATGGAAGAGTTATTTCCTTCTATTGAAGACTTGAGGGTAGGACTGAGATCCTTACATAAGGAGAAGGCTTAATGTTTCGTAGACTTAAGCAAACATGTTAGATGCAGATGAGTTACAATTGTGGTGATGACCTTATGTCCAGCTCCAACATCTTTTGCCCTTTCCAGCAGACTGCCCTACCCTTGCTACCACCCTCTCCCTCCCACACTGTAGTGCTCCTTTGAGTCCTCTCATTCAGTGGTTCAGGGTTATATTTGTTTATCTTAAAGAATGGTAAAGTTTGTGTGGTGAGCCCATTGTCCCTGTCATCCACCTTTGTTTTCCTTTACTGAAGCTATCATTTAATAAGCATTGACTACAAGTTAGCTGCTCTTCTGAGTCATTTGTAAATTGCATTATATAACTATACATCTTCCTTTTAAAGTCAGAAAACTAATGTTCAGAAAATCTTGGTGTCATTCCTACTGTACATGGATATATACATATACATATACACATACACATACATATACATATACACATAAATACATATATATATCCTTCTTACCTTTGAGTGGTGTAGAGCCAGCCCCTGTCCACTGTAGGTCTATGAAACAGACAACCATATACCATTTGCTACCTTCTAAGAACCCCAACATAGTCTGACATCTAATCCTGATATTTCTGCAAAAATAACTACTTAGGGTCAGCTCCACAACAGGAGAATTAAAATTAAAGAACCAGGAAAAGATGAGCTGTAACTCAAATATTAGAGAAAAACTATAGTCTGAAGGTAAGTTTTTTTGTCAAAAGTTTTCTTCATAAAACACAAAAATCCTGCATCTGAAGGCCAATGCTTGCTGTTGTGTGGTAGATCTCTACAGTACGAATTAATTAAAGCCCACTGACTTCTATGCCACTATGTACCAAGGACTTTAGGAAGTTCTTTGAGGATCTTCTTCTGTTAGCTCTTCATGAATACATGGCACTCAAAAGTAATTGTGTTTTTCTAAAACATGAAGCATGAAGAAAGGTACACCCTGAAGAAAGCAAAATCAGAGAACTGAGAGCTGAACCCCTTTTCTAAGCTCCCCATTCTGGATCTGTGCTTCTTCCTGGATAAATTGTGACCTTTTATGGGCAAATCAATCAGAGTATTGATTGAAACTGTGAAGTCATGTCCCTTTCTGCCACAAAAAACTAATACAGTATAATATATACATGGGTATGACTATCATCAGCAGGTATGGTGTCACTGAATGTTGAGCTGACATTCTTCATCCCATCTTAGTGGCAAGAATTTTGCCATCATTCTGACCAAGATACTATGAAGACAGTGGAGGTGTGAGTTCCAAATGAAGTGCTCTTACCCAGGGCAAAGTACTGGTCCCTGATCCAGGGCAGGGTAATGAGGACAAGGCCCTTTGGCCTGTCTTGGGGCTGTACTCTGATGCATGGAGGGCAGTTTTCTGACCAAGGAAGGACTGGGACTCTGGGTACAGTTGTAACTTATACATGGCACTGACCCAGAGTACTTCCAGGATACATAGAAACGTTCTGATCCCGGACATGGCTCTCACCAAAGACATGGATCATACCTGGGCAGAACTTTTACCCAGCTCAAGGCTCTGACCTGGGACAGTGTTCCTCACTCTGAGAAGAGTGGCTGTACTAAAGTTAGAACTCTGGATCAACTTTTAGGCTACTGCTGTGAATCCTCTCATCTCTCAGAAATTCCCACAGAGGCTCCTGTGGGCAGTTTGGCCAGCTGACTTTGGCTGACCAAGTGGCATAATTAACCAGGAATGCTCAGAAGTAAACAAGATTTAAGGAGAAATAAAACCATTACCCATGACTGTACCTATCTCCGAAATAGCATGGGGTGCTGTTGGGATGGTTAAGTGTACCCAAAATAGTTTTGGTCACTAACTCTATATGAAAAAATTTAAGTTAGAAAAAATTTTAATTGCAGTTGGTTAGGTTTCTTCTTCCCAAACTCTGGTTTCTATTAGGCAGGGTTTCTCCAAATTCTTTGGGCTGCATGAACTTCTTCTTTAGTTAACTCTCTGGAGTCAGGGTAGCACTTAAGCTTACTGGTTAAGAAGAGGATTTTCAGCTCACACACTCCTCTTGGACACAATGGCCACACTGCCCATGGGGAGAAAGGCTTCTTCACTAGGCATTGGTTCTGCAATTCTTCCCTGGATGGGGCTAGCATTCAGCAGGGAAAGGAAAAATGACATATCCTAAGAATTAGTGTCAAGAAGAATGGTGAATTCCCATCCTGAACTGTATTTTCTTCCTCCACTTTTACTGAAAATAAATGGGTATTTAAACCATCATCCTTTGCTTCCTGATTGTCCATAGCTCAGGGAAGAGTGTCAGTAGCTATTCTCTTTTGTTCATTGGTCCCTACATCCCCACAAGAATGAAATTGTATCAAATCAAAATTTTAGGTTCATGTGGAAGATGGAAATATAAGTCTGGCCTTAATAAGCTGACTTTGCTTTTGCTTAAAAGATCCTCTCCTCTCTGATTATAGAATATTGTGAAATAATCTCACAGATGCCATTAAAAATCATGTATTTGGGGGAGAGGGCAAGAGGAAGTCTTGGGGAATGGATAGAATTAAGTAGACATTGTGATCATTAACAAAGTTGATCCAAACAGTTCTGAAAAAACTGTATGCAATTAATTACACCTCATAGCTCTCTCTTTCCTATCTATTTATTTATGAACATACTTATTTACATAGCTAAATTAGTATTGTCCTTGTGGGCATAATAAAGAAAGCCATGATTTAAAGGTTTAGGAGACTTGAGATGATCAGGGGAGAGAAAACAGCAGGATGAAATTGGGGATTAATAATCATTCCTGAGGATTATTAGATTGTTGAAAGGGAAGAGTGGTAATGGACAGGGTAGATGTGTGTGTCCCTAGGATGTGTGACAGGTACTCACAACAGCCACCTTAGGGCTCTGAAGTGTGGATCCAGGAACAGAGATGAAATCAGCATTAGGTGAAGGAGGCTGAGACTCACCAGTATTTAGTATAACTCTTTCTGATGTTTCCTTCCTACGGGATGGCACCACCGACATTCACACTAGATCTTCTTTCAGTGAAACCACTCTGGAGACACCTTCAAAGTCACCTCTAGAACTGAGTCTCCTAGCTCATTCAAAATCCAGTTAAGTTGACAATGAAGATGAACCATTACATCAGAGGGAAGCAGAAGTAAGAAAGGCAAACTTTACAATGGCTAACAAAGAGATCACAATGTCCTGTTGTGTGGTTGCCATTTCAAATACTCAATGCTCTAGGGTTAATATCCAGTGATTTAATGGGTTGGATTAACTTAAACCAACTTGAATTTTTAACATGGTTGGAGAAGACATAAGAAAATGAATGTTCTTATAGTTGAGACAAAGAAAGACATCACACTATTTTATTACTGAGAATCATAGCCCTGAAGTCTTCAAATGGCTCTGTCACAATCGTGCAGGTGGCAGGCAATGGTTTCAATGAGAGATTTGATAAAACTCACTAATGAAGACATGAAAATGTCAAAACACCATTGAAGCATTCACATGCTTCCAAAGATATAGATCTGGAAAAGTACCTTCCTTAGAAAAATGTCACAGAACCCTCACCCTGCAAAGCTGATAATTATTAGAATATAGAAATGGCTCCTGGATTTAAATTAAAGGAGGTTGCTCACAGTGGCCACAGAGGGCCTTGTGCCTCCTTCCAACAACCTAATGTCTTTCAGAGATTATGCAGCATTGGCAGAGGCAAGAGACTATGTGTGTTTCCTCCTGGCCCTGGATCTAAAAATGTCAATTAGTGATGAAGGTCACTGGGATAAGGCACCCATTTAAAAAGCAAATTTTCTTAGAGTCATTCTACATGGAATTGTACCTAGGACTCCTAAATGTAATTTATGTCATGAATATCATCATCTCTGGGAAGGTGTATAATTTAGTGAGCAGGTGGCTCCTTTGTGAGATCAAAGTATGGTGATATTTGAACTGGGTGAATTGCTATCTCTCTATATTAGAGGACAAGAAGTATTGATTGCTGTGGATGGTGGTAAGTTGGAGGATTCAACTCTCACGTGTTCATATGAAAGGGTAATCTTATGCTATGATCACATGTTGTAGGAATTTTCCCTAAGGGATATGAACAGATATCTGTGCATCTAGGATAGAAAACCTGGAGCAGAAGCAAATAAGTCATTCTCTGAAAGTTTACCTTGGTGGACCAATATGTTCATCAAACTTACTTACGGAACATAGGTAACTCAGTTATTATTGTTTAGAGTGTCCCAGCATAGGTGATGACACACACACAAAAATGTATCCTTTGAGTTCTGTTTCCAGCTTGCAGGCAACTCCCTCCAGCAATTGGTATGGCTTCTATATCACTGGGGGGGGTGGGGTGGGGTGGGGAGATGTTCTGTGGATCTTGTTAGTTTCTGGATCTTCTTGAACAATGAAAGTTTATTTTGTCTCCTGAGTCTTACAAACTTCTCTCCTCCCTAGGATGGAAATGTTTTCAACCTGAGGAAAGAACTCCATAATACCAGGACAACCAGCTGTGTATGGAAGGGCTCTGGATGACAAACTGTACACACATTTGTTTGTTAATGTCACAGAACAGGCAGACTCAATGTAGAAGAGGACTGAAATTTTAGAGTTCAGTCAAGGTTTATGATGCTATGGGCAACAGTCAGTACTGGGTCTGACTTCTTAGAGCATTGCCCTGAACTGTTTCTTCTACATCACTCATCATTGCTGGCCTCTAATGGCCATCTGCTGCTTATGTCTCTGAAGTTTCAAAAGATCACTGCAAGGAGGGCAGAGAGAAACTGCTGGGTGTGTCTTACCACTGTGAATCCATCCTTGGCTAACTCACTTCTCTATTCAGGTCCTGTGCATTTGTGTCAATAAAAGAGTTTATGCAAATACTTTTTAAGGATTCTTCCAGCTGGAAAGTATGAGCTAAACAGATCTACATTTTTGTGATTATTTATTTATAGAATCAAATATAAATTTCCCAAATAAACACAGGCACATTTGTTAGAAATATTCTATTTATTGTGAATGTGGAGAAGGGTAATTTTGTTGCTATATATTTCTTAAACTAGTTTAATCTAAAAATACAATTTCTATTTTTGCTTTAATTTATAGGAATCTGAGCCTTAAAAGAAGGCATAAATCATTTAATTTTTAGTCAGTCCTGAGCAGAGCCCACAGTTACAGAACATGCATAACCATTTCAGGGGGTAATGTTCTTGCTAACCAAACATAAGTGAGTGGCAAGCCTTCAATCTGTGAGTCATGCTCTGAAATAATAAGTGTTGGTTTGAAAACTGCAATCTCATTCTTTCGAAGTAGTTATTTAAGGAAAATAAAGAGTCTTTGCCATATCAAAATTCAGCAAAACATGTATTTTAAAATATCAAATAAACCACAGATGATGAGTCAAATGAATGAGGCCTCATTTGAAGGGACGGGCCTTCCCAAAAGGCAGTCTTCTGATAATAGTAATACAAAAATACATTTTTACTTTCACCCTAGAAAGTTCAAATTACTTCGCTCTGGGTAAGGTGATCAAAGCTTTGAAATCTTTCTAACTGAGCAAACTTTCCAGGTTGTATTGTTGTATTCAGGAACCTGAACTCTGATTTATATTTGTCTAAACAGAATTGTGGAGTGATAAAGCTCCTGAAATATCAGTTGCTACAAACATTTCACACTGGTGGGTAACATTAATATTCAATTTTTAGAAAGATAAAACAATCTAAATGAATTTACATCAAATATAATAAATTATTTACTGAAGTATCACATTCCCTAGACCTATTTTTAATAAATGTCTATACAACAAGTCTAGAAGGACCTAGGAATTGTCTCTCTAACGCAACCATGTTGAATTAATTAAATTCTTCCAGCCATAAAAAATTATGTAAAAGGAGAAACTAATGCAAAAGGAATTAAAAGAGGAATTCATTTAACTCCCAAATGCTTAAATTATTTTTGTAGTTTCATGTAACACTTTTTGGAAAATTAAAAATAAGAAAATAGCTTCATGTTTTTATAACAAGGGGGTAACTATCCAGGCAAATCATGTAGGCCATCTGTATGTGAATCTCTGAACTCTATGACTTGAAGAATTGTAGACTTTGTCCTGGGTCTTATGGTGTTCAATACTCCTTCCCTTTCCTGTACTTACAACCTATCTTAGCTTCACCTTCCAGCTCCAACACCTCTATTTTTATTTATCTTCATTGTTCTTGCTTCTCTCCTTGTTCTCAGTGATGGCTGTAATCAAGGCATTCCAAAGGGGAAAATATATATGATTTAAACTTCTAAAGTCTCTTAAGCAACATCACATAGCCATAAGAGAGATGTGTACTACCAAAATTCTATGATTGTATTTTTTTCTACTAGTATGCTCTGTATCAAATGAAAGGAAAAAAAAAGAAAAAAGAAATCTCAGTACCCCAGAGATACCATCACAGAACACCCCATATAAAATAGTACTTTACTCTGCTTATGGCCAGAGTACTAGGAACTAGAATTCAGAAAGCCTGCTAAGTACACAATGTTGAGGCCCCCTCCTTACCCAAAGATGTCACAGTGAGGGCTGAGAAGAAAGTGCCTAGACCCCAATTCCCCCCTTCTTTCATTGCCCCTTGGGAAAGCACAGAGAGCAGCTTCAGAGGCCAGGGAAGTCCTCCCTAAACTTACTGTTCTCTCCATTTCTCACCATATTTTCTTCACTCTAGAATACTGGATGGTATATTATGCTCACTATGTTTTTATGATGAGAATAAAGATTCATGTTCTCTTACTCTAGTTCTCTAACTTTTTGGAATGCTATTGGGTTCATAGCATGTACTCATTAGGCAATCATGAAGGAAGGAAAAGAAAGAAATAGGGGAAGAAACGGGAAACATAATAAGCAAAGAACTACAGTGAGACCCTTGATATACATATGGAATGTCAGGAAGATATGACCTTTTTTTGGAAGTATGTGGGGTCTAAAGTATGAATAATGCTTCTGGTATTGATTAAGCAAAATGACTTTTTGATAAACATTTCATTTTGATGAAACCTGCAGAGATACTTAACACAAAATATTTGATGCAAAGGGAAATGTCAAGCATATACCAGATAAATGTGTGAACTTGTAACAAGTCGTAAAATGTTCCATGTAGTTTTTGGTTTTATTGTTATTTGTAAAAAGAAGAAGCAAGAATATCTCATCCTTTTTATCTTCCTAGTATTGGTGGCTTTTCAGATCTGTTTGTAAACTTTGGTGATCCCATGCGGAAGTTTATCTGAGGGATTAAGAGGTACTTCCAGGATCCTAAATCAAGTGGTTGATAGATCAAGGAGCATGACTTCCAGGTTTTGATGGACAAATATCTCTTGCTCATGTTGCTAAGTGTGTTTGTCCCCAGAAAGACAAACAGTGAATGCATCTGGAGCCATTTCTACAGTCAGGTTGCTGATCACAGTCTGTGAAAGCACCAGTGATGTCTCAGATCCCCCCAAGACAATAGAGACTGAGTTATTTATGCTTTCTTTCGCTGATTTCTTGATCTACAACTTGGCTTAATGAGGGTACCTGCCTCCATGTGTCAGTTAAAGAACTTGGGGGATTCACATAAATGCTGAGGTGTCTGGGGTATCCACAAGATACCAGTCTTAGGTTGTGTGAATATCTATAGTGAGCTGGAGTTGTCATTTTTATATTTTACCTTTAGTTCTCTTAGTCTCCCTGATAAATGGACCTCAAAATATCTAGAAAGGATACCCTAAGCCAAAAAAATATCAGTCTGAGTATTAGCATTGACTTATACCAGATGGGATATGGTTAAAAAATACATGTATTATAATAACCATTCCTTTAGCAATTCTATTCACATAGAATGTTTAATAATGTCTCTTTCACGGATGTGATATTCAATAACAAAAGGGTACACACAATGACCATATGATTAAAAACTCTACTGTAGTGACAAATCATATATATATATATATATGCACACAGACAAATATTCACTTCTACATATATACACATGCATGTACACACATGTCTATCTAAAAATATGTACAATACACATATCACACAAAACAAACATCTATATATACATATGTATATACACACATACAGACTATACACAATACACATATAGACATATATACAGATATATACATGCACACATAAAGCATACATAGACACATACATACAAATATATACGCACATGTTCACATATATAGACACATACAAACATATACACATTCACACATATACAAACATGCAGACATCTGATCTTGATTTAGCTTCAGTAGGTGGAATCTATCAAGAAAATTGTCCATTTCGCGTAAGTTTTCAAATTTGGTGGAGTATGGATTTTTAAAGTAGGATCCAAATATTCTCTGGATTTCCTCAATGTCTGTTGTTATTTCTCCCTTTTCATTTCTGATTTTGTTGATTTGGGTTTTTTCCCTCTGCCTTTTAGTTAATTTGGTTAAGGGTCAGTCTACTTTATTGATTTTCTCGAAGAACTAACTCTTGGTTTCATTGATTCTTTGTATAGTTCTTTTTGTTTATAAGTTGTTGATTTCAGCCCCAAGTTTCATGATCTCCTGCGTTCTGCTCCTCTTGGGAGTGTTTGCTACTTTTTTTTCCAATTCACCCAGTTTAGCTGTTAATTCGCTAATATGAGCTGTCACAATTTTCTTTTTGAAGGCACTTAGTGCTATGAACTTTCCTCGTAGCACAGCTTTCATTGTGTCCCATAGGTTTGGGTATGTTGTGCCTTCATTTTCGTTGGATTTTAAGAAGTCTTTGATTTCCTTCTTTATTTGTTCCCTGACCCAGTAGTCATCTAGTAAAGAGTTGTTCAATTTCCATGTGTGTGTAGGCTTTCTGTTGATTCTTTTGCTGTTGAAGTCCAGCTTTATTCCATGGTGGTCTGATAATATACTAGGGGTTATTTCAATTTTCTTGTATCTGTTGAGGCTATCTTTGAGTCCAACTATATGGTCAATTTTGGAGAAGGTTCCATGAGGTGCTAAAAAGAAGGTGTATTCTTTTGTGTTTGAGTGTAATGTTCTGTAGATATCTGTTAGGTCCATTTGGTACATGATCTCTGTTAGACTCATTATTTCTCTGTTTGGCTTCTGTCTTGATGATCTGTTTATTGTTGTGAGTGGGGTGACGAGACATGTCAACTCCTGACAGCACCCCCTATTCTACTCCAAGTAGAAGATGAGCATTGAAGAATCTCTCCAGTGGGAGATGATTGAATTAGTAGCAAGCCTATCTCTTGGTAGTGTCGCGTCCCCCTCGACCAGCAAGGATGACCCAACTCACAAAAGCTCTTCTCCAGCAGTTTATTCAGGTCCCTTGAAAACAGTCTTCCGAATTCCGAATGCCCGGGCAGACCCAACCCACCGGCTAAATACTAAAATGAACAGCCAGTCAAGTAAAGCCAAGTGGTGCTATCTTAGAGGCCCACGTATGCGGAAGCAAGCCAGATCAGCGGTCTTTGCCAAATATGAACTTATTATCATAGAGAGCGCTCACCGTCGGGCTGGTGGAAGGCGGAGACCAGCACCATCTTTAGGGCGCGGCACATCGCAGCTCTCTACAGTTCCCCCTTTTTTATTTTTTTTCTAAAGTTGGTAGAAGTCCCTGGAAAGGCTTCGTAATCCCTCTATCTGGGGATCTCACGGTGGGCCTGAGCCTGTAGGAGGGCGGTGCTCAAACTCTTACCCGTCTCTGGGTCAGCATCCCCACTCGGGACTGCCCTGTCTTAGGTGGCCGAGACTTACGCGTCAACTCGGTCACTGACTTGCCAGACCCTAATATCCGTGGAACGAATACCTCAGTGGGCAGGGACTATGCTCAGTGAAGATTTACTTCACGGCAGCGAGCCATGCCTGAGGGGACTGGCCTGCCTCAATGGCGACAAGGGCTTGTATAATCATGGCTGCATTACTCTTTTATGTGGTTCTCATTTTGTAGATGCACCATAGGCAAACCAGAGAGGCTAGTATCATCAGTATCGCCAAAGAGCCTATGCCCGCCCACTCCTTAAGATGATCCATAGCCGTCTGTATCCAGGAAGTCAAACCAGTAGCCAGGCTCAGATCCACCAAAGTGGAGTTGATGTGGACAATTGTCGCTCTCAGCTCTCTCATCAAATTTTCAAACTCAGCCGACCAATCCTGTAAGAGGAACTTTGACAATTGTCTAGACAAATTAGCAGCCTTTGTATAATTTTGATATTGCACGGAAGTAACACACAAACCTTGCAATTTCCACTCACATCCCAATTGTGCTAGTTGCCAAAGAGAATCAATCTGTTCTTGTATTAAATATATGCGTTGATTAACTATCATAAGACTTCCTTTGAGATGAGAATTCATAGAGGTCTGAGTATCCAATGCCTGTGCCACAGTTGCTGAGATGTTATTCAGGGCATTGGCAGTCTGTATAGAACTAGACAAGGCAATAGCTGAGGCAGTAGCTCCCACAGCAGCAATAGTGATAGCAGTAACAACAGCTGCAGTGATGCCAAAATCTCTTTTAAACCTGAATAGCATCATGGTATTAGGAGCCTCTACAGGAACTGGTACATATTGAGGCATTCTAGTCACCACAGCCACAGGAAAGGCTGTGGCATTCCAGCATAGGGCATAAAAACATGTGCCCGGAGTGCATACTAACTTTTCTTCACCCAAGGATGCACTCCCATTACTTACAATCCACAGAAAAGGAGGCCAGAGACATACTGGCGAAGCTGAAAAGTTCTTGTTGCGGTAAGAATGAAATAAAGAATTCAAAGTACCAGAGCCACTACTGCTAGAAAAATCCAATCTGGTAGCGGACCCTAGGGAAAAATTACCTCTTTGATAAATTCCTCCCCCAAGCATAATGACAGGTCGGCGCCAGCACAGGTGGCCCCGGACCTGAGGGCTCTATCCAAGTGCAGTCAGAACTCTTCCTCAAAGATGACTTCTCCATTTTCTTTGTTAACATTTTAAGTTCTTCTTTAGACTCTGAGCTATCCTCTTCCAAAGTATCTTTCCCAGATTTGACCAAGCGCTCCTCTTTTAACTGCTCTAATGCCTTTTGTCCTTTTTCCACTGCCTTGCAATATCTCTGATCTCCTAAACAACTCTGAACAAGTCTCCAAATAGGCCGTGCTCCTCCCTGCAATGTACTTTGCTCCCAGGCAAAATCCAAGTCCCTGCCTAATTTGTCCCAGCAGGATACCGTAAGATTCCCGGACACCGCAAACCAAGGAGCCACGGAATCGCATTCATTCAAAAATCTTTCTAGGGTAGACTTCTTAATCTTCAAATACCTAGCTAAAAGTAGCTCCTGAAGAGCCAGAAAAATTGGGTGTGACTCAGACAATCCCATGTTTAAAAATTTACTTTCGGTTCGCTGCTTCCCCGCGAAACTTTACCTTTCGTTCGCTATCTCTGCGAATCTTTACTGTATGTTCGCTATTATCCGCGAATCTTTACTTTGTGTTCACTATCTCCGCGAATCTTTACCGTATGTTCGCTATTATCCGCGAATCTTTACTTTGTGTTTGCTATCTCCGTGAAACTTTATTGTCCTGATTTATCCCAGGAACTTACCAGCGCATTGCCCCTGACTGCAGGCAGGAGTTCTGAGTCTTTTCTGGGTCCCCGTACGGGCCACCACCTGTCGCGTCCCCCTCGACCAGCAAGGATGATGCAACTCACAAAAGCTCTTCTCCAGCAGTTTATTCAGGTCCCTTGAAAACAGTCTTCCGAATTCCGAATGCCCAGGCAGACCCAACCCACAGGCTAAATACTAAAATGAACAGCCAGTCAAGTAAAGCCAAGTGGTGCTATCTTAGAGGCCCACGTATGCGGAAGCAAGCCAGATCAGCGGTCTTTGCCAAATATGAACTTATTATCATAGAGAGCGCTCACCGGTCGGGCTGGTGGAAGGCGGAGACCAGCGCCATCTTTAGGGCGCGGCACATCGCAGCTCTCTACATGGTAGGAAAAACCCCTTGCTCCAACTGTAGACAGAATGCTGTCCAAAAAGGACAAAACTTGGAAGCAGGTAAGTTGACAGCCTGGCTCTGCCAAGACAGGGCAGGCAAGTCCTTCATAATTCCTGCTCTATAATCAATGTCTGTCAGAGAAATGGGGCCAAACGACTGAAGATTGATGCTGTAATGTATGGAGAGAAAATGGGAACTGTCCAGGCAGCTACTGGTGTGTCATTTCTTAGTTTTGGAAGCTGTAGGCCCTGCACTTCCTATATAATCAGCCCTCTCAGGTCTCTGAGGAGGCTGAAGACTAGATAGCTAGAGTCACACAGTTAAATTTTGAGTTGTTTAGGAATTAAGAGGGTGTTCTGGATCTAAGAAGATGTTTTAAAAATTGTGATGAAAGTTAGGATGAAAGTTGAGTTGGATATAGAACTTTAAACTCATGGAGATGGGTAGATAGTAGAATGTTAAAGTCAGGTACCATATACGTATAGACTGGAAATTGGGATTGTATGCTAAGCCATATAATTCTCATAATTGTGGCCTAATTACCTCTGTTGTTTTGTATTGTATTTATTATTATAAGAGAGAGAGCCATGTGTTGGACTGAAAAGGGGAGCTGTTGGGGGGAAAAGATATACCTTAAACTTAAAAAAAAGGAAGGGTTGGGTGGGTTGAGGCAGAAGAGGGTGGGAGGATGGGACTGGAGGGGGGATTAGGAAGGGGATTGCGATTGAGATGTAAGTTGAAATAAAAAATAAAGTAAAAATAAAACCAAACATGCAGACATACAGACATATATATATATATATACATATATGCACATATACCTACATAAAACACAAATATATTTATACATACAGAAATATATATATGCAAATCCATATATGTACATGTGTGTGACAATATCTGGAATCTACCAAATCAGAACCTGCTGACCATGCCTGTGTGCAGTTCTTTTGAGTAGGATGACTCAACTTAAGTGTGTGCAAGAAAAAGAAAAGTTTGCTGTTTGCCTGGTCCCCTTCACTCAGTGGAAAATTTTTTTACTCTGTTGCTGCAGCATTGACTCTTCCTTTGGATTCCAATATGGAGGGAAGACCAGAAACTACCCAGGAATCCTTCAGGTTTTTGGTACCACTGGTATTTTTTAGACATCCAACCTTCTGGGCTAAGCAACTGTTGGATTCTTAGCCTCTCCAGTGTAAGATAGAAAATCGAACCATAATGTGTAAGCCAATCTGATAAATCCTGATATGTTCACATTTATCCTCTCAGTTTCTTTTCCACGATGAACACAGACACACACACACACACACACACACACACACACCATTTAGATTTCTATGTGTTTGAAGACAGGCCAGGTAAATAAGGTACTAACTGGATGACTAGCCTGGAGTTTGGGATGCATTGTGCTCACAGAGATCTTGAGTAGACATAGCTAGAGCATATTTTGAATCACTGCCATGGTTTCTGACTCAAGGAAATTGTGCACTGACCCACTGGATTACCAGGAATAGACAGATTTAAACCAAGGAGAAAATTATCTTTCAAAAACTTGTTCATAAACACAATTTTAGGGTTTTGTTGTTATTTATTTATTTTTCTTTGAGATAGGGTAGCCCAGATTGGCCTTGAACTATGATGATCCTACCTCAGCTTCTAACATACTAGGATTATGGACTATACCACACACCACAGCCAGCGTTTTTCTCAGCCTTTAAATGGAAATAATAAGAACATGTTTTCCTCAAAGCTGTGTAGGAATTAATCAGGGTAATAAACCCAAAACTCATGGGAGTTTTCCTGTAATTTAGCAATCATGAATTTGCTTTTTTATCATATTAGTAATAATCGATATTATTGAGACAGTGCAGTGGACATAATCATAAGACTGTCCAAATGTACAGTGATACTAATGTTGGGCATGGCTCCAGAGGATTTGGCATGGAGCTGGTGAGATAAGAGCATGTTCAAACCCTGGAAATCTCAAAATTGGTGTTTAATGCCCCATCCTGAGAATGGAAGGAGTGGAATAAGCTCTCTCCCTGCTTCTGTCTGCCTCAGGAGCACAAAGACACAACCCCGGGGAGGTCACACGTGAGTTCCATCACTTAACTAGCCCCTGGGACCTTTCCCCATGTAAATATATAGCATTGCCAGCATCTCAGTATCAGTCAATAGAATGCATTCACCCCCCCCCCAAAATCTCTCCTCACTTCCTACAGTACAAAAAATCTTCTCCCCTCTCAGATTACAGGAGATTTAGGAGACTGAGGAGATTATGAAGAGATTTTGGGAGAGCTAAGACCACCATGATGTAAACTGCAATAAAAGGTTACTGGTTCACCAGATAACTTTCCACAGAGCTGTTATAATTTCACCAGAAGGAACTTCCACCTTTGGAGAAAACTCCAAGGCTCTTGCACTACCCTGAACCTACCACAATTTCTCTGTCCAGTTTACTGGTTTTCTTCCCAAGAGGCTCCAGGAAAACGGTGCCTCCCCCCCACACCCCGGGAACACCAACAGCTGCTGGTGTGGTACTGCCTTCCCTGGTGCCTGTATGTGTCCCAGAGATACCCCCCTCCAAAGACCAGGTGGACCTTTACGTTCTGCATGCACACTTTTCTATTAAAGTCCCTCCTGTGGACCAGAGAACTCTCAATCCTGTCCCTATACCCAGCAGGACATCAGAGAGTAGTGCAGCCTGCTGAACTTCAATTAAGAATCTTACTCACGTAACCTTGAATGTCTAAGAGAGATTTGGTCAAGAGGCAGAGGAATTTTTGAAAATTTTTACCAGTAGTGAGTTTGGACTGAAAAAGCCAACGGTTTGCAAAGAGCATATGAAGATGAGAGGGCCTCCAGCTTGTCCCAGGAGAGCAACTCTTCTCTTCCTCCTCTAGTAACATGAACACTTTCCAAAAATCTCACTAAAAATTTTACCACTTGGCATATCCTACTTGCCAAATATAAATTGAGTTATGACTTAAATATGGTTTTGTTGTTGTTTATGAGAAAAAGGTAGCAACCATGTCTCTAAAAAGGGCAGCACCAGAGTGACTTAAATAAGCCAACCCTTCTCTCACTGCAGAGTTATGTGCCAGTCTTCTAGAGTGAATTTAAATCTTCATGATGATATTCATAATGTCAATTTCCAAGGAATTTTTTGCATATATATGTGTGTGGAGTGTATATGCATGTATGTATGTATATTTACATGTGTGTGCATACATATGCACATACTTGTGGATATTGTGAGTAGAGGCCAGAGGTTGACATCTGTTTTCTTTCTCTTTTGAACCTTATATCTATTGAGGCAGGGTCTCTCACTTGAACCCAGAGCTGGCTGGTTCTTCTATTCCAGCTAGTGAAGTAAACAGGCTCTGGGGATTCTCTGCCTTTTCCTCCTAAGCACTGGGATTGCATGGGAGCTGCCATTCACCTATTTAAGGTACATTATGGCTGCTGGGGATTTGAACTCCAACTCTTTTGTTTGCGTTTTACCTACTGTGTGCTATTTCTCCTGTTCTTGGCTACTCACCCTTCCTTCCTCCCTCCCTCCATCCCTCCCTGCCTTCCTCCCTTCCCCCTCCCTCCCTCCCTCCCTCCCTCCTTCATTTCCTCTCTCCTTTTTTGTTTCTTGTTTTTTTCTTTCTTGTTTTGTTTTGTTTAAGGCAGGATCTTACTATGTGGTCTGCTACCTACGTTTCCCAGATTGGCTTCAAGCTGATGGTTACTGTGCTTCAGCTTCTGAAATGCCAGGGCTATTGACTCCCCATGCTCTTCTACTGATTGTCACTGAGAGTTCCTCTGTCTTGAGCTGCAGAGTGTTACTTCAAAATTCCTTTGTTGGGTCTTAGCCCTTCTGTGCTTCAGAATGAACTACATTTGGAAACAAACTGGTTAAGAGTGGTTGTGTTACATAATGCCATTAAGATTGAGTCTTGATATGCAGAAGACATTTCTGTGGTTCATACAGAGGCCCTTTGAGGATCTAGCAGGGGCTGTATATGTGTTTGTGGAGGGGGTAGTTCTGTAGTCACCAGCTTCTTGTTCTTAGACTTACCCTTTTCACAATGGTGAACAGATACATTTCAGTTTTTTTTAAGCAATCTAGTCTGTGGTATTTTATGAGAGAAATCCAAGCAAACTGGCACTCCCTTTCTATAGAAACCACATCTTTCATGCTATAGAGAGTCACATGTGGAAAAGAAAAGAAAGTAAAGTGCTCAGACCCCTCCTTCCTGTGCTGGGGTTTTCAACAACACATGGGGTGAGCAGTGCCAT
Source organism: Lophiomys imhausi (assembly GCA_907164525.1). NCBI lineage: Eukaryota > Metazoa > Chordata > Mammalia > Rodentia > Muridae > Lophiomys > Lophiomys imhausi. The sequence continues at coordinate 618,727 of CAJQZJ010034199.1, read as the reverse complement.
TGTTTGTGGATGAGGAATGAATGTTAACTGAGTTTCTCAGCTCAGATTTGGATTGCAGCCTGAGTCAAATCACATGATGATAGAAACTCAACCCTCAGAAATATACTGGTGAGTCACTGACTTGGAAACAAGTTAACAGAAGTACATATTTGCATGTGCATGTGTATCTGTGTGTCTGTGTATTTACATATCACAGGAATATACATAGATGGCAATAAAACAACAGAAAAAATGAGGGAGAATAAACAGAAATCAAGAAGTCTTCTATATTACTCTCTCATAGAAATATATAGGAATCCCATGCTGTAAACTCTCAGTATTTGTGAGTGGTAATAGGAATGGCAGAGGAAACCCATTGCTTCTGTAAGGCAAAGGACACTGACATTAGAACAAAACAGCAACCTACAGATTGGGAAAAGATCTTTACCAAACCCACTTCTGACAGAGGGCTAATATCCATTATTTATAAAGAACTCAAAGAAATTAAACTCCAAGAAACCAAAGAATCCAATAAAAAAAGGGAAACAGAGCTAAATGGATAATTCACAAAGGAGGAATCTCTAATGACAGTGAGACATTTGAAGAAATGCTCAACATCCTTAATCATCAGAGAAATGCAACTCAAGATGACTCTGAGATTTCATCTCACACCTGTCAAAATGGCTAAGATCAAAAACTCAAATGACAGCACATGCTGGTGAGGTTGTGAAGAAAAGGGGACACTCCTCCATTGTTGGTGGGAGTGCAAGCTTGTACAACCACTATGGAAATCCGTCTGGCAATATCTTAGAAAACTTGGAATAGCCCTACCTCAAGACCCAGCCATACCACTTCTGGGTATCTACCCAAACAATTTCTCACCAAACCACATGGACATATCCTCATCTATGTTCATAGCAGCCTTATTTGTAATAGCAAGAAACTTGAAACAACCCAGATGTCCCTCAACTGATGAATGGATAAAAAAAATTGTGGTACATTTACACAATGGAATACTACTCAGTTATCAGAAATAAGGAAATTCTACAATTCACAACCAAATGGATGGAACTAGAAAAGCTCATTCTGAGTGAGCTAACCCAGATTCAGAAAGATGCACATGGCATCTACTCACTTATAATTGGATTTCAGCCATATAGTACAGGATAACTATCCTACAACCAACACACCAAAAGGATTAGGAACATAGACTTTGTTACCTATTAATGGGACAATTTGTCCTGGGGGTGCTACCATGTAGGCCCCCAATGCAAGAGGAAGCTCGTAGCTCTCATATGACTGTTGAACTGAGAGGGGCTGATATGTAGGGACACTCCACATTGGAGAAGTGGGATGGGTGGGAGAGGGAGAAGAGGGTGGGAGGGTGGAACCAGGAAGTGTGGAAGGAGGATATTATGATGGAGATGTAACTCGATGTAATAAATAAACATTAAAAAAAGAATACTTCAACTGTCCTTGCAGAGCTCTCTACTTTTGTTGGACTAATATGGTTGTGCATAGGTGTCTACTGACATCTAGCAGACCCTCAGAATCTTTTAAAACACTGTGGTTGCATTCCTCTGTAGTCTCTGGAGGAATTGTAGAAGCTACTGTATCCACAAAGACTCCCAAGGAGCCTAACATTAAGGGGAAGCATGTAGAGAGCAAGGAATTGAGAGGTTCCATTATCTTTTTGGAACACTCACTGAGTGGCTTAAGAAGCCTGTATTTATCTCTCTGCCCAGGGGCATACCTACTCAACTCTTGTGTACAGGGAAGGGATCTGTTTGACAACTGAAAGCTAGCAGAGGCTTAATTGATAGCCTGGTTGAAGTGTTGCCTGGGCTAGGAGAATGCTGGCTTTAACAAATGTTTCATGTGCTGTGATGTGAAGAACAGCTAGTTTCTCTCTTAAATCACAAACATAATAGGTAGTCTCAGCTAATAGGGATTTAGGATGTCAGCTTATCCAGATTCAACGAGGCCTGTAACAGTCCCACTTGCCAATGAGGTGAGAGGATGGCGAGGCTGAAGAGTGCAGAAGCCTGTCTTTATTTTCTCACCCCACATCTGCCTTTCTGTTTCTCTCATTAGCATGACCTCACAACTAAGGTGTGATGTGTTCAAGAGTCAAGTCTCTTTTAGACTCTATATGCCTATGCCTTTCCCTCTCTTTCTGTAACTGCTATTTCCCATTGGAAAACAAAGAAATAAGCTGTTGCTAATTTCATGAGATGAAGATATCAAAGTCTTGGTGTGATCCTGCATCCCAAAAGTGCTTCTTGATGAGAAAAGCCAAAGACTGACTTTGAATTCCAACAGGAGGCTTCCTGAGAAACAAAGTCATGGACTGATATGGGGTCTCAATGACACGTCTCCTGAAGGCATTTTGTTACCTGAAAAGGTCTTTCTGAAGGTGTCTGCCTTTGGAAATATTTTTGAATGTGCTTAAATTTTATTAAGTGTAAAGGAAGTTGTTTCTACTTTGATGTGTTTTAATCTATATTTTAATGCAATATGAGCTGTTATTGAAGGATACATCTCAGCGCCGTTTGAATGTGAGCCATTTATGCAGCTTATAAAGCAGACTTTAGAAACAGTTTCAATTAAAATGTGGAAGGTGTTTGAACAGTAAAACTATCCAGTAGATATTTATGATCATGAGTTTTCTCAGCCGAAATGCCCACACACAGAACCATTGAGGGATAAATTAAATAAAAATAGATGAATAAGTGCCTGAAATGCCTGGGAAAATGTGATGTTTAAAAATAATAAAAATATAGGAAGATCAGGAATGGGGCAGCAGATAAGTGACATTATTAACCACAGCAAGTATGTCGGGATTGTAAGTTCAAACAGTTTCGGTTGAACATTTTTTTTTAGCCATTTGTTTTTCAAGTATTTATAGTGTGGCAAACACCAGAGGATCACTAAGTGCTCAGCATGTGGAGGTACAATTCTTGTCTGAAGATTCCACTTTTATGAGTGAATCATAAAAGCTCTACAAATATGGGGAGGGGAGTGAACACTCTGAAGGTTGGAGAGGTAGCCCATTGGTGGAGGTGTTAGAGAAAAGGTGGGCATGTGTGCATGCAGTTGTGTGTTGTATGTGTGTGCGTGTGTGTGTGTGTATGTGTGTGTGTGAGAGAGAGAGAAAGAGAGAGAGAGAGAGAGAGAGAGAGAGAGAGAAAGAGAATTTGTGCATATAGCAGTCAGACTATGATGATCTTGGGTATCATTCTTCCAGAGGACTCTCTCTCTCTCTCTCTCTCTCTCTCTCTCTGTGTGTGTGTGTGTGTGTGTGTGTGTGTATGTGCACATGTGTATGCATACACACTTGTGCCTGTGGAGGTTAGAGAACCATCTCAGATGTCATTGTTTCAGAGCTCTCCATGTTGATTTAGGCAGGGTCTTCCTTTAAATTTTTTTTAGATTAAAACATTTTTGCATCATTCCTCCCTTATTTTTAGTCCATCTAACCTTTCCCATGTACAACTTTCTCCTCTCTTTTGAATTCAAGGCTTCTATTTTTCCATTAATGTTACCTATCTATCATTTATCTATTTCTATCTATCTATCTATCTATCTATCTATCTATCTATCTATCTATCTATCTATC
>CAJQZJ010034199.1:565201-615119 GCA_907164525.1 Lophiomys imhausi | reverse complement strand
ATCTATCTATCTATCTATCTATCTATCTATCTATCTATCTATCTATCATCTGTCTATCTATCATCTATCTATCTATCTATCTATCTATCTATCTATCATCTATCTATCTACTTATCTATCATCTACCAAATCTAAATATATATAATTTGCTCAGGCCATAAATTTCTTGTTACTGAATTTGGGTGTCTTCACTCTCAGCCTTCCTTGGGTGCTTGTGATTCTCTGTATGGAATTGAGGTATTTAAGAGATCCCCCTTTCATGTTAGCATATATGTTTGTGTCATCCTTGTTCAGGTCTTCTTTAGGCAGTCTTGTTGATGAGAATTCATGCAGGTAGCTTCTCTGACATTTCTAGTAGACAAAATCTCATAGCACATTTCCTGTTCCTCTGGCTCTTACAGTCTGATTGGCCAAGTAGCCTGAGTTGGCTGTCCTAGGGATTCCCCTGTTTGCCTCCTCTTCCCTAGCACTTAGATTATAATGTGTGCCATCACATCTAGCTCTGTGAAGTTTTTAAAGTAACATCACAACTTTGGCTTGCTTAGCAGACCACTTTGGTACAGAAGACAGATAAGTAATACTGGAGAGCTAAAGAAAAGTTTGGACAATATTTACTTTAACTGACACGTGCTTTCAGCAGCAAAGATAAAGAAAGTCTACTGTAATACCCACACATTAGGGACTGGCCTAGCAACCTTTCTTGCTTCTGGGGATAAATATCTGATAAAAGCTTGCAGTTAAAGGGTACAAGGCATCACGGCAGGGAAGTCATGGCATCAGGAAGTGGAAGAAGCACCCTGAGTAGGAAACAATGAGAGATGGATGCTTGCTGGTCACATTGCACTTCCTGCCAGGAAGCAGAAAGAGATGAATGTTCATACTCAGCTCACTCCTTCCTTTCTACATAGTCCAGGACTCCAGGCCAGGGAATAGTAATACTCAATTTTAGGGTAGGCTGTCCTACCTCAGTAATGTAATATAGACACTTGCTCACAAATGTGCCTGGAAACTTGTCTCCTAGGTTATTATAGATCTTGTCAATCAATATTAATCAGTATATCAATGCAATATACTCAGGCTTCCATGCCTTGAGTTTCCATCCTATCAAGTCATATATATTTGTGCCATGTGAGTGGTTTATATGTATCCTAAGAGTCAGAGTAACACACAGACATAACATACATGCATTCACACACAGATTAGTACATACATACACATATATACAGAGAGAGAAAAATAGCTGAGAGGAATTTTTAAATCACAGTCAACAAAGGTGTTTAATAGCTTAATTCTTCAGTTTACACATTTAAATACTAAAAAAAAAAAAAAACCTTGAAAGTTTCTGTGAGAACTACACTACTTGTTTTCTCATCACTGTGACCAAATATGTAAGACAAGTAAGTTCAGGGAAGAAGGATTCATTCCTTTTAACATTAGAGAGAGTGTAACTGTTTGTAGCGAGGAAGGCATGACAGAGTACACAGGACAATGAAGCTGGAGTTACCCCCACCACAACATGCCAGAAAGCATAGAGCAGGGAATCTGACATTCTGACACTTAGCTAATTTTCTTCTTTTGTCCTTTTACTTTCAGTTGGACATTCTAGTCCACAAGATGGTAACATCTACATTTATAATGAATCTTCCTCGTCAGTTCACCTACTCCAGAAAAGCCTTCTGGGACATGCTCAACAGTGTGGCTTATAGGTGATTCAACTTCGTGTAGGTTGACAGTGAAGATGAGCCAGCACAGTGTCTCATCCTTGCTTTCTTTTATTTTCTCTCCCCATATAAATGTAAACTCTTGGAACTATCATTTGGATGCCATGCAGTGGACACATATTGCCTGGAAGTGTTCAGACAGCTCAAGACCAATTCATGCAAACTCCTCACCAAACCATCTTCATGTCAAGTTTGCATTAGGGTGCAATGCAAACTTCATGAAAACTACTTCATTTAAAGTAGCCTTCTATACAACATGAAAGCAGCAATCTCTACTGCTCAATATCTGAGTGCAGACATACCTGGAACTATGATAATTAGCTTTGTATGAATGAAACCATTAGTGTCATGCCATCAGGCTCCATGCCATCTTCTCTTTAAATCCTGAATAACACTTTCTGTGAAATATGCACTATTTTCCATTTTGTAGATTCCAAGGGTGAGCAGTTGAGAAAGATCTATTGTAATAGAAATCATTTCTCATTCTTCAGACCATGCTGTTGCTCAGAAACTCTATCAGAAGCAAAGATCTATTAAATCCCAGATTCTCAGAATAAAAAAGAATTTTATAGATACTGTTTCCATTTACATAATTAAAGCTTACCTGGGGGTTTAGGAGTGGGATGCACTGATTTAGTTAGTTGTTCCTCTTCTTATTCATTTAACCCCCAGGCTGTCCATGTTCACCACAGTTATTCTAACTGTTTTATCATGCTCACTGACAGAGAACCGATTGCTTCCTGAGCACTCTGTTCTGTTGTATACTTAGGAAGTAAAGTTTATTTTTTATAACTAGCACAAAACCCCCTATTTTCCTCTAACTTCAAGTCACTGGCAATAATTTCAACAATTTTATCTCATGCAATCATCTAGAACACATATAAATTTTTCTTACATATCCATTACAACTCCCGGAACTCAGGAGTCATGTGAAAGAGTTAAGGGAAGGATTGAGGGACCTAGAGGAGATAAAGTCCCCACAAGAAGACCTATAGACACAACTAACCTGGGCCCAAGGGGTCTCACAGAGACTCAGTCACCAACTAAAGGGTATGCATGGACTGGACCTAGGCCCTCTACATATGTGAAGCTGAAGGGCTGCTTGGTCTTCAAGTGATTCCTCTAATAACTGGGTCAGGAGATGTCTCTGATGTGGACTCTGTTGCCTGCTTTGGATCCCTTTCCTTTGCAGAGCTGCCTTGTCTGGCCTCAATGGAAGAGGAGACAGTTAGTCCTGATGTAATTTGATGTGCCAAGGTGGGTTGGTAACCAGGTCTGGGGCTCCCCATCTCTGAGAAGAGAAGAGACAAGGGGGGAATTGGGGAAGAGGTTGGTAGGGTGGGACTGGGAGTAGAGGAAGGAGTGGGGCTGTGATTGGGATGTAAAATGAACAAATAAATAAATTAATGAAAAAAATTCTTCCATTATGTGAGTGTGCCTGTGTTTGATTGCCTCCCTCCCAGCACAGTTTCCCCTCCCCATATCTGAATGTTACCTTCCTCTTCTAACTCTTCTTTCATTCTGAGGTCCAGTGGTTTCACCATCTCAACAGCTCTTTGTGGGGGTAGTGTTAAGCATTCTAAATGTTAATTAATTTGTCCTGCTTGCTGTCTGTAACTTACATTGACTTTGATTGGTTAAATAAAATGCCAAGGCCTGAGATTGCGCAAAGACAGAGAAAGGTGGGACTTCCTGGGATTAGAACAGGAAGCCTGCACTTTAGACAGAGAATTAAAGCATTCCAGCCAGGAGCAGCAGGAAAGAGATGCACACCATGGGTTAGAGAAAAGAACCTCATTCCTCATGGCCAGGAACATCGGCATATCATGAAGAATGGTAGTCCAAGGGGACGTATGTATATATGGGATCATATTTGGGTAATAGATTTATGAGCTAGCTTAGATGGGCTAGGATTGCACAACTCAGGCCAAGGCTTGGTAAAATCCATGCGGTCTCTGTGTACTCATTTATAATGGCGAATTAAGAATTAATGGCTACCGAACCAATTAACAATAATCTAAATACTGGTTAAATAGTTTAGTTAGCAATGTTTTTTACAACTCTTAGATTGCTCACACTAGAACACGTAAGCAATTTTCTTCCCATGGTTTCTTTAGAAGTGCTTGTTTTCCTACAGATGCTAAGCTTGGTTAGTTCTCAGAAAGGAAGAAGGTAGTTCACTTGAGTTTTCCTTTGAATTTTATTATACCCACAGTATTTGAAATCATGGGCTTGTAGTACTTTCTGTGCAAGAGAATTAAAAACCTTTTAAGGCACAAGATGAAGAGACATCCTGCCTGAGCTTTGTATTCTGTACCGTCAGCATCAGTATCAGTAAACATGTAATAGTTTTACTAAATCATTGCATGGTTAGATGTATGAGTATCCTGCTATTACAATATTCAATAGGATCATGCTAGTTTTATGGATAGCACAGAGCTAGAGGTAACTTTGAAGAATATCCCAATTGGCCAAAATTTAAAAAGAAAACAGAAGTCAATGGTTTGCTTATGATTAAATAGCAGAGTAAGACTATACAGACCTTCTTACTCCTCTGTGGTGACTGAGGTCTTTATGAATAGTAGTTTTGTTTCCCAAACTCTGAAAGCCAAATGCCAAGTGCCCTTTTGAGTCCTAGATAAAATGAAGCTGAGTTGGTTTTGCAGCTTAGTCACTCTTCTTCAGTCAAGAGCTAACCCACTTGGACAAGGCTGTGTCCACAGCAGCATCAGGCCACTGCAGCTCATTGCTGTGTAGTCAGACTTCTTCAGGACCCACATAAAGCTCAAATATTGATTCAGCATCTCTCTATAAGATCTTCTAAGCTGCACTGGGAAAAGACTGACAGATGAGAAATAGCCAAGGATATACCCAGAGAATGAGTTCAGGGAAATGCAGTGCTGGCAAGCCCAATGAAATAAACTTAATGTTCTTTCTGCTTATGCACAGGCAGGAAAGAAGCTGAGGCCATTATGCTTCTTAGAAAACAGAACAGGTAGATGTCAGCTACTGCCTTCTGTGTGTGCTGTGCATACAGGTGTCTGGCCTGATCACGGGAGAGTTACTGCTTATTCAATAAACTGTGCTGGTGCACATCCTCCTTTGGAAACTGTGAGCTGGATTCTTCTATAGCATTTCAGGAATCAAAACCATGTATAATATCAACCCTCAACTGAATTGTGATGGACAGGTCCACCCTGTCTCCCTGGAGTAACAGCTCGAATAATGCATTCCGTTGTTAGTACTGGCTGTTTGCTATTCACTCCTCCTCATAGGATTTCTCCAGATTCTACTCATAAAGGAGTCCTATTTCTGAAGGTACTGGTTTTAAAATCAGATCTCTCTAATGTTAAAACCAGTGCTTCAACTTAATCCTGTACTTTCTGTTTAGGTAATGAGCTAAGAAATTCAATATTAATCTATATGTGGCCTCTGAGTTCCACAATGAACATGACCATCTTTCCTCCTCAAAGACCCTTTAAATTCACCATTCTCCCTCTTTTCTAGTTTCCTTTCTTGATTCTACCCAGGTGTCCTCTTCTCAGAGCCCTCACTTACCCCTCTTATATTTGTAAGTTTGGGTGATATCTCCTTCATGTATCAAGCTTTGCATTCATTTAATGCTTGCTAAAAATCTTGCTTAAAATTACTACCAGGTGGTGAGTCCCCAGAGGTGAAAGCTAAGAAACTGGCATAGGCAGACACTCCCTGTTGGTGTGATTATTAAATAAAAGGCAGGGCTGGTAACGGGTGGGGACGAACCAGACCATATTTTACAAGCAGAGGATGGCTTAAAAGATTAATGTTCTCCTGAGTAGAGATTTTGTTACCATTAATATCCCCAACAGAGTCTGGCTTGAAGAAGCAAGCAATAAATGTGAGTGTAAAGGGCAGAGAGAAATTTCAATCATAACTAAAACTGAACAAAATCCAAAAACAAAACCAAGAAAGAAGAAATTAAGATATTTCCGATGGCAAATGGTGGCAGGAGAAGCCTGGGACACAGCCTTAAGAGGCCTGTAAACATCCAGTTTTTCATCCTTGGGATTTATCCTTGGAGGCTAAGCATTTTCCCTGAAGCTCATTTTTTTTTTTTTAACGTATGGAGAGAAATTGGGGACTGTCCAGGCAGCCAGTTGTCTGTCATGTCTTAGTTTTGGAAGCTGCTGGCTCTGCACTTCCTGTATAATCAGATATATTTATCCTTCTCAGGTCTCTGATGTGGTTGAAGACTAGATAGTTATAGTCTCACAGTTAAATTTTAAGTTGTTTAGGTATTAAAAGGATGTTGTAGGTCTAAGAAGATGTTTTTAAGTTGGTAATGCAAGTTAGGATGGAAAATTAGTTAGATATAGGACTTTAAACTCATGCAGATGGATGGATTATAGAATATTAATATCAGTTTCCAAATATGTAATGACTGGACATTGACAATATATGTTATACCTTATAGTTTTCATAATTGTGCCCTAATTATTCAAAAAGAATTATGAGTTCTGGGAGAAGGGGGAGAGGGTGGGAAGGTGGGGCTGGGAGGGGTGGAGGGAGGAAACTGTGATGGAGGTGTAACTTGAAGCAATAAATAAATATTAAAAAAAGAGAAAAGGTAGATAATAAAATTCTACAAGGTTTGGGGCAGGGACTGTGCTGATGGGATGCTTACCTAGCAAGCAGAGAGTTCTGGTTCAATCTAGCACCATACAAAAACAGGTACTGCATAACTACAAGTCAGCATTCAGAAAGTGGAGACAGGATTATAAATTTAAGGTCACCTTTGGCTACCTAGCAAGTTTGTGGCCAGCTTGGACTATGTGACACCACATTAAACAAACAAACAAACAAGTAACTTTGTAGGCTACTGTAAGAATTTATTACATTGTTACATGTGTAATAGCTGGACACTTTGCTGAACATGGCAACTGTAAGTGGTAACCAGTGTTACCTAGGCAGAAAATTCCCTTTGACAGCCATAATGTGAAGATTCTGAGGTAAAATCCTTTGTTATTGAAGTACATCCAGACTATTTTCATTGCAGTAGTTTACACAGGAGGGAGGTATCTATGATTACCAGTTCAAGGGTATACAATGTAGAAGTCAATTTTCAGGTTAAATTGTAAGAATTTGTTGTACCTCTTCTTGCACATATAAAGTCAACAGCAATGAGTAAGGTATATTGTAAAATTTCTACTGATGATATTTATATTTGGTGCTTTCTTTCCTTATTAGAGATAATTATGGCATGGACTGTCTTTTTTTTTTTTCTATTTTGCCTTCAGATGTAACAACATTCATGGCATATCATAGGCATCTCTTATTTTCACTTCTGATTATAAGTATTTAAAACTTTTTTTTTTGGTTTTTTGAGACAGGGTTTCTCTGTGTATCCTTGGCTGCCCTGGACTCACTTTGTAGACCAGGTTGGCCTTGAACTCACAGAGATCCACCTGCCTCTGCCTCCCCAGTGCTGGGATTAAAGGTGTGCACCTTATAGAACATAATTATGCTTAATATATGTCACTCTGAGGTTACTCTAAATCTAAAAGAGAATTAAGATTGGAAAGAAACCTGCTCAAATTATGGAAATTACTTAATGCTATTACTTTCAAATACTAGATCTCTTTAAGCAACAATTTCCTAAACTTCAAAAAGCTGCTTCCTCTGTAAACTCTCCTGTGGCCAGTTTACTATGATTTCACCATTCTGTTTCTGGTGTTTAGGAGTGTCAGGGACAAATCAAATATTTAGAAATTATTCTCTGCTACCAATATGGAAGAAACAATGTTGTTAACATAATTCCAGTTAAAGGTAAGTATGTCATTTACCTTTTTTTTTTTTTATAAAGGAGGGACCATTTTATTAATCATGTAAATTATGACATTTACATATATATGCCTTGTTGTTTGAATCCACCCTGCCTAATATCCTCTCTGGCCATTCTCAGCTCTCTCTAACTTCCTTTTTATCCCTCTTCTCCTTTCAGATTGGAATCATTTCTTTTTGTCCTCTACCATCTACAAATGCAGCAAAATATTGATTCTTGTCTTTATGACTGGTTTATTTTGGTTAGCATGATGTTCTTTAATACTATTAATTTTCCTGAAAATCATATGGTTTTGTTCCTCTCTATAGTTGACTGATACTCCTTTTCACCTGAGCTGAAATAATGCTTTCCTTATCCAGGTACCTTCTGGTTACCACCCAAACTGACTCAATAACTCAAGTGTTGTGATCATTCAAATAAGGACATATGTGGGTACCTCTTCTGTGACTGATATTTGCTTTGGTTACACACATAATGTCTTAGGTGTATAAGGTCCCCAGAGTGACCAGCCACACATTCCTAATGGAGTTCTCACTTCGAAGTGTGCAAGAATCAGGTGCTATGTATGATGTAAGTCATCAGAGAGGCAGGAGGCACCTCAGTGCAAGGGGTTGTAACTTTTAATTTGATAGAGAGCATATGTACTACCCAGGAAGTGCAGGGGAGGCAGTAGAGTCCAGATATGGCTCATGGGTTACTGAGTAGATGATCTCTGAAGTCCAGGCAAGAGCAAGGATATCATGAAGCCATACCAATATGAGATGTGCCCTAAAAACAGGCTTAGACATGAAGAAAGGATGTGGTTCACTAAAATGCCACCAGACTGTAGCAAAGGCAAAATTCTATCCTGGAAGTTCCAGGTCTCAAAGAAGTTATGAAGACTCAGTTTGGAAGTAAGTGTGACACTTGAGTTGGAGATGGATGAGGTGCTTCCTCTCTTTAAAACTATAACATCCACCCACTGCAGCCTATGGGAATCACTCCAGCCTATCAGTTCTCAGGGATGTTTATATTCCTGTCTCCCCACCCTAACTGTGAGTAACTTCAAAGCATTGATCATGCAGCATGACCATTTATTTCATTCTCTTTAACTATTTTTTTGATTCTGTGCGTGTAGAATTTATCCCAGTGACTAACACATTCTTATCTGTTCATTACATGCTCACTAACTGCTGGCCTGAGTTGATGGACTGGTAGATTTATGAATGATTTCTTTGTTCCTTCAGTTTCTCTTCTGTATTAGGGAGAAACGTTTAACAAACTTCTGGCATAAAACCCAGAATCTCCTATGGACTGGGGCAGGTTGGAACATAAATGAGGGGATCTCGTGGTCCCAGACTGTGTTCTTCAGAGAAAGGCAAGCCACACAGTCTGGGACCACTTGATGAGAACTTCAACTTAAATCATGGATACTTTGAAGTGGCTGAGTCTGTCATTCTACTTAGTTTTAAAAAAGTTAAATTTTACATGGACATCTTTTCAGGAGGATGTTGGAGGTAAGAAGGAGAGATAAATTATATTTATAGTGACCTTATGAGATGTTTTGTTTACGCTTTTCAATTTGATCTTTATGAGGCTCATAGAGCAATTTTTACCACTCCTTTACACACATGAGTACTGAATACTTTGATTAATATCACAGAATTACTGTGGAGTCATCTAGAGCCAGAGGCACTTGCCCGTGAGTCCCTTAATTTTGGACACTGAAGATAAAGAACTAATGTCCGTGCCTTCTATAAGATGGGGGTGTGCACTCATGTTCAGTAATCACATATAACAGGACTATAATCACTTATAAAACTTTTCAGAACAGCTCTGAACTCTCAATCTGCGTCATAAAAGCACTTCTCATTGGGTTCTATATAGTTGTATTATGTTGCTTAGTATAATTACCAGTCATAAGTAAATGATATTAAAGCAGCTAATAACCAATGCTTTGATTTGGCACACACTCTCTGTGGTATTTGGCAATAGAGGTGTGGGAATAATTGATAATGAAAATAGAACAATTTCACACTTAAGCTTTTTTGAATGACAGGGACTGTTTTAACTCTTTCTGCATCCCCACTCCCTCCTCACATCAATTCTGGGAAGGAGTTATCACTTCCACTGTGATGTGATGAGGAGACATCATCCAAAATGAGAATGAAAAGAGGATGTTTTCAACGTGAATGAAGTAATGAAGTTAGTGCTATCATTTTTGTGTTTAATTACCAACGGTTCTTTGAACTCATATTCTTGTAATATGATGTGTGTGCTTTAGGAGTTTGCCATTCATCTACAGAGAGAGATTTAATTTTAGGACTAAACAAGATGGTTGATACAAGTGCTTTAGCTCAAGGCATAGAACATATCTCTTTATCATTAATGCAGATAGTAATGTAGAGGTGAATGGACTGACCTTAAAAAGATTAATTTTCAGAGAAAAGAGTCTTTTGTTTATGTATTAAACTGATTTTAAATTACCCATGAGTAAGCCAAGCATGATAGACAGGCTTTCAATTCCAGCACTTGGAAAGAGGACTCAAGACTACAAAAGTCAGGGATATTTCTAGCTATATTACAGGTTCAAGGACACCTGAAGCACCATGTTGCCAAGTCAAAAATATCAAGCAAAAATTCTCCACAAGCTGGTAGAATGAAGACATATGCCACAGACACAGCTTCCCTTAACTTCTTTGGGAGCCTCACTTCTCTTTCTTTTCTGTGCTGTTGGCTGCTTCTCCTGGGTTCATTCACATGTAAAGCTGATGGGCCATCTGTTCACAGTGAAACTTACAAATAACAGATGCAAACCTGGAATATGGAGCTGCCATAGACCTCAGGCAAAGCTACCAAACCTCTCCCTTTTCTGAAAGCCATCGTGTGTTTTAGCAATGTGTTTATATGGTGCTAGTGAGGAGATGTGGTATAGTCAGCCATAGTCAGGGGAGTGCTTGATGGTGCTGGAGGAGTTTACACTGAGACCAGAGCAATAAATGGGCAAACACGTCCCATATGGAAAGATGCATACAGAGGAATTCACTCCGGTCTTCAGCTGGAATCTCATCACAACCTCTGTTTTATAGTCTGTTACTTTCCTTGTACCTTTTTGGTGATCTTTCTCCTTCCTAGTTAATCCAAATGTGCTTTCAATAGATACGTTGTGGGGGCTAGAGAGATGACACAGTGGTTAACAGCATGGATGCTCTTGCAGATGACCACGTTAAGTTCCCAGCACCTGTGTTGGGCAACTCACAACTACCTGTAAATCTAGGTCCAGGGAATATGACACCCTCTTCTGGTCTCTGTGGACACTGCAAACACATGAACAAACATGTACACACAGAGTGACACACATGCAACTAAAAATAATGAAAATGTCTTCTTCGTTTCTTAGGTTTTCTTACCAAAGTTATACTGCTGCTGGTGCCTGAGCTCCTTGAAAGTTTCACTTGCATTAGTATCAGGGTTAGTGAACCTTAAAGTCTGGCTTAAACCTAGGTTCTACAGTTTACCATCAGAAACTAATATACATTCCCTGTTTCCAGAAACAATGAGCCAAGCATTGGTTTTCTTAATTTGCTGTGATATAAAGGATGTATATGGACAGGATTTGTATGTAGACACTTCTGGTCTTCTGTGAGATACCCAGAAAACATTAGACTTTCAGATGATGTTAGATAAGTTCTCAGCATGGTGCAGATGGTAAGGGCTTGCTGAACAGCAGAAGAAGCATGGAATCTTGGAGATTGTGTTATGCAAAGGCTCATGGTTAGTTCCTCCTTTTCATTTCTGATTTTGTTGATTTGGATACTTTCTCTCTGCCTTTTAGTTAGTTGGCTAAGGGTTTGTCTATTTTGTTGATTTTTCAAAGAAGCAGATCTTGGTTTCATTGATTCTTTCAATTGTTCTCTTTCTTTTTAATATATTTATTTCAGCCCTGAGTTTGATTATTTCCTGTTGTCTACTCCTCTTGGGCATGTTTGCTTCTTTTTGTTATAGATCTTTCAGGTGTGCTTTTAAGTTGCTAGTATGGGAACTCTCCAGTTTCCTTTTGAAGGTGCTTAGTGGTACATTTACACAATGGAATACTTACCACATAGCTATCAGAAACAAGGAAATCATGCAATTTTCAAACAAATGGATTGATCTAGGAAAGCTCATCCTAAGTGATCTAACTTAGACTAAGAAAGATAAACATGGTGTGTACTGTACTCTCTTTTAAGTGAATATTAACCATATACCACAGGACAACCATCCTACAACCCACAGACCCAGACATCCCACAAAAACTCCATCCGGCAGCGAGTCCTAGACCCTATTGCTTGCTATTGGAACACCTTACCCTAGATGGGCTGCCATATCAAACCCCAGTACAAGAGGAAGCTCTTAGCCCTCATGCAACTAATAAACTGAGAGGGTTTAATATGTAGAGGATCCCCTCATCCAAGGAGAAAGAGAGCATGGAGAAAAGAAAGAGGAGGCAGGGAAGAGGGAGTGGACTCTGATTGTAACTAGAAAAAAAAAAAAAAAAGACTCACAGTTAGTAGTGACTTTGAACTATATGCTTTGACTTCAGAGCCAAGGGTGTTTCTTTGTCTGCTATGTTAATATATTTTTGGGTTAGTTGGTTTTCTCATTGCTGTGACCAAATAGCTAGCCAAAAAAAAAAAAAATAGCTTAATGGAAGAAAGTTTTTTTGTTTTTGTTTGTTTGTTTGGCTCACGGTTCAACATAGTGAGATATAGAGAATAGTTCTCTGTTGAACCAGCTGCACTGCCACATGTCAGTGGACATGGAAGCAAAGACAGGTTGGAAAACACAGGCAATAAAACTACCTGATAATCCTCTTTAAACTCAACCCCACCTACTAAAGATTCCTCAACTTTCTAGAACAGAGTCTTCACCATGGTCTAAATATTCAAACACATGAGCCCATGAGAGACATTTTTAATTTAAATTATAGCTATAGTCTCTTCTCCCTCTTTTTATTTTCAGGACTACTTGCCTGTGTTTTATACTTGAGGTTTCTTATTTGTCCTTATATATGTTTATTTTTACTTGTGTTCTTCTAAAATATGGGGCCCTTGAAAGTCTTAAAATACAATGTATTGATGATCATTTAAGACATTGCACAACACCAATCAAATGAAGTTCAGTGAGAGGGAATGGTAGATTATGTCTAACGCTATAAACAGAGGCTAGAAACAATGCTGGGGGTTATTTCCATGATTTGGGTTTCCTAGTAGACTGGATGATAGATGTACCCTGTTAAAATTCTCTCATTTCAGAGTTTTACAGTTTTACACCCACTTTCCTGACATTCATAGAAATGTCTTACTCCACTTCTAAATCCCCCAGTGGCTATGGTGGAAAGTTCTAACAAGTTTTCCCTTCATGGAATTTTCACAATCCTTGCTGAAGTCCAACATGCCTAAAAGGTCAAACAAAATTGTTACTGTTTGCAGAGAGTCCCTCTACTGTCAGAGGGGATGTGTCAGCAGATGGGTACATATCAGCCTGTCTTCCTTAACTGGAGGGACATATGGAATATGGCTGCTGCACCATAAGCCTATGACTCTTCCAGCTGTTCAGGCAAAAGGTCAGGTTGGAAAGTCGCCTGAGCCTAATGTTAGAGCTACACACATTCTTTTGGCAGGCTGCAGATGGCTTGTAGTTTAGATTGTCTAATCAATCACAGCCTGCACTTTACAAAATGATGGTCCAACAAAGGACACCTTTATTACCATATTTTATGAGGCAGTTTTACCCTCCAGGCTTCAGCGCCATAGTGGATAATTAGAAGCTAGCAGGACAGCATGGTAAAATCTGTAATTTGGTAATATGTCCTGCTGGCTTCAGAGGAGGCATGCGGAGCTCTTAGCTGAGACCTAGACTGTTCTTTGGCACTGTCCAAGAAGTCTCATGGTTTCTAGAAACCTCTAGAAAAAAGTGTGTGCTTTCAAATTTGAATGCCAAATTGGAAATGTAGGGGCAGTGCACTGTCCAATCTTCTCAAGGATAAGTAGATAAATTAGGAAGAATCCAATGACTACAGCTGAGTGTCTGAAATCTGTTTTATTTGATTGGTTCTTCATAGGGCTGCTCTTACAAATATTTTGGTCAAACATATTTGTTTCTGAATGTATCTACAACACAACTATTTTTAATAGCTGAAAATTCAACCCACTATACCATCTTTCTGTTCTGTGATCCATTTCAGGCAGCAAGGATTTATCCTGATATGCTGTATGCCAAACAGCTTGGCAGCCATCACAGGCCCATAGAGCTGAAGCTTCATGGTTACTAAAGAGAAAGAACTTAAAGAGACATATGCCCTGCAGTTTGGAAGACATTTAACTTACAGACATACACACACACACACACACACACACACACACACACACACACACACATACATGCACACACACACAGTGTAGTTTGCTTCTTCAAGGGCTTTAGGAAGGAAAAATTGGTATTGGGTTCAATGCTTCCACAGTTATAGTTGGTTGTGAGGCACCTGACATGGGATCTGAAGACCTAATGTGAGTCCTCTATGAAATCGATATGTACACTTAGCTGTGAACCTCGTGTCTCAGCTACAGATAATATTTCAATTGAACTATTTAATGAAATTTGGCAAGATTTGTGCACAACGTGGCATTTCTATTATTCAGAAATCCCTTTCTATTCTGGTCTCTCATTCTTCTGCAGAGAACCATCTCACCACAGTGTTCATGTTATGGAGATGATATTTTTTTTCTTCTCCATAGTCATATAGCTGTTTTCAGGCATGTAGACCTGATGGTGTCATCCATGCTTCAAGTATTTTGGTGGCTTCCTTTATTTTTCTAAGATGATGTTCTAAACATTCACTGTAAGTTTACACTAACAGTTTTGACATAGAGTCTGCTCTGCATTTCTCCACAAATTGCGTCTTTATGTTCCTCTTTTTCAGGACATTGATTTAATTCCTGCCTTGTCTTCTACATGATTCTCAATGTGAACATCGCATTGCTTTCCCTGGTGAACTCTCATTTATTTTTTATTTATGTATAGACCTAGCCATATACGATGTTTCTTTTATGCCCTACTAGTATTTGAGTTTCTGCTTATAACATTGCATATATTCCCTAATGTGGCATGTATCACACTGCTTAAAAAAAAAAAAAAGAACTTTGCTAAGCCACAAGAATCATAGAGGAAGAATTTTGTCTGTCTCCCTCACCACCAGCTCTAGGGTCTGAGACAAGATTGTACTTAATCATTAATCATTGAACTGGTTATATTGAATATCAGTTTAATGAATCTGACAGGACATTTAAAGAATAAAGTCTTGACTAAAAATGGCATTTTCCATTTTATTTTATTGAATTGGTCACCTAAGGAAATTGAATAGGACCTCTATGAGTATAATATACTTGTAACCAACCAAGGGAAAGAAGAAGAGGCTCAAACTAGAGTGACTTTCTTCCTCCTTGGACTGTTTCCAGTCCCTAACTACCTCAATGAAGTTGGATCTTCAGATTGTGACCTTCATTAAATTAATAGTAACCTCTACTTCTTTTTAATGAGTCTTGATTTCTTGTGTATATTTTTGCCAATCTAAAATTAAATCCACAAGGCATGAACATCTTTCATGTGAGGATGCAAAACTCAGAAATAAGTAACTTGTCTAAGTTCCATGTTAGTAAGTACAGAGTCAAAGCCAACAGAGCTGTACCTTACTAACAGAATATGTACACTGATATTTCCCTGAGACCTTCTCCTCATACATGGAGGCTGGGAACTGAGTAGAATCCAAGAATGTGTTTAAGCAGACCCAGGAAGGTTTTTTTTTCCTGCAATAATAATGTGGAAAGAATAATTCTGTCCATCTCCATTTTGCTTGTTCAAAAATAAATCAACCCTTGCCATCTGTTATCCTACTCTTTTGGCAATGATAAGAAATGAATTGTCCATTGAAAAGTTTAAATGCTGATGAAATCTTTCACTTCAGGGTCCATATTCGCTAACACCCACTTAGCAGCCAGTCTGGCTGCCCATGCAGGTCAGTTAGGAAAGGAGAAACACAGCTGTACAAGGCATCATCAAGTATACACTATATTAAAACAGATTCTGAACTCTCTGACCCACAACTGTTCAGTCACTCACAAAGATGTCTGAAATCCACCTCTAAAGCTGTGTGAATGATGAGAGTTTCAAAGTCAATTTGTTACTAACCAGAGGCTTCTGATTATTTCCAGGCATATTATGTTAAATGACCAATCATTTCTTATTGATTCTCAGTGTTGTTACTAGAGAAATCCTGAGTCTATAATCCTGACTGATCTTGTGGTCCATGGAAATGACAGCTAAAACTAGCAGCTGGCCTTGGAAAACAGGGGAGCAAAGAAAGCAAGGGTGCTACTGCATCTTCATGACTTAAGAGTGTAAGCACAGTCATGAATGGCAAAATATTCTGCTAACTCTTGGTGCTTAGAAGCAAGGGGTAAACATCACTGTCACAGCCAAAGAACAAGTATGAGGTTAGAGAAAAAGGCCAACGATTTTTAGAAAATTCCTCCCCATAACATAAGGCTTGAAATTTGAGCTTTGAGAAAGATAGCTAATGCCATGACAACCTCATTTCCTTTGTACATAAGATTATGTCTGTCTCATCTTGAAAGCACAAAAGCCTACAAGAGTAAGAATATTTGAATATTTCTTACTAAAAATATCTCTGGCGGAGGATCCAAGATGGCAGTGGCCCTGCGGATGCATTTTGAGCTTGGGGAAAACAGCCATAAAGCCACAGAGTTATAAGATGCTGTGAAAAAAATCTGAGTGACATGACCCGCCTGGGTCTCAGCCAGCTTACACAGGGACCACTAAAAGTCCCTGGGAAGGACTCTGACCCCCCTCCCCCGCCCCCCCCGACACGCCTGGAAGCCGCTGAATCCGGGAATCGGAAACCCCTACCAGGAGAGACTCCAGGTAAGATCCACTCTAATACCTAGTGGGCATTTGGACCCCACACAGGTTTACTCACCAGCCTACTGGGTCCCCCAGATCCCACGCAGGCATTCCGGTTATTTAGTGAAAGTTTGTGGACCCGTGGGAGTGCCGTACACTCTTAGCAGTGCGCAGCGGGGCACGCAAAGGTTGACGGTTCCACAAGCATCAGCCCAGAGGCCAGCAGGTCCACAGCTGCATTTTGGAAAGCCCAGGCATATCTGTAGGCCCCCATAGGGGTGCTGGACATACATAAAGGCCCCTCTATTGGATTTACAGTCATTGGGAAAAAAAACTGCAGCTGGAATGAGCAGCAGGATACTCTTGTGGCTGCAGGTTACTCAGCAGCTCAACTGTTGTGTATCAGAGCTTGGATGACATTGGCCCCATTTGCCTGTATCCAAAGCCAGCTACATACACACATAGGCGGAGCTGTGAGAGTGGCAGAAAGGTGGCAGGGTTGGAAGGCGGATTTGCCCACCAAAGGATCCAAGCACTGGGCAAACTGTTGGGTGTCTATTATTATTATTAGACTGTTTTGCTAGTACTACCCCTTCCAGCAGGAAACCAGAGCTTAAGCATATATAGCTCCACCCCCTGGATCAGTTAGGTTTTGACCTGGGAGACACTGCTGAGTGACTCACCTTACAGGTGTGGAGTCGGGTACTTTCAAGACTCCAACAGGCCTTGGGAACTCCAGAGTCCACAGAATCTGTGCCTGGACACAAAGGACCATACCACCAGAGCCACTGCAGGCTGAACACTCAGTGTGCAACCTAGAGAAATCTGACTTGGTAGCAGTGAAACAATCCCAGGCCATTCCTCATTGCCTGGGAATAGGCAGCACCAGCTCACAGTGCTTCTGGCTATTAGATGCACATTGACCCTGAGAACCCCCTGTGAGCAGCTGGAGAGGACCACAAACATGGTCCAACATGTAAGCTGCAGAAGAGCTACAACTGCACCCAACAGCCTGAGGCCTGCCAAACTGCACTGTCATCTATAGGAAGACCAGTTGGATCCCAGGAATCTACAGGAATACATCATCATCACAACCCCTCACCTGAGTCCCCCCAATTGGGATGAAACAAGAAAGGGTGAGCTCTCGGAGACACACTGAGAACCTCCACACAAGGCCCCATCCAGCCAGTGGAAAGCAACAGATCACCAAGCAATATGACTGCTACACCAAAGCGCCCCCTTTGGCTCCAAGCCCAGAAGACAACAGGAACAAACAACTAAGAACAACCAAATGGCTAAAGGTCACAGAAAAAAACAGAAACAACAGAAGTCAGGGAGATATGACTCCAACAAAACACAACTGTGCTAGTATATCAAGCCCTAACCACCTCTCCACACTGAAACACATGAAAACGATGACAATTCTACATTATGGAAAGTGATAGAGTCCTTTCAAGAAGAATTTAAATCTATAAAGGAATTCAAAGAATCCACAATTTCACAAGCGAAAACAATGGATAATACCATCAGAGAACTCCAAGCCAAAGTGGCTCAACTTCAACAGGAAAAAGACAGGGCAATGAAAGATTCCCAGGCAAAGACAAGCAAATTGGAGCAGGAAATGTACAAAACAAATAAAATCATTCAAGGCCTGAAAATGGAATGGGAACACTAAAGAAAACACAGTCAGAGTTAAGAGTGGAAATGGAGAATCAAGGGAAAAGAACAGGAACAACAGATATGAGTATCAAAAATAGGATACAAGACATGGAAGACAGGATCTCAATCATGGAAGATTCTATGGAAGAAACCAGTACAACATCCAAAGAAAATGAGAAAGATAAAAAATCACTCACCCATAATATCCAAGAAATCAAAGACTTAATGAAAAGATGGAACCTAAGAATTATAGGCATAGAGGAAAGAGAAGACTCCAGACTCCAAGGTCCAGGAAATATCTTCAACAAAATCATAGAAGAAAATTTCCCAAACCTAAAGAAAGAGATGACAATAAAAATCCAAGAGGCTTACAGAACATCAAACAGATTAGATCAGAAAAGAAACTCCTCTCACCACATAACAATTGAAATTCCAAATGTACAGAACAAAGAAAGAATATTAAAAGCTGTAAGAGAACAAGGTCAAGTAACATATAATGGCAGACCCATCAGAATTACACCTGACTTCTCCTCAGAAACTTTAGAAGCTATAAGGGCCTGACAAGCCCTCAGAGAACATAGGTGCCCAGCCAGACTACTATACCCAGCAAAACTCTCTATCAACATAAATGGAGAAAACAAGATATTCCATGACAAAATCAAATTTAAACAATATCTACCCACAAACCCAGCCCTACAGAAGATCCTAGAAGGAAAATTACAACCCAGAGTAGATAACTACACCCAAGAAAACAGAGGAAATAGAAAACTCCACAGCAACTAAACCAAAAGAAACACAGGACGACAACCTATAACAAAATAATGGGAAATAACAACCCCTGGTCACTAATATCCATCAACATCAATGGACTCAACTCGCCAATAAAAAGACACAGACTTTCAGATTGGATCTGTAAATAAGACCCATCATTTGGCTGCATTCAAGAAACACATCGCATTAGTAAAGATAGAAGTGTTTTAGAGTAAAGGGCTGGGAAAAGGTTTTCCAAACAAACGGACCCAGGAAGGAAGCTGGAGTAGCCATCTGTATATCAAACAAAATAGACTTCCAACTGAAGTTAATAAAAAAAGACAGAGAAGGGCATTACATACTCATTAAAGCAAATATTCATCAAGAGGACATCTCAATATTGAACATCTATGCCCCAAATACAAAGGCACCTATATTTGTAAAAGAAACACTTCTAAAACTTAAATTGTACATCAATCCCCACAAATTAGTAGTGAGAGACTTCAACACCCCACTCACAACTATGGACAGATCATCAAGACAGAAGCCAAACAGAGAAATAATGAGTCTAACAGAGCTCATGAACCAAGTGAACCGAACAGATATCTACAGAATGTTTCACCCAAACACAAAAGAATACACGTTCTTCTCAGCACCGCACGGAACCTTCTCCAAAATCGACCATATAGTCGGACACAAAGATAACCTCAGCAGATACAAGAAAGTTGAAATCACCCCTTGTATCTTATCAGACTACCATGGAATAACGCTGGACTTCAACAACAAAAGAATCAACAGAAAGCCTACACACACATGGAAATTGAACAACTCTTTACTGGATGACTACTGGGTCAGGGAACAAATAAAAAAGGAAATCAAAGACTTCTTAAAATCCAACAAAAATGAAGGCACAAAATACCCAAACCTATGGGACACAATGAAAGCTGTGCTATGAGGAAAGTTCATAGCACTAAGTGCCTTCAAAAAGAAATTGTGACAGCTCATATTAGCGAATTAACAGCTAATCTGGGTGAATTGGGAAAAAAAGAAGCAAACATTCCCAAGAGGAGCAGAAGGCAGGAAATCATCAAACTTAGGGCTGAAATCAACAGCTTAGAAACAAAAAGAACTATACAAAGAATCAATGAAACCAAGAGTTGGTTCTTTGAGAAAATCAACAAAATAGACAGACCCTTAGCCAAATTAACTAAAAGGCAGAGGGAAAAAACCCAAATCAATAAAATCAGAAAGGAAAAGGGAGAAATAACAGCAGACATTGAGGAAATCCAGAGAATATTTGGGTCCTACTTTAAAAATCTATACTCCACCAAATTTGAAAACTTAAGCGAAATGGACAATTTTCTTGATAGATTCCACCTACCGAAGCTAAATCAACATCAGGTTAACAGATTAAACAGCCCTATAACCCCTAAGGAAATAGAAACAGTCATTAAAAATCTCCCAACCAATAAAAGCCCAGGGCCAGTTGGTTTTAGCACAGAATTCTACCGGACCTTCCAAGAGGAGCTAACACCAATACTCTTCAAACTCTTTCAACAAATAGAATCAGAAATATCACTGCCAAAATCATTCTATGAGGCCACAGTCACCTGATTCCTAAACCACACAAAGACCCAACAAAGAAAGAGAACTTCAGACCAATTTCCTTCATGAACATAGATGTAAAAATACTTAATAAAATACTAACAAACCCAATTCAAGAACACATCAAAAGAGTCATACACAATGATCAAGTAGGCTTCCACCAAAGAATGCAGGGATGTTTCAACATATGAAAGTCTATCAATGTAATTCACCATATAAACAAGATGAAAGAAAAAAACCACATGATAATCTCACTAGATGCAAAAAAAGCATTTGACAAAATCCAACACCCCTTCATGCTAAAAGTTCTGGAGAGCACGGGCATACAAGGACCATACATAGAAATAATAAAGGCAATATACAGCAAACCAGTGACCAACATCATATTAAATACAGAGAAACTTGGCACATTTTATCTAAACTCAGGGACAAGACAGGATGTCCACTTTCACCATATCTCTTCAATATAGTACTTGAAGTTCTTGCTACAGCAATAAGACAACTAAAAGAGATCAAGGGGATACAAAGTGGAAACAAAGAATTCAAATTATCCCTATTTGCAGACAATATGATAGTATACATGAGCGACCCCAAAAATTCCACCAGAGAACTCTAACATCTGATAAACACCTTCAGCAAGGTGGCTGGATAGAAAATTAATTCAAAAAAATCAGAAGCCCTTCTTTATAAAACAAACAAATGGGCCAAGAAAGAAATAAGGGAAACAACCCCCTTCACAATAGCCACAAACAATGTAAAATACCTGGTGATAGCTCTAACCAAGCAAGTAAAGGACCTGTACAATAAGAACTTCAAGCCCTTGAAGAAAGAAATTGAAGAGGGCTTTAGAAGATAGAAAGATCTTCCATGCTCATGGAATGGTAGGATCAACATAATAAAAATGGCTATCCTACCAAAAGCAATATATAGATTCAATGAAATTCATATCAAAATACCAACACAATTATTTATAGACCTGGACAAAGCAATTCTCCATTTCATATGGAACAGCAAAAAACCCACAATCGCTAAATCAATCCTGTACAATAAAAAAAAAAATCTGGAAGTATCACCATCCCAGATTTCAAGCCGTGCTACAGAGCATTATTAGTAAAATCAGCATGGTACTGGTATAGAAACATACAAATGGAATCGAATTGAAGACCCAGAAATGGCCACCTAATTTTTGACAAAGAAGCCAAAACTGCACAATGGAAAAAGGACAACATCTTCAACAAATGGTGCTAGTCCAACTGGATGTGCACTTGTAAAAGAATGAAATTAGACCCATACTTATTACCTTGTACAAAACTTAAGTCCAAGTGGATCAAAGACCTTAACGTAAGGCCGGTCACACTAAATCTACTAGAAGAAAAAGTTGGAAAAACCCTCAAACTCATTGTCACAGGTGACAACTTCCTGAACAGAACATCAACAGCTCAGGACCTAAGACCAACAATCAATAAATGGGACCTCATGAAACTGAAAAGCTTCTGTAAGGCAAAAGACACTGTCATTCCAAGAAAACGGCAGCCTACAGACTGGGAAAAAAAAACTTCACCAACCCCATATCTGAAAGAGGGCTAATATCCAAAATCTACAAAGAACTCAAGAAATTAAATGCCAACAAACCAAATAATCCAATCGAAAAATGGGGAACAGAGCTAAATATAGAATTCATAAAGGAGGAATCACTAATGGCTGAGAGACACTTGAAGAAATGCTCAACATCCTTAAACATCAGAGAAATGCAACTCAAGATGCCTCTGAGATTCCATCTCACACCTGTCAGAATGGCTAAGATCAAAAGCTCAAATGACAGCACATTGTGGCAGGGCTGTGGAGAAATGGGAACCCTCCTCCATTGCTGGTGGGAGTGCAGTCTGGTGCAACCACTATGGTGGTCAGTATGGCAATATCTTAGAAAACTTGGAATAGCTTTGCCTCAGGACCCAGCCATACCACTTCTGGTTATACACCCAAGTGACTCCTCCCTGAATCATAAGGAAGTTTCCTCATGTGTGTTCATAGCAGCCTTATTTGTAATAGCTAGAAACTGGAAACAACCCAGATATCCCTCAACGGAAGAGTGGATTAAAAAACTGTTGTACATCTACACAATGGAATATTACTCAGCTATCAGAAACAGTGAAATTATGCAATTTTCAGCCAAATGATGGAACTAGAGAAGCTCATCCTAAGTGAGCTAACCCAGACTCAGAAGGATGCACATGGCATCTATTCACTTATAGTTGGATCTTAACCATATAGTACAGGATATCTGTACTACAACCAACACACCAAAGGGAGCACTGGCATAGACTTTTTTGCTTGTTTGTTTGTTTGTTTTTTAGTTTTCTCTCCCTGGCAATGAGACACTTTTCACTGTTGGTACTGCCTTGTAGGCTCCCAGTGTATGAGGAGGCTCTTGGACCTCATGTGACTTCCGAACTGGGGTGAAGGACCGTTATGTAGGGACACTCCATTCCAGAGGAATGGGATAGAAGGGTTAGGTGGTAGAGGGTTGGAGGGCAGGGCTGGGAAGGGAGGAAAGAGGACAATATGACGGAGATGTAACCTGAAACAACAAATAAATAAATTTATTTATAAAATAATATATCTCTGGCTTAGGTGGGTGGTGAACCACTGTGTTAATCCAAGGCAACTAAAAAAAATTAATATTCATATATTTTCATTTAACTTTCAGTTAGAAATTCATCCATGTGGTTCATCCATTCTTAAAAATTTTAAAGTATATAATAGAATTCTCCATCTTAGAATGTCATTGATCTTCCATGTCACTGCTTACTGTCACAAAGAGAAACTCAGTTGCTTCTTTGTAGATACACAGGGACATAAGAGAATTTACTGAGAAAATTAGCATCCCTAACTTGCTTCTTTTTACTTCTTTCACTTAATTTGGCAATATGACAAGTACTCTATACTAATATGTAGAGTATACTCTCATTGTGATCACAGCTTGTAGTTGTCCATCCTTATTTAGATGTCATTACTCAGTCATGGTGATTCAGTTTGCACACACACACACACACACACACACACACACTTACATACACATATATATCTGAATATATATGATCTATTTTATAATTTATATATTTTATATATGATACAAACTATGTAGCTTATATATAATAGATATTCTTGCTTTTTAAAATTTTCTAATACTGCTTCAAATATATGCAGGTATATCTAAGAATACCTGTACATATATATTATTTTCCTAAATCAAAATGTGCATTGATTACACTTTTATATATATTCTACAACCACCTTTAATGTATCTGCCAACAAGTGATTCTAGAAGCATTACAGGAGGGCTCATGTTTCCGCAACATCCTCATGAGTATGCTCTTAGAAGGTATCTATGTTTCTGAACTACTGATAGATTAAAATTACAACAATATCAGTTTTCCATTTATTTCCCCAGGCAAGGTTAGTGGCTTTATTTTTTGCTTTAAGTTCTTTCACCCTTGTGAACTGTGTGTTCAAATCACGTGCCTTTATTTATTGTTTTATAAGTGGTAAGGACTTTCTGTAAGTTTAAAGGAATTCTTCATTCATATGTCATCTTTTTATACTGTTATACAAAGTTGTTCACACATTGTCTTTTCATCTGTCTACCTTTATCTTCCCCATGTTTCTCTCTCATCTATTTTCTCTCTTAGCTTTCTTTCCTCCCTCCCATCCTCAATTCCATACTTGCTTCCTCTTTGCTCTACCTTCTTTTCCCCTTCTTGTCTGTTGTGTACATTTACATATATGTGAACAAACAGCTGTTATCCAAAGAAAGGGCCCTAATATTAAAACCTAAGAAATGATTTTAGACACTAAGGATAGATCAAGGAATGAATTCCACCTAAACCTATCTCCATAAATAATATCTAAGGTTGGGGTTTCTGGGTTATGTGTTAAGAATTTTAACTTTTGAAAATACTACTTCTATTACTCAAATGGTCTTTAGACAATTATCTTCGATAAGATGAGAAAGAAGAAGATTGGGGGGAGGAGGAGAGGGAAGGAGGGAGGGAAGGAGAAAGGTAGAGGGAAAGAGAGAGTGTGGGACTAGAGAGGGAAGAGGGAAGGATGGAAGAAGAGGTGAAAGAAGGAATGAGTGAGGAGAAAAGACAAAGGGACAGAAGAAAAGTGGGAAAGAGAGGAGGAGAAAGATAGACAAAGGGCTGAAAGGTAGGGAGGAGAGAAGAAAGGACTGATGTGGAAACAACTATCTCAATAGATTGGAGTTTCCCATGACTTATGAGATAGGCCTGCTTACTGAGTAGAAAGTCATATCAGTGAGCATTAGCAGTGGAAGTGACACACAGACTGTGGACAAAATTCCTTTGCTTCTAGCAAGGTTAGTAGTCTTTGTCCAAGTAATGGTTTCAAATATGGGTTTAGCCTACACAGTGGAGGTCTGTCTACACTAGTTGATGAGTCTCTTAAAAACCCCACCAATTTAAATATTGGTCCCATCCAAAAATGTCCTTGAAGAAACATCAAAAGTAATCTTTGATGAATATATTGGTGCTGTGACCACCCAGTCAGTCTTCAGTTTGTCAGGAAGTACTTTATTTCAGTCTTGTTCCTTTGCAAAAGCTAGTGTTATCAAGAATTTTATTTTAGACATCCAGATAAGAAATTAGTGATAGATGCAATGATTTTGAGTGCTAATTTTACTTGTGAGTATTGGAAAATCTTTGTACTCACTTGACATCTTTCTATCTTTGTTGGTGGGGGGATCTGTTTGGGATTTATTATTATGTTGCTTGTTTTAATTGGACATTCAGGGTTCTTTATGTATTCTGGAACTACATGATCTATCACTGGATATGATTTTATAAATACCTCCACTCATTTTGTACTGTGATATTCTTTTGTAGGTATCTTTGGCAAGATAAAAGTTTTAAATTTGGAGAAGTCCAGACCACACCATTTTTTTTAAATACTT
Source organism: Lophiomys imhausi (assembly GCA_907164525.1). Taxonomy (NCBI): domain Eukaryota; kingdom Metazoa; phylum Chordata; class Mammalia; order Rodentia; family Muridae; genus Lophiomys; species Lophiomys imhausi. The sequence goes on along the minus strand of CAJQZJ010034199.1, from coordinate 589,654 downwards.
TATTTTTTTTCTTCAAGTTACATCTCAGTCACAAACCCCTCCCTATTCCCCCTTCCTATCCCGCCCTTCCACCCTCTTCCCCCCAGAAGTTTCCCCTTTCAGTCCAACAGATGGTTCCTTCTCTTATAACAGTAAGTATTATACAAAACAACAGATATAAATATGCCACATTTATGAGAGTTAAATGGCCCAGTATACCTTCCCAATGTCCAGTTTATACATATTTGGCCCCTGACTTTAACATTCTACTATCTAACCATCTCCATTTTTATTAAGGTGGGAGAGGTTGAGATGTGGTGTCAGTATCTATCCAAAGTTTGCATCCACTTTGGATTGCAGCCACACTGGACTACAGTCATGAGCCTTATACTTCTAGTTTGATTAGGAAATGTTTCTCATACAATTTTGTTGTTATTTTAAAGAACTTTTTGCTTAATCCCAGGTTTTTCTTTTCTTTTTTTTAGCCAAATTTGGAGTCAGCTTTAAGTAAGTACTGGCCAGAATGGTGAACTCTGGCCAGATCTATTCCAGGTTTTCCAGAAAATGGTATGAGTCACATTTTGAAGAGGCTTGCAAAGGTAAACTAATAAGATTATTTCCCACCTGGTTCAAAAAAGGGCTAGCATGTATCCTGACATACTTCCTGATTGCATACCTCTTACCTACATCCAATCAGGGGAAGCATGCATCCTGATGTTTTTCCTGCCTACACACTTTACACGTGATCAAGCACATCTGGTCCCGTTGGGTCCAAGAAAATTATTTACAGGAGCGAAAACTTATGAGCGAAAGCTTACGTAAATAGCCTCCTCCATTTCTGGAAGTATCTACCCTTGGGCAAGGAGCTTTCAGGGTAGAGGCATTTTTGTTTATGGGTCTCTTAGGCACAATATTTAAGACTTGAAACATAACTATGGCTCTCACATCTGCTTGATGATCTTCTTGATTGCCAAACCCAGCTCCAGGTTCTCTTTTCTTTAAATTCTTCCATACTGGATATCCTCAGCCCATAATTTAAAAGTTCTTTGCCTCCTTTAAGAGAAATGAAAGTCCAAGACTCTTTGCTCTGCACATGGATTGAGGACTTTTCCAAGGCCACAGAGGTGACACTCTCAGGTTAGGAAGAGCAATGTTTCTGTTATTTTCTGGTTCTGTCTGGCTTCTCACACTCTCCAGTTTCATCTCCAGCTACATCTATCTGTTCAACAGCCTTTCTATTTCACAGCCTGTGTTGACTCACTCTCACTCTTCTTTTCTTTTTATTTCATCGTACACAAGAGATTTTCTGTTTGGATGAATAGTTTTCAACAGACATGCCAAAGTAGATGAGGGGAAAGTCCAGGTGGCCTCAACCCTACACAATGAACTACAGACAACTATGGAATGTTGAGATTGGAACAAATAGTTTTCCCCAGAGAAGGGCACATTGGCTGTCCTATACCAAATGATCATCTCTGAAGACACATGCACACAAGGAACATTATACTAACTGAGAAAATTATGTTTAGGAATATATATGTATATACATATATGCATGAAACAACAGTTAATGAAAAAAGAGGACATGAATTGGAAAGAGAGCAAGGATGGGTACATGAAAGGGTGATTTCTACCAGTTCCAGTGTTTTAAATGTTACATAGTTTGATGATTTACATTTAAAACATAATTTCCTTTTAATTAACTAATTGGTAATATGTGAGATCTATGGAAGTTCATTGTATGTGGGCAATTAATGGTGAATTTCAACCCCACATATTGAATAATCTCTTTTGAGTTGAAATATTTGAATCAAGTGAGATCCTTCGAATCAAGCTTACAAAAGGTCTATCTATGTATTCTTTTCTTATTTTCTTATTTTTATTAAGGTTCCAGTAAGTGCATCTATGTAAGATTTTTTTCTAATTTTCTCTTTTTCTACTTACAAATATAAAATAGCACTGACTTGTCTTGATTTAAATATTATAATTTTAGAGAAAATTTAATGTTAGATAGAATAATTTTTTTAGAGTTTGTTTTTCTCTATTGGAATTGCTAATGTTCTTTTTGTTTCTCCACATAAATTTAAAACTTACCTATACCCTGTGTCACAGCCATGCAAGTATAATCCTTGTGTTCAGACAGTTTCTTTCTTCCTTAGGCTCTAGGCCTTTACTAGAGGTAACCTTGCCTGCTTTGGATTCCTTGCCTACTATCTCTCCTCAAAGTTGTATCTTTCTCCCATCTCTGTTCTAAAGTTTGTTTTTTTTTTTTTTTTGTGCTGGTGGACAGAACCATGACCTTCACCAAAAGTCTGAGAATCAGAAGAACCTCACTTCATAACTTCTAGTAATCTCTAAGAAGCAAAGGTGTATTTTCAGTCCACAGATCCTCAGCCAGTTTCTTCTTACAAACACATCACTGAAAATAGGAAAGGAAGGAGAGGATTTCAGAGCTGTTTCTATTTCCAACCATAGCAAATGTCCAAATTTGACAATAGAGAAGAATATGTTATTTCTGAGTATTGTGTTCCTTTAAAGCATTCCGTCCAGATGGATGACTAGTTACCCATGGAGGAGTTTCCAGCACTGAATCCACTTAGACCTCTTGAACTATCCACAGTGAATGTCAATGTCAGACTCTTGTTTGGTTCAAGAATGAACCAGTACCATGCTGTTTTTATTACTATTGTTCGTAGTATCACTTGAAATCTGGGATGGTGATACCATCTTGAGTGAGCTAACCTAGACAGTGATCTAACCCAGACCCAGAAGGATACACATAGCATCTATTCACCTATAGTTGTATGATGGAAGAGATAGGGGGTAGAGGGTGGGAGGGAGGGACTGGGAGAGGTGGAAAGAGGACACTGTGATATGGAGATGTAACCTGAAGTAATAAATAAATAAATAAATAAATGAATGAATAAATATAAAAAAGAATGAAACTAAGAAAGTTGGATTAGCTTCTCCAGAATGTTCGTTCATGGATTGCCTTGATAACTGGTACTAAACAGTAGACACTAACATTGTATGGTATTTTACAGTCATTGTTTTGTTCTATCCTTGTGACCAACCCTCACAAACAAAGTACATGTTAATTTGCATTTTGGGGGTTAAGAAAACTAAATTCAAGAGACCTAATAAGGGTAATGCAGTAGCAACAAGACTTCTGTGCACACAGGGCCATATTCAGAGGCAGCACAGGTAGCAGGCATGTGCTGGTAGGTAGCACATATCTATGCTATTGAACTCTTAGCACTGTACTTTGTAAAGGATAACTTCATGTTTATACAATATCCTTAATTACAGCAATAATTGTGTCTTTTATCTGTCTTCTTCCCTCTGACCTCCACTACTTCCTATAAGTATCTTCTTCACATTCAAGTTTCTTTTAAAGATTTATTCTTTGAAATGTTTAAGCATGTGTTCAAAGTATTTTGATTATATGCCCACTTCTATTCCATCCTTCCAACTCCTTTCATGTGCCCTCCACAACATATCTACCAACCAACTTTATATCCTCTTTTATTTTCAATACCCCAGTGATTGCAGTTACTGCTGTACATTTGCACATGGGTATAAAGCCAACAACTGGAGTGTGGGCAACCTATCAGTGGTCACACATTCAAAGAAAAGTGATTCTCCATCAACTACCAGTATTTTTTTTTAGCATTTATTTTATTTACTTGGTTTTATGACACCAAGAAAATGATATTCAGAACCAGACAATTTGGCAACACATCATATACATCACAAACCTATAGACTGTTGTAGAATTAACCTCAGCACTGACTTGCTCTGATTTCACAGAATCAACAGTTGATTTATAAAAAAAGAAACCCTAAATATCTTAGCCAGCATTGGCCCAGGGTCTTCAGCATAAAGGTGGGCAATGTCTGAAAACTATTGATAACAGATAACACAGTCACATGACTATTAAACATTCATGTAAACTTTGTCTGGCCTATTGGAACACTGTACTAGCAGAATGATCTTTTGATTTAAATAATTATCAGGGTAGAATGACATGGTTATGTCAATAATACATTGGGGAGACATTCAATAAGATAGACAACTAGACAAAGGGTGAGTTACTTTGGCAACACAAGGTGGGTCCTCATGAACTGTCCTCAATCCCTGTACAATTTTTACTATATTAATCTTGTACAGATAACCACAAGACTGCCAGTTCACGAGTGCAAGAGCCTTGTTATGTCCAAAAGACAGCATTTCACAGGCTCCTCCTCTTCCTCTGGCTCTTACACTTTTTCCATTTCCTCTTTTGCAATGTTCCTGGGCCATAGATGGGGAGGGGTTTATAGAAAAGTCCCATTTAGGGCTGAGAATTCTTAATGCTTTGATGAGCTTTGTGTCTCTGAATTACCTTCTACCCACCACAGAAAGACGTTTCACTGACAACAGTCAAAAGTTATGTGCTACTATTCTGTGGGTATAAACATGAACTCAGAAGGCAGTTTGACAGCACAGAACCTTAGCAGAACCACGTCAACAGTTACTGTGATGCTTCCTTCTTTTTTCCTTTTGGTCAGACTATTTTTAGTTATTTGGATACTTTTATTCTTCCATGTTAATCTTAGGGTTCTTTTTCTCATCTTTTATAATTTATGATTAAACGTTTGATAGAGTGTGCATTCAATCTAAAGATAGCTTCTATGTTCTTGAGTCATGAACCAATCTAATATTCCAAATGTCCCCTTTACCTGAATTGTTCCTCCCAGGTTCACCCTTTCTGTGTGAAGGTGATTACTAAAGTGGTAATTGTGTTATTTCAGAGTGCCCTTTTACCAAGAGAAGAAGTCTACTTCTTATAGTTTAACGACAACAAACATTTTCCAGGATGGAATATCTCAGATGAGGGAGTCAGATCATAGCTGCGTAGAGAGTGAGCTTGGTGATGTCTCTCGCCTTCAGAGAGAGGAGTACATTAAGACACATATCTACAGATTCCACAGTTTGAATTGTTTGTACGTTTATCTAATTTGTGGTTACTGTAGGCTTCAGAAATGGGGACAAGTGTGTAGTAAACCTTCAGGAGTATACAGTGCAGAATAAGTTAGACCATCTTACTGGTTTTTCAGAGTTTTGTAAGGATAGAAAACATTTCCAAATTTATACTTTGGTAAATGCTATGTGCTGATAATTCCATGAAGAAACTGATCAATGTCAGTTAAATTATGCCTAGAGTATATTTCTTATAATATTCGTGTTTCACCCATCTTTACCCTCTAGGCAGCCTATATCTGACTGCTGGGTATGGACTGGGTGTAGATCTTTTGGAGCTTATTTCACAGAATTCATCATGTTATTTTGTAAAATCTTGTAGTAATCATCTTCTTTCCATTGCTGTAATTACTATAAAGGTGAGTCTTTTGTCTATTTTGTTAATAATCACATTTTATCATGTATACTAGGTATTCAGAGAGGAAGAATACAGGTAGGATAAACATACTATAATGACATCGTGTGTTATTAGGTACTAATGTCCATTTGTGTCTGTGGTCTGTGGATAAATATTTATTGTGTCTTTACTATGAGCAAACACTATCAACAGAGTACAACAGAGAGAGAAACCATATTCTCTATAGAAAACAGATATCCTTATGTTGTATGTCAGAATTAAACGTTAATTTAATTTCATATTTTGTTTATTCATTCAAATTGTGAATTATAATAAACAAGCTTGCAAATCACTATGGAAATTAGTCTAGCGATATCTTAGAAAACTTGGAATAGCCCTACCTCAAGACCCACTCATACTACTTCTGGGTATACATCCAAATGATTCCTCACCAAATCACAAGGAAGTTTCCTCATCTATGTTATAACAGCCTTATTTGTATTATCTAGAAACTGGAAACAACCCAGATGTCCCTCAACCGAGGAATGTATAAAAAAAAAAAAAAGGTGGTACATCTACACAATGGAATACTACTCAGCTATCAGAAACAACGAAATCATGCCATCTGCAGCCAAATGGATGGAACTAGAGAAGCTCATCCTGAGTGAGCTAACCCAGACTCAGAAGGATGCACATGGCATCTACTCACTAATAGTCGGATTTTAGCCATATAATACTGGATAACTATACTACAACCAATGTACCAAAGGGAACAGGAACATAGACTTTTTTTGCTGTCACTGAGACACTTTGCCCTAGTGGCACTGCCTTGTAGGCCCCCAATGTATGAGGAGGCTCTTGGCCCTCATATGTCTACTGAACTGGGGCAAAGGACTGTTATGTAGGTACACTCCATTCCAGAGGAGTGGGATGGAAGGGATAGGGGGTAGAGGGTGGGAGGGCACGAGTGGGGGGGTGGAAAGAGGGCACCGATGAGATGAATATATAAACTGAAGTAATAAATAAATATTAAAAAACCTAAAATACCAATTTGTAATATTATAAATGTTAGTTTCATCAAATTATTTTAGAGTTCTATTCATTGTTAACTATATGTAAAGGTGTGTGTTTCTATGTGGGGGGATTGTGCAAATGCACCTGTGTTATCCAGAGGAGGGTTTTAGATCCTCTGGAGCCAGTGGTTGTGAGCCACTGTACATGTGTTCTGTGAACTGAACTCTGATCTGGTGGTAGAGAAGCCTGCATGTGTAGTTACTGAGCCATCAATTCAGTCCCTTGAATTATTGTAATAATTGATACTATCATCTATATCAGTGTCTCCCAACCTTTCTAATACTGTGACCCTTTAATACAGTTCTTCATGTTATGGTGACTCCCAACCATAAAATTATTTAATTTCTATTTCATAACTGTAATTTTCTACAATTGTGAGTAGTGATGTAAATATATGGTATGCAATGCCCATGAAAGCCTTATCTGAACTGAAAAGGGGTTGTGACCCACAGGTTGCAAATCACTGATTTATGTTATTGCATGTGCACAAACAAAGTGAAGTTGCATGGATGTCTTGGTAGACATATTGAAATGCCAAAGGTGACTGTACAAAGAAAGAGAAGTTCCCTCTCTAAAACACAGTCAAAAATAACTTCTTGACCTTGATAGTGCATTCTTTCATCTGTTTCCCATAATGAAGCAGGAGCTACAAGTTTAGGGGCTATTAAGGAATTCCATAAATCTTTAGAAACAGTGTAAAGGAGCTTGAAGGAAGAATGGGGCATAAAAACTGTGCATTCCCCCAAGAATTGAGAGCATCATATGACTAAATGCTCTACTCAGTGTGAGTTGTTGGCAAATTTCTTAATTAACTGAATGTATACATTGACAGTCATATACTTTAACCAGCCTAAAGTCTTTGACCCCTGAAACCATGCACCGAATCCCATTTATTGCTCTGTCCTCTGTACATTTTACAGAGAAGTTGCTGGAGTTCTGAGACCATAGAAGAAAGTCCAAGACAGACAATTAAAATCAAAATTTGCAAAAACTTTCAATATTTTTCTAGAAGTATTATTCAGATTGTTTTCTATTTCCTTCAAATGAAATTTGATGCAGTAAAAAAACCAAAGTAATTTTGCTTGGGTCTCTCCTACATATGTTCATGCACTTAATCTTCAAGCCAGAGTCCTGTCCCCATGAGCCATACTTTTAAAACATTTTTTTCATTTATTCTTATCTAATTTATCACATCCAGACATGACGTTCCTCTTCCACCCCTCCTTCAGGCTTCCCCCATGCCTCCCCTCTCTCCTGGATTACACACACACACACACACACACACACACACACACACACCTATTCACTCTGCCTCTTCTCAGACAAAAGCAGGTGTCACAGGGTCTTCAACCAAACTTGACATAACAAGCTACAATAAGACTAGGCATAGACCCTGACATTAATCCTGGATGAGGCAGCATAGTAAAAGAAAGTGTTCGACAAGCAGACAAAAGAGTCAGGAACCTAGAATAACAATCCTACAAGAAATTCCATCCAGCAGCTGATCAATAAGATGCTGAGACGCACAGTCATACATTAGGCAGAGCTCTGGGAGTCCTATATAAGAGAGGGGAGAGGAACAGAGAGACCTGGAGGGGACAAGAACAGCCCATGAAGATCAGCAGAACTAACCAACCTAGGCCCCGACAGGTTTACAGCGACTGAAACACTAACCAAAAAAAAAAAAAAAAAAAAAAAATGCTTAGACAAGACCTGTCTCCTCTCCATACATATATATGCGATAGGCACCTAGCCTCCATACTGACATACTGATCCCTTAGCAAATGGGTGAGGGCATCTCAGTCATGGACTCTGTTGTCAATGAGTGGGACACTTTATCCTAGTTGGGCTGCCATGTCAGTCCCCAGAGGAAGAGGAAGCTCTTAGCCCTTATGTGTCTGATCAACTGAGGGCTGATATGTGTGGGGGTGTCCCCTCACCTGAGCTCACCCTTATGATTGTGGAAATCTGCACCTGCTCTCATCAGTTGCTAGACAAAGTCTCTCTGGTCTTTCTGATTCAGTTTATGGTAGACTCTGGTCCCAGATCACTGAAGGCAGGGCAAACTGAAGATTGAAGTTTTTGTGGCTCAGGTGATGCCCCAATTCCTCTCCTAGAGATTTTTCCTGGTTACAACGACAGACACTTTAGGCTCCATGTCCCCCATTACTAGGAGACTTTGCTAAGTTACTCTCAGATATACCATGAAATTTCCATTGCATGAGGTTTCTACCTTGCCCCTCAAATGCCTCACAGTTCCAATTGTTTCTCCGAGAATTTTCTCCTTCCCTCCCCTGCAACCTGATCTCTTCTGTTTCAACTTAACCTGCACCCAGTCCACTGGCATAATCTACTCCAATTTCCCTTCCCACACCCTTAAGCTCTCCCTGATTCTTAGCCCTCTCTGAGTCTGTGGATTGTAGCATGGTTATCCTATACTTTACAACTAACATCCACTTATAAATGAGTGCAAACCAGGTTTGTTGACCTTGGTCTGGATTACGTCAACTAGGAAGGTTTTTTTCTAGTCCTACCTATTTGCCTGTAAATTTCATGATGCCAGTGTTTTTAACAGCCAAGTAATACTCCATTGTGTAAAGGTTCCACATTTTCCTTATCCATTCTTCAGCTGAGGAATATCTAGGTTGTTTACAGTTTCTGGCTATTATGAATAAAGCTGCTCATGAACATAGTTGAACAAGTGTCCTTGTGGTATGGTGGAGTATCCTTTGGGTATATGTCTAGGAGTGATATAGGTGGGTCTTGAGGTGGATGATTCCCAATTTTCTGAGCAACAGCCACAGTGATGTCCAAAGTGAGCCATGCCTTTTTAATGGGAGTATCAACCTTGAGAAGGAAGAATGAGCTTCACAAGGCTTTATATTTCACACCATTACAGAACTCAGAGTCAAAGTGATGGCCCCAATTTCTGTCTGTTCTATTTTCCTGCTATAGTAATACAAGTGAACACTGGGGAACCTGCTTAGCATATAGAAGAATATTCTAGTTATTCTGTTTGCTATATATATATTTCATCTTCTTAATAGGAATAATTATAGCTACTGATCAGTCATTGACAGCAGCTATTGGCCTGTTAATAAGCTTCATTCATGATCTTCATTGATAACATCATTTTACAGATTAGGAAAATCTATATGTGAAACTTCCGCACATATACACACATGTGACTGAAGTTCATAAGTCACATGTGTGTATATGTGAGGAAATCCAAATGTGTCTGATTCATGTCTGTTCTAGTACACTAAGAAACTAAATTGTGTGTGTCTGTGCAAATTGCTTTACAGGCTAAAGGTCTGCTTTAGATTTATTCACCTCTGATATTACAACTTTAATTCAGGCACAGACAATTGGAATTGTGTTGGGTATATTTCAAGAAAATATATTCCTGAGCACTGGAATTAGAATTTCATATAATTCTCTTATATTAGAAAATTTCATTTGATTCTCTACTTCTTTCAACTCTTTATTCATATAAAAGCTGTACTATCTCCAAACATCAATGCACCAAATCCCTCCACCACCTAAGTAAATAATGACTCTATCCACATTACAATAAGAGAAGTAAGATACACCTGACACAGAACCACAGATGCAAATAAACTCAGACAAGGAACTGTAAGCTATGAGAGAGAAGCAGCCTGGATTGTGATGGGTAAAAGCACCAGGAAGGAAATACAGATATGGCTGTTCTGTGACCACCCAGATCTGAAGACTCTGACAATGATGTAACAAAAGCAGGGAGAAGGCTTAACTTAGAGGGGATGGTACTAAGTGTGGACACCAATCCTCATGGTTGGAAACTTCTAGGGATAATGTGTCTTGTGTGGGAATGTAGCCCAGCAAGAATGATATTCTTTTCTAACTTGCCCTGGATTACCTAGAGACTAGCAGCCTTCTTCCACATGCAGGTACAGTTCTAGATATTGTTTTGCTTTCAAATTTTCTTGCCTGAATTAGCTTTTATGACTGTGTTTTCCTTTTCTGAACCTGATCCATATCATGTTCATTATCTCTTCTCATACTTCTAACTCACATATGTTGCCTCTCATTTCTACTTTGCCTGGTTTTTTTCTTTACCCATTTTCTATGTTTTTATACTTTAGTTGTTAATACTTTCAAATTTCAAAATTAAAACTACACATTTATCTGTAGAAAAATATTAATTAAATTATGTTGGGTGTAATATGTAGAAAAAATGGCCAATTAAATTCTTTAACCAGTATTTATATTATATTTAATTGATTCGGTGGTGTTAATCCTTAACCTACCATTATAAATGAATAAACACAGATGCCAGGTGGATTTTAACAAGCCTAGGCCTGGGTGGAGCAATCTTGGCCCATCTAAGCTAGCTCTTAATTCTATTACCCAAATATGACCCCAGATATACATATGTCCCTTTGGACTATCATTCTCTATGTTAGGCTGATGTTCCTGGCCATGTGGAATGAGGTTCTTTTTTCTAACCCAGGGTGTGTGTCCTCATTCTTTCTGCTCCTGGCTGGAATGCATTAATCCTCTGTCAAAAGTTCAGGTTTCCTGTTCTAATCTCAGGAAGTCCCACCTTTCTCTGTCTTTGCCCAATCTCAGGCCTCAGCATTTTATTTAACCAATCAGAAACAATGTAAGTAACAGACAGCAAGCAGGACCAATTAACATTTAGAATGCTTAACACCACCCATCATTTATCCTAATAGTATTGTAGCTTCTGTGAACCTCATTGTCGTAATTGAGTAACACAAGTGCTTTCAATTGCATTTTATCATATGGCTCATCCAATCTTTGTTTTTAGTACTACTTACACTTGCTATCATTAGATAATAGTTAAGAGAAAATATAGAAGTGAAGGCTACACAGAAAGTAAAGAGCAATGAGAATGGGAAAAGTAAGCAAACAAACAAGTAAGGAGATTACATCTATCCCAACACACGCACACACACACACACACACACACACACACACACACACACACACACACAGGAGAACAACAAAACAAGCATATAAAGAAAAAAACATGCAAGAATGTCTCCTAAAACTCAGGAAGTGAATCCAAAGATGATAAAACAATGGATATGGCAAAAAGTGTCCAGAATACTGCTTTAAAGATGTATTTGTAGAGATAAAGATATATGTAGAGAGAATAACAATCTCTTTCAACACTTAGATACACACATAAATAAAAAATAACAAGTGATGAAAAGTTCAAGAGCAAAATTATCCTAATTCCACCAGCTTTTTGGAATGGCTCAAATAGAAACCCTTCAAGTTAGCATCTCACTGCACATTTACAGGATGCTTCTGATTAGGCAGCCCATAATTTCTGACAGGCTTTCTATCCCAGCTTCTCAGTCAGTTTCATACTTTCAATGAAATTCTCATTGAATCTCAATGACAGGCTCTAACTGTGTCCATTAGTCAACTAATCAAAGTAGCCAAATGTTTCATGATATATGAGCTCTCTTGGGGGTGGTCTGTTTTCCACTTTAGTGTGACTTCCACATTGTCTGTACTTCAAGAAGATACATCTGTGAATTAATGGTGCCAGATGGAGAGTTCATAGATTTTGGGTTGTTTATACAACACTATTAAATATTGATATATTTATAAAGATAAAAAATTATCAGAAAACAACATGCAAACTGTAAAGGAAAACCTAAGTGTATCAAGGTGACACATAGCAGGGAAATTCTAGTTGTTCAAAGGCCTGTTCTTTAATTTTGCAGTTAGACTTCAGGAAGAGAGCTTCAGCACTATGGTATGAAATAAAGGACAAAGTTACAGGATAATTTGTGAGACTTTTGAAAATGCTATGTTGGATTGTCATTCTCATCAGATTGCCAGTAAACAGTGAATTCTATTTGTATACATAGAAAAAAACTGAAGTAATGTGAACTTTCAAAAATAACATATTTTTTTTACTAATTCCTTGAGAATTAATATTTTGACCATATTCAGTCTCATGCTTTCTTCAAACTTCTCCTAGCTCCACCTCTCCTCATTATACCCCTTACCTCCATCTAACTTCATGTTCTCTCTTTTTTGTTTGTTTGCTCACTTGTTTTCTTTTTACAAAACACTAGCTAACAGCAAATGACAGGCTCTTCTGGCTCTTACAATGTTTCTGCCCCTGCTCCCTTGATGTTCCCGAGTCCTGGGCACAGGAGTGGGGTTGTGAACATAAAAGCTGAGGACAGGTAGCTCAAGGTTAGTTATTCTCTGCAGTTTTAATCAGTTGTATCTTTCCATAATGATCTCTATATGTTGCACAAAGACACTTTTTGGTGAAAGATAAGAATACACTTAACTGAGGATAGATATTTATAATTCAGTTGGGAATTATACTGATTTAGAAAAATGACAGCAGTAGGATCTTTTCCAAGTTCCATGGTCTGACCAGCAATGGATTGTTGCTAAAGTTAACAGTGTCAGGCATGAATTCCCTCTTACTGAGTAGGCCTTAAGTCTTCTTAGGTGGCCATCCATCTCAGAGAAGGGACAATATGGTTCTTAGAAAGCCACATTATTGGACCAAAATAGAGCAAAGGAAGACCAAAATAAGATAATTACCAAGAGCCAGAAGCACTAGTCTATCCTTTCTGAACTAGCTGACTCTTTGCATTGTGCTAACCTTTTCCTTATGTTTTCTTACTATACAAAAAGTAAATCATATAATGAAGTAAGATTATATTTCTCCCATATACTAAGGGCTATATGGGAAAAATACAAAAAAAGCCAAAATCAAAGCAAACAAAACAAAACAAAAAGCCTCTAAGTCATCACAAATTTGATCAAAACTTCAAGCTGGTTGTTAGCAAGTAAGACATAGAGACTAAAGTACAACTGAGTTTGAGAAAGGAGGAAATGTTTTATACTGAGCTTACAATTTACAATAAAGCGGAAACCACTGACTGTAGGCAGCAGAAGCCAGTAAAAACCCAGTTCTCACACATTTCAAAGTTGTTTTGATTGAACTCCAGCCATCTATCTAATTTGCTCTCTGGGGCATTCTCAAATTATATATATACACACACACACATATATATATATATATATATATATATAATTCAAATATATAGATTCAAAATTTGACTCTTTAAAATTGTTCAGATGTAATTTTTTTCTTAATCTTTTGGGTGTCCTAAGGTCATGGCATTTTTAAGCTATAAAATAAAAAGATCTCAAAAGGTAATTTAAAAATATCAGATTTAGTAAGACAAAACACTATGACTAAGAGTTGGAGAAAATATCTATATATAAAACAGTGGAGAAGGTAATAGACAAATGATTTCAGAAAATTTAAGAGGTGGAACTTAGAAGAACTGAACATGGAACAAAGACTGTATAAAGTTATTGCAACTTTACATGAGGCAGAATGCTCAGGAACTTCAAGAAAAGGCAGCAGGAAGTCAGACACTGAGACAGGGAGGTTGCAGGTCCCACTATGCCCCCAGAAGCCCATTTTCTCAGACTCCACTAAGGCAACAATGTAACTGGGAAGAGCAGGGAGCTTTGACTCCCACTTTACAAGGTATACACACCCACATCTCACAGAGAAGATGCCTGACATTATGATATACCTCTCTAAGATATACCACTTAGTTCTATGGCCTGTAAAACCAGGGCAATGTTGACGTTTTCAGGTTCATCCTAAGGAGGGGCCAAATATTCACCTAAGGATAACAACATGTAAATAATGGTATATGGGGATTTTATTAGCAGTTCAATCTCTAACCTAATCTGTGGTAATTATTTCTAAGGCCACAAAGCTAGGACACATGGTGATATTAACATTAATCGTGAACTAACCTTATTTTTGAAATTGACAACATACCATATTTTGCATTTCCTGTTTGTGTAGATCAACTGCATGGCTGGTTCATTTTGTCAACTTTCTGAAGGTTAAATAAAACCAAAATTATTTTCAAAAAGCATCAGAAATTAAAAGCAATTAATTTACATTTAAAAATGTAATAGATTCAGTCCAGTAAATTTATTTTAAGTCCCATTGATGGACAATGACCTACTGTTGAAAAGCCCTGATACTATCCTCATGCTCAAGGACAGCCTAGCCTCTGTGAAAACAGCTTTTTTTCTTTCTTAGTGTACCAAAGAACTAGAGGCTCCTGGCAGAGTACAGCAGTGTAAAAGATGACATTCAGCACCCTGGTCTGCATGCACTGTAATCTCATGAAATAGCACATAAATGTGTAGGTTTCATGACTGCTTGGGTACCTTAGTGCTCAGGAATAAGAATGGCTACATACCTTATAAAGGAAGAAGTGGGTAAGTAGAAGCCCCTTGCTTCCTGCTTCAGGAAGAATTGTTGCAAAGAAGAATGAACTAGGAAATGGAGTGTGGTATGCATGGAGATATTAGAGAGAATTACTGGAGTGATTTAAGGACAAGTTATGAGCACTCCATGGCCTGGTTACTACCATTATTTTTAGTTAAAGATATTATTATGAACATTAATGAGCAGCCAGATGGCATATCCCCGGAAGTCTCACCAATAACTAAACGCTATTCACTAAGGCTGCTCACTGCATACCCAGGTGGCCAGAAGTAATATAATCCCATTTCTGTGGAATAAAAAATATATCAACTAGACACAAAACTGCTACCTTTACATTCACACATACACAGTGAAAAACACGCTCACACAGACATGCTCACACACATAGATACACAAGGCACACAGAGAGATACACATAAATGCACACACACACACATAGAGAGAGAGGCACACACAGAGGATCATATAAAGATATGAACACACAGATATACATACAGAGACACTGACAGATATTTACAACACATACAATAAAAGAATAAAGATACACAACAGACATTTCTCAGTCCTTGTATTTGGTTAAATATCCAAAAAATCTACCAAAGCATCTGACCTGTGGTACATGAATCAATGGACAAAGGCATGCTAGAGCACTTTCTTATGGAATGAGACTTTCAAGGTACAGGATGACTGGGTGTGACTCAAAGTCTGAAAACCCTAATAAGTTGAACAGAAGATCTTCGTAAGAGCATTGAGAATCAAAAAACTTATATTTTTTAATCACAATTTAGAAGTCAACTTTTATGGTTAAAATAAAAATAAACAATATATTGATAAGAAGGTAACCCTTAACATAAGGTAGTTTGTGAAGGCTTGACAAGTCTAATAAGATGAGAGTATCATCATTAAATTTAGTTCTAAACAAAAGATTCTTTCTAGCACAATGAAATACAGAAATTATGTCAAGATCCAAATAGGATGAAGGACAGTTGTTATATTTTGGAAATTGATTTTGGCTGGCCCTGTAGAGATTGGATCTATGGCAATATGATGGAACACCCTCCTTTGTGTTCCCCTCTCCTCTTTGGCTTTAGCAGAAGAGTTCCAGCTCACTCCCTCATTATGCAATAGCACAGATGTGCATGGCAGCACTATGCACTACTGTGGCTGTGAAGGCCTCAGTATCTGCTCCTGCTGCTGAGCAGCAGGAGGAAGTCTTTAATGAACTGGCAGAGCAGGGTCCCATGCTGTTACTTGCAGGTCCAGAAGCATTGTTTAACAGAAGCTTGGGATTGATTGCCTTCAGAAATATGGCAGGATTCCTTGTCCTCAAAGGCACATGATAATAAATGTCATAATTAATGTTGAAGGGAGGCACAGTGGACTCTTCAATGAACAGCCTAGTTTTCTGTCTTAATTACAGAGACTTGAGATGGAATACTTATGCAGATACCTAGATTTTTTTTCCTGAGCCTACTATTCTTGCTGTCCAGTAAGGATCTTTGAGTAACTGAAGTTCAGATTCTCATTCTTTCTTGCATATCTGTGGAGAGAAGACCCACAGTCTAAGCAATACAGCCCCTTCCTCTCAGAGGTCAGTGATGCATTCACATTGGCCTTTGCTCATGTCACAGGAGTGTGTTTCTGCCACGTGACCTCAGAATTTTTAGCTGAAAACTTTTTGACTCACCTGCTGCCACTGACCAAGTCGGTTTCCACTTTCCCCCAGAGTTTTCTACTCATAAATCCTAACATACCTTGCAGGTCACTTTGGGACTTTCCTGTCAGATTGATGTGTGTTTCCTGGAAATGGGATGGAATAGTTTGAACCAAAATCACAGACCCAAATTGCTGGAATCCCCAGGCTGATCCTGGACTTCCTTGTCAGGAATGACCTTGGGAACTACTTAACTTCTCTGAGATTCATTTTCTTACAAATAGTGATAGGAAAGTAGCAGCTCTTAGAGAAGCTGAAGAGGACTGGATTGTCAGCACAATGCTTATGTTGTGTCTCCAGGGTTACCTCCATAACTAGATTGGTATTCATACCTCTCTGATACAATGATACCATCAAGATTTTCTTTGAAATTATGAGATAACTTGTAAGTATTTTGAGGAGAGTGCTCTACAACTATTTTCATAATAGTGGTTATTATTATATTGACGATTAATATGTGGAAATGAAGTGAATTAATCCTGTAAACATGTAAGTTACATATCCAGTATGACATTGCCTTTATTTTGAGACCTGGCCTTGTGTCTCAAATGTGTTATTGTAGCCAGATGTTAGCCCAAACTCCTGATCCCTCTCCTTCACCTCCTAAATGCTAGAATTCCACAATACTTGTATATAGAAGTTTTATATTAATAAAATAATTCCATTTGTCACTCCTTGAGAATCACTGTAGTCAGAATGGCAGTCATTAGGAAGCAAGTAACAAATACTGATGAGAATATGGACAAAAAGAGTTCACTTGTACATTGCTGTCAGGAATGCAAACTTGTCCAGCAACTAAGAGTGTCTGTACAGAAGTTTCTCACAACTAAAAATAGGTCTAGAATATGACCCTTCTATACCTCTTACTGACGTTTACTCAAATGACTCCAAGTCAACATACTGGAGGTATTTGCACAGCACTGCTTACTAATGCACTGTTCACAGTGGCATAGCTATGTTATGATGTGAGCATAGATGTCTGTCAACACAGCATGGTTATGGAAACATGTGATACATTAACACTGAGATTGTTGTTCAATACTTAAAAGGATGAACCTATATCATTTTCAGGAAAATAAGTGCAAGTGAAGATAATCATATTAAGAAAATTAAGTCTGCTTCATAAAGTCAAATTTCATGAGTATTCTTTCTTGAATGTGGTTCTTGGATTTAATGCAAATGCATATATATATATAGTATCATATATATCAAATAGTATCCACACATGTATAGCATGAAAGTAAAAGCAAGATTATCTAGGAAAGCAAAGGTAAATAGTGGGAAGAGGAGGGTGGATAAAGTGTGAGATTGGTCATGGGTGAATATGATTAATGTACAATATTCTCTTATGTAACACAGTACCATATACAATGAAATATTCTTTAAAGAAAAACAAGATTAGTAAATAGCTGAAGACACAACTAAATAGATAAAAATTTCCTGTTTCAGTAAGTGAGCTCCATACTGTACTGCTAGGAATGTATTTTACTGCCTTATTCTGTACAGCTTATGTAAAACCTAGATATTTAGTTTGTGCTTAAGGCCATCTGGTTATCTTCAATATACTTCCCAAATGGGATTTTACACAGGATAAGCACTCAATCACCATTTTATTTAATACGAACATAAGTTACCATTGTGTTACAAGTTTATGACCTCAAGGTCCTAGGCTGAGTTTCCCAAAAATAAATGTAGCTACACTGTTTTATGTAGACATTTTGGAATAAAATGTTGTGTAACTGAAGTGTAAGCACACAACTACATTTACCATTGCTTTGGGGACAAGTTTATTCTACATAACTTTCTGTTTCCCCTGAATAACTAGCTATAATATACATGTTGTTGGTGGCCCCAATAATATCTGACTGCATCAGGTATTACAGCCCATCACAGAAGGATGTATGCTTCAACTGTCACCTCTATGACTGTGACTATGTCTTAAGTTCATCAGTATTCTAATTATTCATCACTTACTGTTTCCAGTCACCATGACTGTGGGAATTCAAGTGACAAGGACACTTATCTTGTGTGTGAATAAAAAGAATATCTCTCATTCCCAAAGTACTAAAGTTTTATTGAAGGGATTAAAGGGCCTACTCAGGATTAAGGGATTTCTTCTATTTAGTTTGGGGAACCCCACCTGGTATAATAATAGATGAAGTTTCTATAAAAATATTTTATGGTATATAAGAAACATTTATAAAGGCTTAGAGATATTGGTGGTTTCTTTTTGTTTATTTATTGCTTCAAGTTACATCTATCACAGTGACCTCATTTCACCCCTCCTGGTCCACCTTCCCACTCTTTTCTCCCTCTCTCACCCATCCCACTCCTCTGATGTGGAGTGTCCCTCTATATCAGCCCCTCTCAGCTCAACAGTCATATTCAGGCTAAGAGCTTCCTTTTGTACTGGGAGCCAACATTGTGGCACTACTAAAGCAAACTGTGCCCGTATTAGGTAACAAAGTCTATGTCCCTGATCCTTTTGGTGTATTGGTTGTAGTATAGTTATCCTGTAGTATAAGGCTAAAATCTAATTATAATGTATAGATGCCATGTGCATCTTTCTGAGTCTGGGTTAGCTGACTCAGGATGAGATATTGGTGTCCTTATTAATGAAGATAAAGTCACAAACTCCTGGGTTTCTGAAACTGATAAAATTTTTATTAGAGATACTGATAACCTCTAACATTGTGAAACTGTTCATATGTGACATTTTAAATACATATCATTTACTTTCTTATTTTTTATATATAAGCATTTTATTTTTTATAGAATATAGATTTTTTTGTACAATATATCCTGTTTATGTTTTCCCCTCTTTCTACTTCTCCCAGGTCCTCCCCACCTCCCCTCCTATCTGGATTTACCTTCTCTCTGTCTGTCATTAGAAAATGATCAAAGAATATAAATAATATAATATAACATAATAATATAGTAATATAATAAAGATGAAACAACTCTGGCAGAGTAGGATAGGACAGAAGGTGAAGGGTAGGAATGGGAGGGGTGGAAAGAGGGATGTGTGATAGAGATGTAACTTGAAGTAATAAATAAACATTAAAAATAAATAACTAAATAAAAGATGAAACAAAAACAACACATTGGAATAGGACAAAACTAATAGACAGAAGGAAAAGAGTCCTGAAAGGCACAGTGAACAGTGTTCATATATATATATACTGAGATCCATTATTTACACACTCAGAAATCTTATAAAAGTACAAAAGCAGATACCATAATATATATGCAACATATTTGTAGCATAAATAAATTAACAATTTAAAAAATGAAAAAATACAATTAAATTTAAAAACAAAAAATTAAAAAGCCTAGACTTGACAATATGAGACAAGAAACCTTCAAAGATGCTAGTGAGTTTGTTTTCTTTTGGCCAGCTACTACAGTGCATGAATAGTTTTTTTTTTTTTTTTGTTGGTTTCCCCAGTGAAACTTCCTTGGGGAAAATTAAATTTTCATTTGAAATTGATTACCAATTGGAGATAGCTTCTAGGTTAGAGATAAGGTCATGTTCCTCTTCTCTTTTCTGCTCTATTAACCTATCAGATGGAAACCCATGAAGATCCTATGCATGGTGCCAATCTCTGGGAATTCTTGCATGTGTCAATCCAGTTATGTTCAGAAGGCCTTGAATCCTTGGAGTCTTTCATCCTCTGGCTCTGACACTCTTTCTGCCTACTCTTCAGCAGAGTTTCCTGAGCCCTGGATGGGAGGGATTTGATGGTAAGATCCCAATTAGGTCTGAGTGTCGTGAAGCCTCTCACTTTGGGCACATTTTTTCCCACCTGCTGCAGGACAGAGCTTTTTTTGATGATGGTTGAACAAGATACTGATCTATGAGTAGAGTAGAATTTCATTAGGAGTCCTTTTATTTTTATTTTTAAAATATTTATTTATTACTTCAGGTTACATCTCCATCTCAGTGTTCCCTTTCTGCCCCTCCCAGTCCTGCCCTCCCACCCTCTATCCCCAATCCCGTCCATCCCACTACTCTGTAGTGGAGTGTCCTTGCATAACAGCTCCCTGCCCCAGTTCTGTAGTCATATGAGGGCCAAGAGCCCTCACACATTGGGGGCTTACAAGGCAGCACCACTACGGCAAAGTGTCTCATTGATAGGAAACAAAGTCTATGTTCCTGTTCCGCTGGGTGCATTGGTTGTAGTATAGTTATCCTGTACTATATAGCTAAAATCCAATCAAGAGGGTGTTCTGGATCTAAGAAGATATTTTTTAAAATTATGAGGCAAGTTAGTATGAAAGCTGAGTTAGATATAGAACTTTAAACTCATGGAGATGGTTAGATAGTAGAATGTTAAAGTCAGGTGCCAAATACATATGGACTGGACATTGGGAATGTATGCTAAGCCATATAACTCTTATAATTGTGGCCTATTTATTTCTGTTGTTTTATATTGTATTTATAGTTATAAGAAAAAGAACCATTTTTTGGACTGAAAGGGAGAGCTGTTGGGGGGAAAAAAGAAATAACTTAAACTAAAAAAAAAAAATGAAGGGAAGAGGATGGGGGGGTTGAGGGGGAGGAGGGTGGAAGGGTGGGACTGGAGGGGGGAGTAGGGAGGGGATTGTGATTGAGATGTAACTTGAAGTAATAAAAAATAAATTATTAAAAAAAATAAGTGAATAGATGCCATGTGGATCCTACTGAGTCTAGGTTAGCTCACTCAGAATGAGCTTCTCTAGTTCCATCCATTTGGCTGCAAATTGAAGGATTTTTTTTTTCTGATAACTGAGTAGTATTCCATTGTGTAGATGTATGACAGTTTTTTAATCCATTCCTCATTTGAGGGGCATCTGGGTTGCTTCCAGCTTCTAACTATTACAAATAAGGCTGCTATGAACATAGATGAGGAAACTTCCTTGTGATTCTGTGAGGAATCATTTGGATGTATACCCAGAAGTGGTATGGCTGGGTGCCGAGGCAGGGTCCCAAGGCAGAGCTATTCCAAGTTTTCTAAGATATTGCCAGACTGACGTCCATAGTGGTTGCACAAGCCTGCACTCCCACCAGCAATGGAGGAGAGTTCCCCATTCTCCACAACCTCACCAGCATGTGCTGTCATTTGAGCTTTTGATCTTAGCCATTCTGATAGGTGTGAGATGGAATCTTAGAGTCGTCTTGAGTTGCATTTCTCTGATGGTTAAGGATGCTGAGCATTTCTTCAAATGCCTCTCAGCCTTTAGGAGTTCCTCCTTTGTGAATTTTCTGTTTAGCTCTGTTCCCCATTTTTGATTGGATTATTTGGTTTCTTGGCATTTAATTTTTGAGTTCTTTGTAAATTTTGGATATTAGCCTTCTGTCCAATGTGGGGTAGATGAAGTTTTTTCCTATTCTGTAGGCTGCCAATTTGTTTGAATGACAGTGTCTTTTGCCTTCCAGAAGCTTTTCAGTTTCATGAGGTCCCATTTATTGATTGTTGGTCTTAGATCCTGAGCTGTTGGTGTTCTGTTCAAGAAAATGTCACTTTGGCTGATTAGTTCAAGGGTTTTCCCCATGTCTCTTCTAATAGATTTAGTGTGTCAGGCTTTATGTTAAGGTCTTTTACCCACTTGCACTTAAGTTTTGTACACAATCATCTCGATAGATTCTGAAAAAGCATTTGAAAAAATCCAACACCCCTTCATGCAAAAGTCCTAGACAGAACAGGCATACAAGGACCATACCTAGAAATAATAAAGATGATATACAGCAAGCCAGTAGCCAACATCAAATTAAATGGAGTGAAACTTGAAGCATTTCCTCTAAACTGGGACAAGACAAGGATGTCCACTCTTGCCATATCTCTTCAACATAGTACTTGAAGTTCTTGCTAGAGCAGTAGGACATCTAAAGGAGATCAACAGGATACAAATGAAGTCAAATTATCTCTATTTGCAGAGGATATGATCGTGTACATAAGCAACCCCAAAAATTCCACAAGAGAACTCTTACAGCTGATAAACACCTTCAGCAAGGTGGCTGGATACAAAATTGATTAAAAAAAATCAGAAGCCCTTCTTTATACAACAAATAAATGGGTTGAGAAAGAAATTAGGGAAACACCCTTCACAATATCCACAAACAATATAAAATACCTGAGGGTAACTCTATCCAAGCAAGTGAAAGATCTATAAGACAAGAACTTCAAGTCCTTGAAGAAAGAAATTGAAGAGGACATCAGGAGATGGAAAGATCTCCCATGCTAATGGATAGGTAGGATCAACATAATAAAAATGGTCATCTTACCAAAAGCAATATACAGATTCAATGCAATTCCTATCAAAATACAACCACAATTCTTCATAGACCTGAAAAAAGGAATTCTCAACTTCATATGGAATAACAATAAACACAAAATAGCTAAATCAATCCTTACAATAAAAAAATAAAAATAAAAAATATCTGGAGGTATCACCATCCCTGATTTCAAGGATGCAATAGTAATAAAAACAGCATGGTACTGGTATAGACACAGACCAGTGGATCAATGGAATGAAATTGAAGACCCAGAAATGAACACACACACCTATTGTCACTTAATTTTTGACAAAGAAGCCAAAACCATATGTAAAAATTATATGGCTAATTACCCATATATGACCCCATATATACATAGTCCCCTTGGATTGCCATTCTCCACGCCATGCCGATGTTCCTGGTCATGTGGAATGAGGTTCTTTTTTCTAACCCATGGTGTGTGCCTCCTTCCTGCTGCTCCTGGCTGGAATCTTTTTTCCTCTGTCTAAAGTGCAGGCTTCTTGTTCTAATCCCAGGAAGTTCCACCTTTCTCTGTCTTTGCACAATCTCAGGCCTCAAAATTTTATTTAACCAATCAGATTCAATGTAAGTAAAAGACAGCATGCAGGATCAATTAATTAACATTTAGAATGCTTAACACTACCCCAACAACCATACAATGGAAAAAGGACAGCATCTTCAACGAATGGTCCTTGTCCAACTGGATGTCATCATGTAAAAGAATGAAACTACACCCATACTTATCACCTTGTACAAAACTTAAGGAGTCTTTTTATTGGTAAGTAAATATTAGTGCATTGCTTGCTTATATATCAGAAAATTTTCTATGCAATAATGCAAATAATGTTTATTAAATGCTATACAGTTTTGTGTAGATCACTTAATGTTCTAGCTTTATAGGTGGATGACCTATACAGTTCTATAACTGGCCTCAGCTTTTAGAAATTGAAAGTTTGAGGTTGTGTCCAAGGGTTGTCAGGACTTTGTGGCTCCTAAACTAGGATCTTAAATCATAATCACTTCATCAAACTGAGTAAGGAATGATAGTAGGAGGCATTTTATCAGAGACCATCAATCCAATATGATCAACTGATAACACTAAGGACATTCCTCTGCTGGCAAGAGATGGGCTTTGAGGAGATTGTCATCAAAAGAATGGTGAGGCATAAAGGACATGATGTGCTTCCACCTATTGTGTACTGTCTCTAGTTCCTAACATGCTCTACAGAATACCATGTATGGATTCTTTTTCTCTTCCTTCCCCTGAAATCCTCTTTCCTCCTCTTCCTTATTCTCTCCAGTCCTGGCAGTACAGTACAGGACTTAATATTGTGTAACCGAACTTTTAAATTATTATTTAACACTTATTTATTTATTACTAAATTCACTTATAACAAACACCAACAATTTCTCAACTATTAATCGTATAAATTCCTACAACCCCTTTAACCTATCCACTAAACCTATTGATAATTATAACAACTACTTTCATAACCTTTTAGAATGATACAGTCTCTGGGGCAGGTCCTCAGTCGTCAGGAACACAGTCTTTGTTGTAGATTCTTTAACACACTTAGCAGTCCTTTTTCTGGATCTCTCAGATGCAGGTTCGTCAGGGTAAGTTGGTTATTGCAGTCTCACCTTAAATAAGGCTTCATGCTTTCTTCTCTGTGGGAGACCCCAGCCGTCTGCAGGCCAACTTACTTCTTTTGAATCAGGAACTCAGCTGCTCTGCC
>CAJQZJ010034199.1:488193-550201 GCA_907164525.1 Lophiomys imhausi | reverse complement strand
AGCTTCTCTAGTTCCATCCATTTGGCTGCAAATTGCATAATTTCATTGTTCCTCATAACTGAGTAGTATTCCATTGTTTTGTGGATTCTTTGTCAAAAATTAGGTGACCATAGGTGTGTGGGTTCATTTATGGGTCTTCAATTAGATTCCATTGATCCACTGGTCTGTTTCCATATCAGTACCATGCTGTTTTTATTAATACTTCTCTGTAAACAGCTTGAAATCTGGGATGGTGATATCTCAAGATTTTTTTTATTGTACAGGATTGAATTAGTTATTCTTGTTTTTTTGTTGTTCCATATGAAACTGAGAATAGCTTTTTCCAGGTCTATAAAAAATTGTGTTGGTATTTTGATAGGAATTGCATTGAATCTGTGTATTGCTTTTGGTAGGATGGCCATTTTTATTATGTTGATCCTACCTATCCATGAGCATGGAGGATCTTTCCATCTTCTGATGGCCTCTTCAATTTCTTTCTTCAAGGGTTTGAAGTTCTTATTGTACAGGTCCTTTACTAGCTTGATTAGAGTTATCCCCAGGTATTTTATTTTGTTTGTAGCTATTGTGAAGGGGGTTGTTTCCCTGATTTCTTTCAAAGGCCATTTATTTGTTGTATAAAGAAGGGCTTCTGATTTTTTTGAACTAATTTTGTATCCAGCCACCTTGCTGAAGGTGTTTATCAGCTGTAAGTGTTCTCTGTTGGAGTGTTTGGTGTTGCTTATGTATACTAACATATCATCTGCGAATAGGGATAATTTGACTTCTTCATTTCCAATTTTTATCCCCTTAATTTCCTTTAGTTGTCTTATTGCTCAAACAAGAACTTCAAGTACTATATTGAAGAGATATGGTGGAAGTGGACATCCTTGTCTTGTCCCTGAGTTTAGAGGAAATGCTTCAACTTTCTCCATTTAATTTGATGTTGGCTACTGGCTTGCTGTATTTCTAGGTATGGTCCTTGTATGTCCGTTCTCTCCAGAACTTTTAGCATGAAGGGGTGTTGGATTTTGTCAAATGCTTTTTCTGCATCCAGCGAGATTATCATGTGGTTTTTTTCTTTCATCTTGTTTATATGGTGAATTAAGTTGATGGATTTTCATATGTTGAACCATCCCTGCATTTCTGTGATGAAGCCTATTTGATCATGTTGTATGATACTTTTGATGTGTTCTTGGATTTGGTTTACTAGTATTTTATTAATATTTTTGCATCTATGTTCATGAGGGAGATTGGTCTGAAGTTCCCTTTTCTTTGTTGGGTCTTTGTGTGGTTTAGGAATCAGGGTGACTGTGGCCTCATGGAATGAGCTTGGCAGTGTTCTTTCTGATTCTATTTTGTGAAAGAATTTGAGGAGTATTGGTATTAACTCTTCTTTGAGGGTCTGGTAGAATTCCGTGCTGAAACCATCTGGCCCTGGGCTTATTTTGGTTGGAGATTTTTAATGACTGTTTCTATTTCCTTAGGGGTTATAAGGCTTTTTAATCTGTCAACCTGATCTTGATTTAGCTTCCGTAGGTGGATTTATCAAGAAAATTGTTCATTTTGCTTAAGTTTTCAAATTTTGTTGAGTATAGATTTTTAAAGTAGGACCTAAATATTCTCTGGATTTCCTCAATGTCTGTTGTTATTTCTCCCTTTTCCTTTCTGATTGTGTTGATTTGGGTTTTTTCCCTCTGCCTTTTAGTTAATTTGGCTAAGGGTTTGTATATATATTTTTTTTTCTCGAAGAACCAACTCTTGGTTGTATTGATTCTTTGTATAGTTTTTTTTTTTTTGTTTGTTTGTTTTTAAGTTGTTGATTTCATCCCTAAGTTTGATGGTTTCCTGCCTTCTGCTCCTCTTGGGAGTGTTTGCTTCTTTTATTTTTTTCCAATTCATCCACTTTAGCTGTTAATTCGCTAATATAAGCTGTCAAAATTTTCTTTTTGAAGGCACTTAGTGCTATGAACTTTCTTCGTAGCACAGCGTTCATTGTGTCCCATAGGTTTAGGTGTGTTGTGCCTTCATTTTGTTGGATTTTAAGAAATCTTTGATTTCCTTCTTTATTTCTTCCCTGACCCAGTAGTCACCCAGTAAAGAGTTGTTCAATTTTCATGTGTGTAGGTTTTCTGTTGTTTCTGTGGTTGTTGAAGTCCAGCTTTATTCCATGGTGGTCTGATAAGATACAAAGGGTTATTTCAATTTTCCCAGCCCTTTCCTATGTGGTAGCATCTATCTTTGTTAGTGAGATGTGTTTCTTGTATGCATCAAAATGATGGGTCGTGTTTAGGTATCCAATCTGTAAGCTTGTGTCTTTTTATTGGGGAGTTGAGTCCATTGATGTTGATGGATATTAGTGACCAGAGGTTGTTATTTCTTATTATTTTGGTGTAGGTGGTGGTTCTGTGTTTCTTTTGGTTAGTTGCTGTGGAGTTTTCTGTTTCCTCTGTTTTCTTGGGTGTGGTTATCTTCTCTGGATTGTAATTTTCCTTCTAGGAACATCTGTGGGGCTGGATTTATGGGTAGATACTGTTTAAATTTGTTTTTGTCATGGAATATCTTGTTTTCTCCATCTATAGTCATAGAGAGTTTTGCTGGGTATAGTAGTCTGGCTGGGCACCTATGCTCTCTCAGGGCTTGTAGGACATCTGTATAGGCCCTTCTGGCTTTTAAAGTTTCTGAGGAGAAGTCAGGTGTATTTCTGATGGGTCTGCCATTATATGTTACTTAATCTTTTTCTCTTACAGCTTTTAATATTCTTTCTTTGTTCTGTACATTTGGAGTTTCAATTATTATGTGATGAAAGGAGTCTTTTCTGATCTAATCTGTTTGGTGTTCTGTAAGCCTCTTGGAATTCTTTGGCATCTCTTTCTTTAGGCTTGGGAAGCTTTCTTCTATGATTTTGTTGAAGATGTTTCCTGGAACTTGGAGTCAGGAGTCTTCTCTTTCCTCTATGCCTAAAATATTGATGTTCATCAATAAGTGAATAATCCTTTGCTAGAGAGCATACATACTCTTCCCTAATACAGAATAAATATCACATGAGATGTCCACATGTAGAAGAATGAAAATAGATCCATATCTATCACCCTGCACAAAACTCAACTGGATCAAAGACCTCAACATAAAACCAGATACAATAAATCTAAGAGATGATAAACGGGGGTGGAATACTTGAACTCATTGCCACAAGAGACAACTTCCTGACCAGAACACCAATAGCTCAGGGTCAATAAATGGGACCATATGAAACTGAAAAGATTTTATAAGGCAAAGACATTGTCAAGAGAACAAAATGGCATCCTGCATATTGGAAAAAGATCTTAACCAACCATATATCTAACAAAGGGCTAATACTGAAAATATATAAAGCACTAAAGAAATTAAAGACCCCCATTTTTAACTGGATTATTTGGTTTCTTGGCATTTAATTTCTTGAGTTCTTTATAAATTTTGAATATTAGCCCTCTGTCAGATGAGAAGTTGGTGAAGATCTTCTCCCAGTCTGTAGGCTGCTGTTTTATTCGAATGACAGTGTCTTTTGCTTTTCAGTTTCATGAGGTCCCATTTATTGATTGATGGTCTTAGGTCCTGAGCTGCTAGTGTTCTGTTCAGGAAGTTGTAAGCCATGCCAATGAGTTCTAGGGTTTTCCCCACTTTCTCTTCTAGTAGATTTAGAGTGACCAGGCTTATGTTAAGATCTTTGATCCACTTGGACCTAAGTTTTGTACAAGGTGATAAGTATGGGTCTAATTTCATTCTTTTACAAATGGACATCCAGTTGGACCAGCACTATTTGTTGAAGATGCTGTCCTTTTTACATTGTGCGGTTTTGTCTTCTATGTCAAAGTTTAGGTGGCCATAGGTGTGTGGGTTCATTTCTGTATATTCAATTTGATTCTATTGATCCACTTGTTTGTTTCTTTTTTTTATTTTTTTATTTTTTGGTTTTTCGAGACAGGGTTTCTCCGTGTAACAGCTCTGGCTGTCCTGGACTCGCTTTGTAGACCAGGCTGGCCTCGAACTCACAGTGATCCACCTGCCTCTGCCTTCCAAGTGCTGGGATTAAAGGCGTGTGCCACCACGCAATTGCCTGTTTCTATACCATTACCATGCTGTTTTTTTATTACTATTGCTCTGTAGCACAGCCTGAGGTCTGGGATGGTGATACCTCCAGATGTTTTTTATTGTACAGGATTGATTTAGCTATTCTAGGTTTTTTGAAATTGAGAATAGCTTTTTCCATGTCTATAAAGAATTGTGCTGGTACTTTGATAGGAATTGCATTGAATCTGTATATTGCTTTCAGTAGGATGGCCATTTTAATGCAATTAAAAATGGGGGAATGAGCTAAACAGAGAATTCACAAAGGAGGAATTCCTAAAGGCTGAGAGACACTTGAAGAAATGCTCTTGTGCAAACGCTATGGAGGTCAGTTTGGCAATATCTTAGAAATTTTGGAATAGCTCTGCCTTGGGACCCAGCCATCCCACTTCTGGGTATACATCCAAATGACTCCTCACCGAATAACAAGGAAGTTGCCTCATCTATGTTCATAGTAGCCTTATTTGTAATAGCCAGAAACTGGAAACAACCCATATGTCCCTCAACTGAAGAATGGATTAAAAAACTAAGGTACATCTACACAATGGAATACTACTCAGATATCAGGAACAATGAAATTATGACATTTGCAGCCAAATGGATGGAACTAGAAAAGCTCATTCTGAATGAGCTAACTCAGACTCAGAAGCAAACACATGGCATCTATTCACTTATAGTCAGATTTTAGCTATATAGTACAGGATATCTATACTACAACCAACGCACCAAAGGGAACAGGAACATAGACTTTTTCTTCCTGTCAATGAGACATTTTGCCCTAGTGGTGCTGTCTTGTAGGCCCCTGGTGTATGAGGATACTCTTGGTCCTCATATGACTGCTGAGCTGGGGCAGGGGACTGTTATGTAGGGACACACCACTCCAGAGGAGTGGGATGGAGGGTTAGGGGGTAGAGGGTGGGAGCGCGGGACTGGGAAGGGTCAAAAGAGGACACTGTGATGGAGATGTAACCTGAAGCAATAAATAAATAAATTTTAGAAAGGAAACTAAAACCAACAAACCAAATAATGCAATTAAAAATGGGGCAGAAAGCTAAACTGAGAATTTACAACTAAGGAATCTGTAATGGCCAAGAGGCACTTGAAGAAATGCTCAACAACTTTAGTCATCAGGGAAATGCAACTCAAAATGACTCTGAGATTTCCATCTTATACCCTTCAGAATGACTTATAAAAAACCCCTCAAATGAAAGCATATGCTGGAGAAGATGTGAAGAAAGAGGAGCATGCCTCCACTCTTGTTGGGAGTGCAAACTTGTACAATCACTTTGGAAATCAATCTGGTGATATCTCAGAAAATTGGGAATAGTTCTACCTCAAGACCCAACTCTAACAACTCCTAGGCCTATACTCAAAAGATTCTTCATCAAACCACTAGGACATCAGCTCAACTATGTTTATAACAGCTTTATTTGTAATAACCAGAACCTAGAACAACCCAGATGACCTTCACCTTTAGAATGGATAAAGAAACTGTGGTGCATTTACACAATCTAATCCTACTCGGCTATTAAAAACAAAGAAATCATGCAATTTGCAGGCAAATTGATGGAAATAGAGAATATAATCCTGAGTGAATCAACCCAGACCCAAAAATATACACAAGGTATGTACTCACTTATAACTGGATACTAGCCATATAGTACAGGATAGCTATCCTAAAACCCACAGATACAAAGAAGACAGGAACCTAGCATAACTATCTTTTGAGATGTTCTACTTAGCAGTGGGTCAAAATAAATGTGGAGACACACATTCCAAGATTAGGTGAAGCTCTGGGGCACTTGTAGAAGAGAGGGAGGAAGAATAGAGGTCTCTGGAAGGGACAAGAACTCCACAAAAAGACCAACAGAACCAACCAACCTAGGCCCCGGAAGGCTTACAGAGTCTTAAGCACCAACCAAAAAGCACATGTAGACTGGAACTAGGCCCCCTACACATATGTAGCTGATAGGCAATTTGGTCTTCATGCAGATCCCTTAGCAAGTGAAATAGTGAGGAGCGGCAAGGGCTGTCTCTGACATGGATTCTCTTGTCTGTTAGTGAAACACTTTGTCTTCATTGGGCTACCTTGTCTGGCCACAGTGGAAGAGAATGCTCTTAACCCTGGTGCTACTTGATGAATTGGAGTAGGTAGTAGGGTATGGGCTCCCCTCATCTAAGGAGAAGGAGAGGATGGAGAGGGGAAAAGAAGGGTGGAAGGGTGAGACTGGGTGAGGAGCAGGGAGAAAGCTGCAATCAGGATGTAACTTGAATAAATAAATTAATTAAAAAAGGAAATTCTTATTTCCTGAATACTTTCTTTGGTTCACATGTTGTTTCCTTTTTTAATGTTTATTTATTACTTCAGGTTACATCTCCATCATAGTACCCTCTTTCCACCCCTTCCAGTCCCACCCTCTGACCCTCTACCCCAATCCCAACCCACTCCTCCAGAGTGGAGTGTCCCTACATATTAGTCCCCTGCCCTAGTTCAGCAGTCATATAAAGGCCAAGAACTTTCTCATATACTGGAGGCCTACAAGGCAGCACCACTAGGGCAAAGTGTCTCATGGACAGGTAAAAAATTTTATGTTCCTATTCCCTTTGGTGCATTGGCTGTGTCCTAGTTATGCTGTACTATATAGCTAAAATCTGATTATAAGTGAGTAGATGCCACATGCATCCTTCTGAGTCTGGGTTAGCTCACTCAGGATGAGCTTCTCTAGTTCCCTCCATTTAGCTGCAAATTGCATGATTTCATTGTTTCTGATGGCTGAGTAGTATTCCATTGTGTAGATGTACCACAGTTTTTTGTTTGTTTATTTGTTTACCAATTCCTATGTTGTTTCTTATGTTGTTTAACTGAAAATCCACATAACCTTATTTGTGGAATAGAAAATGGAAACACTGGAGCAGCTATGTTACTTATTTAAAGTACCCTAATATGTAATTGTGTGGCTTTGATTGTTAATCCCCTGCTCTAGACCTTTGGACAGTCCCTGTGGTGAGTTGATGTTGACTGTGTCAGTAATGTCCTTATGATGCTATTTGCCTTTAAACACACAGGGAGTCTGGATACAACACAGACACAGTGAGTGTGAGGATTTTTCCAGTATGTAGGGCATCAGGGAAATGAAAGCCAAGGTGCAAGTTGGGTGAAGAACATGTTTTATTTCTTTCTGTACTCCTTGCTGAGGTGCACAGCTGCCTAGAACATGAGTTCTGAAAAAGTATATTTTCCGTAAAGTCTGGGATGGAAGAGTTTAGCTTTTCAGAAGGCCAAGGGTGTACAACCTGGCAATATCTAAATCACAAGAGAAGCTTGTGAGGAAATAGGGACTTCTTTGCTCAAAGGTCAGTCTTAATTTCCAGCTTCCGTGTTGGGATATACTCCTCAGAAGAGATCTTTTTTCAGTAGTCAGTGTGGATCTTTCTTTAGTACTGAAACTTGACTAGTATCATATTTGAGAAGAAATTACTCTTTCATGCTAATTACTTTCTTTGGCTTTTCTATGGATAAGACTTGGTTAAAAAAATAAAGTCCCAACAATGATGATGATGACATGACAGAAATTTAGTCTTTCTCATCTGATTTTCTCCTTGTGAGCATGGCCCCTTGGATTGTTATTCTTTCTGAAGACCACTTGTCTTGATTACATACTTCTATTTGCTAGTGTGCTTAATTTCCCTCAACCATGTATGTTTCACCGGCATATTGAGTTTTCAGATGAATGGTGTATTCTGTCCCTAATTGTTTATTGACACAATTATAGTAACAATCATATACTTGAAAACCAGTGGAAGAAAAAAAGCTTTAAAAGTTGTAACAAGGCAGTTTTTATTATTATATTATACACTCTGCTTAATTTATGGTGCTTAATACTTCTACCTCCTTTCCACCCTTCCTTTCCTTCAACCCCCCTACCCTAGGTGGGAGAGAAAGAAAGTTAGAGGGAGAAGGCATATGGGCATATCAGTCTCTTTGAGCTACTTCCTGCTGATTAGGGTTGTTGGATTCTTTGGGGGTTATACCAATCTCATTAGAAGCCCAACAAACCAGGAAACCAGGAGACCAGCAAACTAGGAGACAGCAGCAGGAAGAACAAGCAGCATTTTTGGGGAGCACCAGCAGCTGAGAGAGTAGCAATCTCTTTTTTCCTTGTAGCCCTTTTTCTTCTTTGTAGAGCCTTTTCTCTTACTTCTTTGTAGAACCTCTTTACTCTTGCTTCTTTTAAAGCCCATTCTCTTTTACTTCTTTGTGGAGCTCCTTCTCTCTTTTCTCTTTGTAGCCCCCTTCTCTTCAGGGCCCTGGCTTCCCCCCCTCCTTTGTAGAGCTGCCTTCTTCTCGGGTCTGTGGCTTGTTACTCCTCTCTTCCAAATCCTCAGAGTTTAACTTGCTCAGTTGCTTAAGCCACACCCGTGCTAGTTCACAAGACTGTTAATTCTTTATACCTGTTTCTTAAGCAGCCCACCTGGGATTAAACAAAAACATTCTCACAATTGGTTTTAATAAACTCATACCACAAAAAGTAAAGGAAGAGTGATTATTATACTAAGTAATATTATCTAACTCATTGGAAATGCATATAGTGTTAGATGATTGAAAGCTATCGTGATTAACCAAGAAAATAAAGTGAGCTTCTTTGTTCTGTAAACGTATCTATGCTCTAGTAAAGGACATCAAAATCAAGTTAACATTCTTAACACCCCTGTGTTAATGCTATTGAAGTGTGATTTGGGGATTCTTCTGACACACAAGACAATGGTCATAGCAATGTTTCTGGAGCCTTCCACGTATTTTATCTGCTTAAGTTCATTTTAGCAAACTACCATCTAAAATAGACCCCCAGCACCCTAAGTAATACTCCTTTTGCAAATCTGTCCTTCTCGAAACCATCTACAATTTTGTTGGATTGTTCCTAGCCATATCACTGCAAAAAACAGAGAGAACTTTCTGTATTGTACCTATTATATTCTTCATAATTAATTCTGCAGCCAGAATCAATGTGTGTTTAACACAGTAAATGAGGAATGGCCCATGGATTTCAAAGGGCAGATTCTAATCTTTCTCTTCATCCATGTATCTGAATTGTTTCCAAGGCAGGTATGAAGGAAGGGAACTTATTCCCTTTATAGAACTTAAGGTGATAGATGTTTATTGGGTGTTTCTGCAGCTTGAAGTTCCATTTTCTTTTTCTTTCCTCGCCCTCTTGCCCCTATTACTATATTTCTCTCTCCCTTATCTCCTCTCAGGGCCTTTGGGGTAAATCTGTTGCTTTCTGATTTGATTTGCTTCTGGTAAATGAGTTAAAGTATGGCTCCATATATCCTCTCTTAAAAGAAAACACAACCCACAGGAAGTGACTTCAAAGGCTGGGACTCAGGTTGCATGGCCTCCTGAGCTCTCATATGCTCCAAAGGCTTGTGGAAATGAAATCTTCCACAAGGCCCCTGTGGAAGTGACTGGCAGCCCCTGAGTTGTTTTCCTGTTGGAGAAAGTACGTATGTGCCCCTCTCATGGCTTTATCACCACTTTCAGAGTTCATTTGACATTTTTGGTCTCTATTGCAAAGAGAGACAATGCTGATGTGTATTCTTACAAAACTACCTATGAAAATAGTGACACAGTAAAAGAAAGTTAAGAGTACATAGCCATGCCTTTTATCTTCATTTCACAAAAGAGAAGACAATTTTCTGGGTTGATGTCCCTCCCCATACTTATGATTAAGACAATTTGACTAAATTTAAAAGCATGCTAGAAATCTGTCTCCTGGTATATTTATGAAGATACTCCCAGAGAGGTGTTTCTGAGAAAGAAAGACTTTTTTAAAATGTGGACATCATAGGCGTCCCTCCAGGGAATAAGATCCTGTATTGAATGAAAGGGAGAAAGTGATCTGAATACCAGAAATCCTTTCTCTCTGTTTCCTGACTGTGAACACAAAGTAACCATGTGCCTCATGGTCCTGCGCTATGCCTCCCCCATTAGGATGGGCTGTACTCTCCAGCTGAAAGTCAAAACAAATCTTTTCTTCCTTAAGTTGATTTTGTAGACATTTTTGTTACAATAACAGAAAAATTAAGGGTAACTCATGATAAATATGTTTTGGTTTTGGTTTTAAATTTCCATTAAACTTTGACCTCTCTCCTACCAATGAAGTTGGGAACTATGCTTAATTTAAGGAAAGCATTTAGTTTTGGTTTTAATTTTCTGATCTACCTTAGTATATGCTGGCTGAGATTAGGTTCCTGAAAACATGGACAATGAATGTCCTGTCCTGTCTGCCCTTTTCACATTGGATGTCACTCTTCTAAGTTCCTCTTTTGCCTGAACACAGAACTTTGTTATATTAGTCCAGAGATTTTGCTCTTAAGTACCAAGATTCTTTTTCTACATTTTCAAATTTAATTTAAAGAACATCTCCAGCCTTTGCCTTTTGGTTTTAAATCGTGTAACAGTAGTACAGTCCATATCAAGGGGAGACAACTCCACAGCTTGGGTATTTGAGGAGGAAAATAAATGTCACTTATGTAATTTTTTTCCACATTCTTTGGCTATGGTCTCAGCCTTTGAGTAGTGATTACCTCCTTGTAACTAACCCAACTGATAAGGGAATGTGATTTAGCAATCTGATTCCCTGACTCAAATCATGCTTCCAGTAACATAATGTTGGTGTGTTAGGTAGATGAGTGTCCTGTGACAGAGAGGTTCCAAAATGGCTAAAAGAGTTCCCTGTGAGCTAAAGATATGTTAGATTTAAAAAATACAATGAATTCTGAAGAAAAAAATCAGATCACAACAAACCCACAGTTTAGGGAGTATATGTGTAGAAATGGGTACATGTGTGTGCATACAGGTGTGTTTACTTACTTATATGCAATACATGTGTGCATTTATTTTGTGTATTACACAGCAGCTGTTGAACAATGCGATTCATATGTTTATTTTTAAAATTTCAGCAATCATAATGTATTATATGGTCATGACTTTCTGAATAACAACCACTAATTATTTTCGTTAGGAACACACAAAGTAACAAGTGAATATGTCAGTGGTTGGAGTAGAACATCTTGGAAGATAGTAGGACTAGTGGCATAACTAGGGTCAAAGAAGGGCTTTAAGTTGTAATGGAGGAGAAGCCTCGACTGCTCTATTGTGAACCCTGACTTATGTTTATTGTACATATACATACACATACACACAACACATCACACATACAGCCACACACACACACACACACACACACACACACACACACAAACCACATACAGCCACATTCACACACCCCACATATAGTCACACACATATAACACACACAGTCACACACACAAACACATACATACACATGCACAAACACACACAAGTTTGCTCATTTCCATGACTCAGGTTTCTAGTCTGTCAGTGACATACCAGAAGGGAGCAGGTGACCTAGAGCCATGCCTGACACCTTCTTTGCATTTATGAGTGATACTATTCTTCTAGTAGAATAGAAGTAGCAAGTACCTTACCCAGAAAAGCTTATTAAGAAACCTCTCTTATCTGGGCATAGTGGCACTCACCTTTAATTCAAGTTCTTAGGAGGCAGAGGCAGATGGATCTCTGAATTGACTACTTAAAGGTCAGTCAACTCTATATCTCTGTCTACAAAGTGAGTTCCAGAACAGCCAGGGCTGCACAGAGAAACCTTATCTTGAAAAATAAAAAACAAAAAGAGAAAAGTAAAGAGAAAGAGAAGCATCTCTTTTCTTCTTGCACCATTGGAAAGTTTTATCTGCTGTGTACACAATCCCAATCTTTAACTCTTGTCTCATCTTTTGCATGTGTGTGAAACACTCTTTGTCTTTTTCTTTCTTTTTCCCTTTCCCTTCCTTTTTCTTTCTTTCTGTTTATCTCTGTCTTACTTTCCCTTCTCATCTGGAAATTTGCTTTGTACATAGTTTAAACTATCTACCAATTTGTGAGGCTCTGTCACTCCCCACTGTGTGTTGTTATGAGGACGTATACATTTCTTATGACCCGTTCATGAATTAGACAAGCCCTAAGAAGACCCTGGGTGAGCAAAGTGTCATCCAGAAACATAAGAAGAATATCACAGACAAAAACTCCTGCCTTGGACAATTATTAGAGTGAGAGATAAACTAACTCAGACTCACTAGGAATTTGTAACTAATAGAAGGCATAAAAACATCTTGAAATTTATGTCTTCATACCATAGAATCATTGTCCTTTGGTGCATTGTCTTTCTAGAATGTTCTGCTTGCCTTTACAGTCAATAGTATTGAATAGCAAAATGAATATCTAAAAGTAGATACCTGTTGCCCCAGTAGATTAGGATGGCCTTGAATCCAGAAATGGGCATAAGATGGCTTCCTACTCACTTTAGGGGCTTGATAAACAAGTACAGATTGAAAGATTTCCTACTAAGAATATTTTACTTGAGGGTGAAGAGATGGCTCAGTGATTAAGCACACATACTGTTTTTGCAGAGGTCAGGTGTTTGGTTCCAGTACCTAAGTCAGGTGATGTACAACAGCCTACAGCACCAATTCAAGGGGATTGTACCCTCCTGCCCTTTTTTGGCTTACATGGCCACTGAACCTCTGTGTGCAAAGCTATGTACAAACACATACATTCCTACTTAAAATTTAACAAAGCAAAACAAAAGAAAAATAAAAAGCCAAAAAACCCCATTCGTTTTCTTTCCCCCGCGACCTAGTTATAAATCTCCATAGTAGAGAAATTCTGAAACATTCATTTCATGACTATCAACATATTTTCATATATGAGAAGCTAGCCTGTTATCAGGCTCACCTCACTTTAACATCCTCCTCCACCTACATGGAATGGATACAGAGAGGAATTCTGCCTTAGAGATAATTTATTATGTAGCCTTGCTCAAACAGAGATGACTTTGTATGCTTGTTGCCTTTTGCTTGAAGAAGGGTTGTACCGGGAAAGGTTAGTCAGGTCTGGCCATCTGAAATTCAACCAGTGAGTCAATCTGAGTTAAAATAGATGGGCATCTGCTATAGTGAGACAGGCCTGTTGGTCAAAGTTCTACTGAGCCAAGGGCCCACAGGCCTGGCTTTGGGTTGGAGAGCTCTGGCCTAGAAGAAAAATGGTGCAGAAAATGAATGTATTCAAAAACTTAGCCAAAACTGTAGAAAAAGAATTTCTCAAACTATTTCTTTACTCATAAAAGGGTCACAATACATACAAAGGATTGAACTGAAGCTAGGACATTGGTGTTTTCAGTCTTATGATAGGTTAAAGGCTGAAAAGTAAGTATTTGGGTTGTGTGTGGAATATTTTTAGTCCAAGCGAGCTAGGACGAGAGCTAATACTAATGCTCGGGGACCCAGTACAGGAAGAGAGGAGTCTTGCTTCTTTCAGCTCAGCTCTGTCTGAGACAGAGCATAGAGCATGCTTGGATCTCTAGCCACTGTTTCCCTCTGATTCTTGCCAGTTTGTTTTGTGGCTGTGGAACACAAATGATATGAGTTAAAATACACTGGCTATGTGACCAGTATTGGAGGAAAGAATTATTCTTACAAATTGTGTAAATATCAAAAGTCAACTTTAATGGATTTGGATCCTATTGGGTAAAGTAGTAATTTGGAGATCATTGAATTCCTGCAAATTTATGTTTGCAATCATCTCCAGAACTTTATTTGTGAAGCTAACTTCTAAGCAGCTCACCCATTTGAATTGCTTTGTCTTCAACCAACACCTAGAATTAGATTCAAGACTTAGAATATATAACCTGAGTTTAAATAAGATAAACATTGAGCTAACAGCTCAATAGTACTTTGGAGTTTATAATCCTCACATCAAAAGGGACTAGATGGTCTAAAGTGATTCTCTTAAAAGGAAGAAGACCTGAGTTTGATTCCCAGAACCCACCTGAAAAGTGACAAGCACTTGTAATTCAAGAGCTGGGGAGGCTCTAGGGAACTGGCAACTAACTACTCAGTGAGTTTCCCACAAGTGAGACACTCTTTAACAGAAGTTGGGCAGCACCTGATGAACAGTAGCCATGGGCATCTCCTGACATCCACAGAAATGCACAGAGTACTAACACACACACAAATATGAACTCGTACACAGGTAAATATACTTAATCACTGAAGCTCTTTCCTATCCTTCCTTTCCACTTTTGCTATACTTTGAAAAAGATACAGTCCACTCTGTTAAGGTGAAATCGTGGACATATTGGGTCAAGCACCAACTTAAACTAACACATAGTTAAACATACAAATGACATAAATTGTAGAAAATAACACAGCTTTTAACAAACTGTCCCTGTACATCCAGCATGTGCTGAGAACCAGAGTGTACAAGAATGCATACTGACGGGGAATCAAGCTGACCAAGAAAAAGTATCTTGCTGACAATTTTCAACGAGGAAAATAAGATACTGGATTTGAAACCAAGCACTTCCTGAACCTCAGTTTCTGCTGTGTACATTGTTGCTAGAATAAAAGCCCTGATGAACGGAAACTTCTCTTCTGTGTCCCAGAGATAGTTGCCAAGTAAAAGTTTCCAGAAACCTCTTCTATTCCCTTGTGCCTTCATTTAACCAGATGTTTGTGCAGGGCTTTCTGGGAGAAGCTCGGGATCTAGAAGAACCTGGAGTCTGAGGAAGGAAGCAAAGGAGCTCAGAGGCTGAGCAAGAGACGGAGCCTTTCAATGCAGCACAGGGAAATTGGAAAATCTGGGTCTGAAGAGTACACACAGAGGACACAGAGTGCTCATTTGGGCTCTGTGATTCCAGGAGGGCTGCAGGAAGCTTGGGAAAAGCTTGGAGAAGATGACAAATGAATCAATCAGGATAAACAAAGTAAGCCATCAACTGAGGATCAGCAGTCTGAGCAAGTTACTGTGGTACTTAGGATATGCAAAGTAGACAAGCGTACTATGAAACAAACAAGACAATGTGTGTGGCATATAGATTAAGTGGGGGTGAGGTGTGAGTTGGTTGTAGATCTTGTGTCTTTCATTAATTAATTTTCTTCATTAAACAATGAAGAGATAATAGAAATCTCAACTAGGCACATGGACAGTTATGTTTGTATTTCAGGGTGGGTATCACTGAAGTAAAGAAAGGTAAATTTTGAAAAAAAAAACCATTTTCACATCTAGTGTGTCAGTTAATGTTAGATTCTTCCTCAATCAAAATCACTTAGGCTATAATCTCAAAGCTTAACAGAAGAAACTTTTCCTTCTTGACTTCATCTCTTTTATGGAGAAATAGTCTAGAATTTCTGAGGCTAACTAACCCTAATTTGTTTTTATTCAGTTTCACTTTTCCACTTTATTAGATACTAGGAATGAAACTCAGGTCTTTTAGAAGAGTAGCAAGCAACAAGTGCTCTTAACTGATGATACATGTCTTCACACTCCTAGAATTGTTTTTGAAACAATGGGATTATCGACTATTTGATATTGACATTTTAAAAACTACAATGTCCAGATGCTGTCTCTGAGTAAAAATCCTGTTTTACATATCATTCACGTCCTCAAGGGCAGAAGAGGACCAACCCACTTACTAAAATAATCCCTTCACATTAAACTCCAGTCTGTATATTTTGTATGAGTCAAAAGCTGCCCATATTAATGGGACAGTTTGCCCTAGGAGTGCTGCCATGTAGGCCCCCAGTGCAAGTAGCAGCTCTTAGCCCACATATGACTGTTGAGCTGAGAGGGGCTGATATGTAGGGACACTCCACATCGGAGGAGTGGGAAGGGTGGGAATGGGAGGAGAGGGTGGAAGGATGAAACCAGGAGGGGTAGAATGAGGGCACTGTGATGGAGATGTAACTTGAAGTAATAAACAAACAAACAAACAAACAAAAAGTTAAAAAACATCTGCTTCTGTGGTTAGTACTGATTTCAATAACAAGGTGTGAACAATAGAAAGTACAATGTACAATGCAGATATTAAATGTGAAAACGGTTGCTCCCACATTTCCCAAAGATCTCACCACCATGGAGTCTCAGAGGCTAAAAGATTTTTATGGTCAAATATGGAAGGAAATGTGTAGGGGTTAGATAAATTAGATTTAGAAAATATATAGGAGTTTCTGATACTGTCTCTTAATTCGGGGCCTGAAGAGCATTATCAGCATGGAGTCAGCAAAAACAGGAAAGACTCAATAGACTGAAAAACAAGGTTGAAGTCAGGAAAAACAGGAAAGACTCAATAGACTTGAAGAAACAAAGTATCTGGCCTGACATTGTTTTCAGCTGCTAAGTGGGCGGAGCCCAAATTAAGCTGAAACAGAGTTCCTCCTATTTAAGGACAGTGCGTGGAGCCCAGAAGAGAAGAGGCCCCTGATGCTAGAGAGCTCCAAGAGTCCTGCTGAAAAAAGGGCTGGCCATTGATGGCCAGCTCTCTCCCTGAAGCAGAAAGAAGCCGGTGAGCAAAGAAAGCCTGAGCAAGACACCAAAAGGCCAAGGACTGGCCCCTGTGGCTCAGCTTTTGCCTAGAGGGGTTTGATCTGTCCAAACAGTGGCCTAAAGGAAATTGTGCCTGGCTTTAAGGACTGAGGCAGAGCAGCTGAGTTCCTGATTCAAAAGAAGTAAGTTGGCCTGCAGATGGCTGGGGTCTCCCACAGAGAAGAAAGCATGAAGCCTTATTTAAGGTGAGACTGCAATAACCAACGACCCTGACGAACCTGCATCTGAGAGATCCAGAAAAAGGACTGCTAAGTGTGTTAAAGAATCTACAACAAAGACTGTGTTCCTGATGACTGAGGACCTGCCCCAGAGACTGTATCATTCTAAAAGGTTATGAAAGTAGTTGTTATAATTATCAATAGGTTTAGTGGATAGGTTAAAGGGGTTGTAGGAATTTATAAGATTAATAGTTAAGAAATTGTTGGTATTTATTATAAGTGAATTTAGTAATAAATAAATAAGAGTTAAATAATAATTTAAAAGATCGGTTACAGGTGGCGCCCAACGTGTCAGATTAAACCTGGTGTATCTCCTGTCGCTCTTTAGGAATTATTAGACGGTTTAATATAGAAAAAGGGAATCCCCACAAATCACAAGTATGCAATATCTTAATCTATGTGACTAATACAACATTTGTTTCCCCTGACAGCCCATTTAGCAAAGGTTGCTTCACTTTCAAATGTAGAGTTGCCCAGAGAAAGCAAAATAGGCAGGGCCCAGAGTCCTGCCTACTGTGTAACTCCGTCAAACGACACTAAGCCAGGAGTCACCCTACGTTCATCTCAGACTTGGCATCATCTGCCACTTCTTTTAGATCAGTACAGAAGGAGAATACACCTATGAAGATATTCTTGGCTGTTTCCCCAAAAGTCACAAAACAAAAAGGGCACTGGCTCAGGAAGAGAGAAGAACAGCTCATACCTCTTGTATTCTAAATTAACCATCAGTGAAAGCACGGCGTCTAGGAACACTAGTAACTGCTGCCCTGCCCTGCTTGTTTTTTTTTTTATCTCAAGAGGTCTCAAATAAAGATGCTTTCGGCACTCTTGCTCAATCATTTTATTTTAAATTTCTCACTCTTTTTCTGAGTTTAATCCTCATGAATGGGATTCTCTGTATTTCATTGGTATGATGAGAGTTGGCAGCTGGGAAGCTCTATAGATCCTGGTGACAATGTTCAGTTGTTTTCCCACCCCTCCCCCATGTTCTTTCTTTTCAGACAGTGCCTGCCTCACTGTCTGGCTACTGTCTGACTTGTCAGCTCACGCCACCTCAGTTCCCAGCTGCTCTTCTCTTTCATGCAGTGGGTTGTTCTTTGCCTTAAACTCAAGCGTGGTTTTGCACTTCCAGACATGAGATCTGTTTCCACAGCAACCTATGAAATGGGGTAATCTGATGCAAAATTTGCCTAAAACTTTTTTTGGCTAAAAGTTTTTACCTGTGTGTTAAGTCCACATGGGTATTTCTACACTAAGGACAGCTTTTAGACAGTTCACAGAGAGTCTTGTCACACTTCACGGGAAGAGTAAGTGCTGTCAATTCTTTGATTATATAATAGATATGCTTCACTTGATTGAACTATTGCATAATAATATGTATCAAAATATCATCTGATATTCTATAAGTTTGTACAAGTTTTGCTGTAGTTTTGAATTAAACTAAACAGAATTTTAAAATAACCGAGGTACCTACCACCCTCAGCATATTTTTTCTTCTGGAGTAAGCTTGCTTGGTTGCAGATTATTTATGGAAAATTAAACTTTGTATAGTATATGCTATTCTTATTATTCCACAATTATATTATAGCAGTATTTATCAAACTCTTATATACATAACTGGTCTGATCTAATTAGTGTGCAAATAACTGTGTTAGTTAGCTTGATGTCCCAGTGACAAATATATGACATGACCAACTAATAAAGAGTAAAGATGCATTGATACTTATAGTTTGGGGGATTCTAGCCTGCAATTGGTGACCATATGATTTTTGCATCTCTGGCAACATAGCGCATCAACATGGGTATCATAGGAGTTTATGGCATAAACAATCCTCTCATCTGGTGGACTAGAGAAAAAAAGAATTATGAGAGCAGAGACCAATAAAGACCATTAAGGGCACACCCTCCATGCCCTACTTGCCCATGGACTATTGGTTTGTAGTGTATCTATGACTACCCAGAAGGGCCACAAGCTAAACTACACATCATACCTGAGCTTTTAGGAAAACTTGTCCAAACCACAGTGGGTATTGAGGATATATATTCTGGAGATTGAAAATCTAAAGAGAGTTTAGATAAGTTCCTGAAGGAATTGGCATTAGGGTCTTAGCAGAGTTAAATGAAATCTAGCCTTGCTTACTTAAATACAGTAGGGCTCTGGGAAAATCACTTTCCTCTGAACAGTTTTACATATGAACAAAATCAACATAATTTCATGTCAGCAGGTAGCTGCCCAGAATGTGTAATTTCCTGTGAAGCAGGAAGTACAGCACTTAGAAGACACAGAAGTTCAAAGACTAGTGGAAGTTTTATAAACAAAATT
The DNA here is from genome assembly GCA_907164525.1 of Lophiomys imhausi. Taxonomy (NCBI): domain Eukaryota; kingdom Metazoa; phylum Chordata; class Mammalia; order Rodentia; family Muridae; genus Lophiomys; species Lophiomys imhausi. Next base: position 531,117 of record CAJQZJ010034199.1, on the reverse strand, counting down.
GTGAGTTGAAGGCACTTAAGCAGCTTGATTAATAGACTATAAGAGAGTGAATTGTAGGATGTGCCAATTATTGAAATACACTGTTGTGAGGGAAATCAGGAGGTAAGACCTACTTCTGTCCAGGTTTTTACTCTTCTCCATAAAATACTTTTTAATAAGGTATAGCATATGTACAAGACAAAGTTACATTTTGGAAGGAAGTTAAAAGTGTGAGGATGGTGTTCAGTAAAGATTGGAGGCATTTTAATGGGTTTAGAGACGTTGAGGAAGATGAGTATTTAATGAGAACTATTAATCAGTTCTAATTTTTATGATTAAAAAGTGGGCTATATATTGCTTGTGACCCCAGCTCACAGGTGTGGTTGGCTTCTATCTGGGCAATACAGAGCTGAGACACTTTCACTTTAAATTTTTCCTTACTCGCTAAACACCACTAGTGGAAGGGCACAGGGAGGTCATTTGTTAAAGGTTTTAGGAACTCACATGTCCTTGGATTCTGTCTCTCAGTGATTTTTAAAATCAGAGAATATTTGAAATAGTCATTTAGCCATTGCTTACTAGACAAGAGGAATGTGAAATCTATCAAACCCTCCAAAGTAAGTTCTGTTTACAAACAAAATAGCCATTTGACTCCTTTCCCAGACATGTGATTACTCCTAGCCTGGGATCCACTGTAACAAGGCTGAAATTTGTGGGATTAGAGCAATATTGAGTCTTTCGAGCTCAAAAGTGCCCCTAGTCATTATCTATGCCTTCTCATCATTGTCTATCCAAATTTTTGTTTGCTAGGTCACCGTCAGCCAAGACCAACTTTCCCATTTTTCTACTTTGTCTGATTATGAAGTTAGAGGTAACACATGGAAGGTGGGGAAACAAATTCTGATTTCATCAATTAAGCTAAAGAGCAGACAGAGATGGCATGTGAGAAATTTCATTGTGGAAGGAGACAGTTCCACAGTTTACTCAGTGGTAAATGTGTTCTTTCCTCATTTAGTTGTATAGGAACCATAATGCAATCAGCTGCTCGTATCCATGTGACTCTATCTGCAATGTCTCTGTTCTTTTCGGTGATGGATTTCCTATCCAAATAAAAATACTATGCTGATTTGTTTGAAATTATTTTATAGGGCATCTTAAGCCAATGTGGCATAAGTGTCAACAAATTAGCTTTTCTTCTTTGATGTTGCATTGATGTTTGTAAGAAATTGTCTTCTAAAAAATGAAATTAAATGGCTACCAATTCCTTCAGAATCGTATTTTCATCTTACACTGAGATTCTTTGAATCTTTGGCATTATATGAGAAATTATAGTGCAACTCATGAACATGACATCTCCTTGAATTCATTTAGTTCTTCCTCCATTGGGCTATTAGTTAAATTTTTTGATCAGGGAGCACAATAATTTTGAATATCTTCTCACCAAAGTCAATTATTTAGAAAATAAATAGGGCTAGGAGATAATGTAAATATTAAAGCACTTGCCAGACAAACCTGAAGGCTGGAGTTCTAATACAAGCTCTCACATGAAATGACACATGGGCATGGCTGCCTGTCTGTAATTCTAGCCTTGGGGAGCAGAGAAAGGAGTTCTTCAGAGTGAGCTGGCTACAGACAGGAGTGATAGGAGTAAGCTCTGTGTTTGACTAAGAGACCCTGCCTCAGTAAATAAGGACTAGGATCAATGAAAATATTTCTGGAAATCAACCTCAGTCCTCCATATATAAGTGTACACCTGTATACCACACATATACAAATCATAGATATACCCATACTCATATCCCCTTCACACATATACACATTCACACACAAACTGAAAAAGAAAAATCAAGAAAAAAATAAAGGAAATAATTAGAATAGTTACCTTGGAAGAAGGGAGACATTTGTGGGATATTTATTCTTAAAGCACTCACATTGAAAATATAGAAATTTCTACAAACTTAACAGGAATTAAAGCACAAACAATCCCATCAAGATTGGAGAAAGAAATGGATCCCATAGCAAATGAGGTAGAGATAGCTCATCAACATATGAGTATTTGTTATCATAGGTAAAGAGGGAAGTATAAGCTAAAGATCATTGTGAAATCCATTTTTATCTTGCATCAGAAAACTAAAATACTAATAATATATAGAACTAAGTGCTAAGGAAGATGTGAAAAAAGACAGACACGTCTCATGAGGATGGACTGAACCAGTCAGTTTGGAAAACCCTTTTGTCACACATTGTAAGCTTAAGTAAATGTTTAACTACAGGTCAAATAGTGTTTTCTCTGGTTTTCACCAAGAAAAAGACATCTTTCTGTATGTATCTTGTACAAGGATGTTCTAACACTTTCTTCTGAGAAATTACGAACTGGAAACAGCCATGTCAGAAGTGAAGGAATTGAAACAGTGGAATTTTATTTTTTACTGTTCATTTTGTTTTGTTTTGTTTCTTTGTACCCAGCAGGGAAGAATGTATTAATCTTACAGACAGAAAAGAGTGTCTCAAAACTAGATTGAGTCAAAATACTTACACTCAGAAAAATGCATACCATACAATTTGGTTTATACAAAGTTCACAAGGGACAAAGCTATTTTGTAGATGGAAGTAAGAAACAGTGATTATCTCTTCCATATCTGGAAGACAGAAGAGAAAGCAGAGGCATGATGTAAAAACCATGTTTTGAAAAAAATCCATATTTTCATAGCTATAAGAAGATGATTGGAATTTTAAATACTCAATATTTCTTGTTTCTAATACTTAAAACAAAGGAATTTTATTATTTTGAGAATTATATTTAAGTAAATCACTTATGATTGGGGCAGAATACCTAAGGTACTTAGGAATGAGGAGTCTGCTAATCAGACAGATGAAAATCATAAACAGGAAGTTGGATAAGGAGATCTATATTTTTGGAGAAAGACTTGGGCTGGGATATATATTGAGGAGTCATTAACACATATGGAACATGAAACTCTAGGCTCAAAGGAGATCATTTCTGGGACAAGTGTAGATAGTAAAGAGAAAGTGTCCAATGATTGATTCCTAAGGATAGCAACATTACAAGCCAGAGGAAAGTCAAGAAGCCACCACAGGAGCCTTAAGAAAATTGTGCAGGTGAGAAGGAGAAATCCACAGGGAATCATGTTAGAGAAGTTCTGTAAGCAAGTGTTAACGACGACACAGTGATTAGGAGTCGCCTATTTCTTTCAAAGTGGACAAAACAGTTATCTGGAAGTAACTCAGGTCCTTGAATGGTCTAGACTTCTTAAAGATGATGGTGGTAGTAAAATCTAACTGCAGTACACTTAGAAAAGAGTGAAAGAAGAAAAGTTGCACAGTGAGTATGACCAGTGTTTTAGGGTCTCAGGCAGTTTTTAGCTGTCTCAGAAGATACAGAGGCTGTTTGATCTGCATAAAAATGGAACTCAGAGTTCAACACTTGAGAGGTAGGTATCTTGGGAAAGTAACAAGGTATGTGTACTTGGCTCTGAGAGAATGAGGAAGAGTTCTCACAATCAACACATGTATAGAAGCCTGCTATGAAAGGTGTGTAGAAAAGACTCAAATAATGTGTATGGAATGTCATTTAAGTCTTCTCTGTCATGAATTCATATGTCTATGTTGATTACTAACTTATTTGTTGCAAACAAGTTTTTTGTTTTTTTTCTGGGCTTTCGAGTATTGGGAGTATGTATGTTTGACCAGGATTAAGCCACTCAGTGTATTCGTAGGTTACTATTTTGTTTAAATTGTCTTATCCACCAGTGTCTTCCTGCACATGTTCTAAATGAGAAAATTGTGTATACAAAAACCCCGAGGTGAACAAACTATACAACCCACTTCCATATCTGTTACAGGCAAATAGTTGAGATACTCTTGCATTGAGATCAATAAAGCCAATGAAAATTGAGAATCACATCAAAACTAGGATTTTAAACACATGCTTTGATTTTCTTAAGAAAGAGCTTACATTGAATTATGAAATCAAAGACAACAGGACATTTCAAGAAAAGCCCGAGGAGAGAGTCAGCTCACATCAGCAGAGACAAGGAAAATTTGGGAGCAAGAAACAAAAAACATATGTCGAGAAACCTGAGGACATTAAGACAGAGGAGCCCAGGGAGCAGGTAATGAACAAAGGAGCTTAACTTGAAACTGGGTGACAGGGACAGAACAGAAGCAGGAGGCTAGGAGGTGAGCAATGCTTCAACACTTTGCTCTGGACTCGCTTTACGGCTCCCTGCTCCTGTATCATGTTCCGCTGAAGTGCCAGGCATTGGGCCAGCAGCTAGCTATGATTGGCTTCCTTCCCACTGAACCAGGGCTCTATTATTCTGTACTGGGGACAACAAAAGGCAGTTCCTTTGAGGAATGAAGTGCTGTAATTGAGCTATTAACGTGGCATAATGGAGAAACAAATGTATTGATTATCACAATCCACATGGCATGAAAATATAACTGACCAGAAGTAAACATTTAAGGTTGCTATCATCCCTCCTAATCTTTCTTCATTCCATGGGGGAACCATGTACACAAAGAGGAAAGGAACAAAATCTGTTCACATCTGTTTAGTGTTTCCAGTGACATTGGAGTCATTTTAGTAGAGTATTGAAGTCTATATGTTTTCCGTAGAAGGGGGACTTATGCATGATGCCTAACAGGAAAAGCAAAGGCTTTCTATGGTCAGATAATCTCTTGGACATTCACTATTTCCACTGACGTTTAAAAGTCCCTGGAAAGTCCTACTCTCAAAATTTTAATGTAAAATTCTTCTTTAAATTTAAAAATATTCTTTGGACATTTCAAAGATATTTGTAATGTATTTTGATTATCCTCACTCCTTATTTTTATTATTTTCATCCCTTCTTTCTTCCAATAGTTCTTTTCTTATTTTCATGTATTTTTCCTTCTTTTCCATGAACTACTGACTTTTAGGGTTGTTTCTTGAGTGTAGATATGGGATTATTTACTGGAATATAAATAACGTACTGCTGGCTACACTTCTGAAAAAAATGACTCCTGCTTCCCTAGCAACCATTAACTGCCAATACCTCCTGGGGGAGGGCTAACACCTCATCAGCCCTTCCTCTATCTATAATGAAATGTTGGCAGACCCAGTCTTGTGTAGTCTGTGGATATAATCACAACTGCTATAAGTTCATGAGTGAGGTAGCCATGTTGTATCTCGAGAACAGCACATCTCAGCACTCCTCCCTATCTTCCAGTTTTTAACATTCTTTCTAGTCTCTCTTCTGTGATAATGACTAATAACTATTTTGACTGCAGATTTGTTTGTAACAATAACATTTCACAAAATAAGTATTCTAAGGAATGTGCTTTAGAACATATTGACTAAGAGTGGTCAAAACGTTTAATGAAGGTAGATCTACCTGTAACCAAACTTTTAAATTATTATTTAACGCTTATTTATTTATTACTATATTCACTTATAACAAATAACTATTTCTTAACTATTAATCCTACAAATTCCTACAACCCCTTTAACCTATCCATTAAACCTATTGATAATTATTTTCCTAACCTTTTAGAAGGATACAGTCTCTGGGGCAGGTCCTCAGTCGTCAGGAACACAGTCTTTGTTGTAGATTCTTTAACACACTTAGCAGTCCTTCTTCTGGATCTCTCAGATGCAGATTCGTCAGGGTAGTTGGTTATTGCAGTCTCACCTTAAATAAGGCTTAATGCTTTTTCTCTCTGGGAGACCCCAACCCCTTCACATCAGCAACTCTGCCACTCTGCCTCAGAGTCCTTAAATCCAGGCACAGTTTCCTTTAGGTCACAGATCAAACCCCTCGAGGCAAAAGCTAAGCCACAGGGTTTAGTCCTTGGCCTTTTGGTGTCTTGTTCAGGCTTTCTTTGTTCACCAGCTTCTTTATGCCTCAGGGAGATCTGGCCGTCACACTTTTTTCAGCAGGACTCTTGGAGCTCTCTAGCATCAGGGGCCTCTTCCTTTCATGGGGCTCCATGCACTGTCCTTAAATAGGAGGAACTCTGTTTCAGCTTAACTTGGGCTCTGCCCACTTAGCAGCTGAAAACAATGTCAGGCCAGATACTTTGTTTCTTTAAGTCCATTAAGTCTTTCCTGTTTTTCTGACTTTAACCTTGTTTTTCAGTCCATTAAGTATATCCTGTTTTTCTTGACTTCAACCTTGTTTTTCAGTCCATTAATTTTCCTGTTTGTTTCCTGTTTTTAGTCCACATGCTGATAATGACCTTCATGCCCAGAATTAAGAGACAGTATCAGAAACCCCTATATATTTTCTAAATCTAATTTATCTAACTCCCTACAATGTGCTTTAGAACATATTGACTAAGAGTGGTCAAAACGTTTAATGAAGGTAGATCTAGAAGTCATAAATATTGTGGAAGCCTCTCAACTGAGAACATGTGATCGCTGACCTTTGACTCTGCCGAAGAGTGTTCAGCAGCCTGTAGTTTAGTCAAGAACCTGTGCTTGACCCAGTGGACATGGCTATCGCCTCAGAAACTGCCCTTCATTTATATCTCAGCTTTTGAAGTAAAGTATAATTGTAATGATTTTAAACGTAATATGAAAAGGTATTTTTTGTCTTCATTGTTGATTTGCATGTCTCTTAATAGTTCAGGGTTGAATGAATCACCCACTGCTGTTTGGGTCTTCTCTGTATATGATTTACTGGTTGCAAATATGAATCTGTTCCTATATTCTCCATCCTGCAAATCCAGACTTTTTTTGGGGCTTTCTATACCTCCTTTAAGTGTTTCTTGAGAATAATCTCAAGATTGTGTTTCCTTTTTATGCTTTCTTCTGAAGCAAACAATCCATGTTAGTTACCCCTGCTTTGCTTACAGTCATATTGAAAAAATGGCACTTGCACATAGCAAACTTTTGCTGTCATGCTGTTTTTGCTAAGTTCTTTGCCTAATTCAAAAGTTAGCATGATATATTTACATCAGTGTTATCACTTATGGGAGTTTTACAAATGTTTTCATACTTTAATCATCTTCATCCCTGTCCTGTCAAGCTCAGATGGCACTTGCCCCAACTTCAGAGAACCAAATGAAGACAGAAGGCTAGGTCATAGAACTACCTCATTTAGTTTCCTGTCAGCATCCTTGAGTTATCGTTCCATCCTCAGCAAAGTTCCCTCAGATCATAGACAAGTACCCATTTCTTTCATGCGTTCTAGCTCATGTTCATGCTTCTGATAGCTCTACAGCATCCCCCCTGGCCCCCACTGGCACCCATTTTCCTCAGTCTGGAACTTAGACTTGAAGATGATCTCCTGTCCTAAGCTTGCTAATGGCATAGATGATGCAGAACCATTCATCATATTCCTTCTGATCATGTGGCCATACCGCACTGAGTAACACAATTCACTCAACCAAGTTAAGCTAAATATACAAAGTGTGCATAAAAAACACAAAGTGGAAAAACAGAAACTTCAAATTTGAAGGAACATCTGAAATCAAGTCTAAGCTCTCTTTACAGATGATGAATCAGAAAAGATAATTAGCATATTCAAAATTCAAATAGAATATTTTTGAAATATGCCTTCAATGAAATAAAATTACATCAGTTTTCCCTATCTCTTTCCTCCCTCCAGCCACCCCTAGGTACCCTTCCTCTAAATCCTTCCATTCTCACTTCCATGTTGATAGCATTTATTTCTTTGATTTAATAAAGACTGTGTACCACAAGACTACAGTCAATATTAGCCTAAATGGAGGAAACCTTGAAGCAATACAATTAAAATCAGAAGCATGACAAACTGTCAATTATCCCCACTGCTTTTCAATACAATGTTGTAAGTCTATTCAAAATATAAGGCAAGGGAAGAAAATTAAGGGCATACAAATAGTAAAAGAATAAATCAAACTATCCCTATTTGAAGACAGTATATTATATATTAGAGATCCCCAAAATTTTACCAGAAAGCTTCTAGAAAATTCCAAAGTGGAAAAACACAAAATCAACTTAAAAATCAGTAGCCTTTTTATACATCAACAACAAACACACAGAGGAAGAGATCGTGGACACACTCCCATCTATAATAACATCAAAGTAAATAAAATATCTTGGAATAAACCTAACTGTAAGGGTGAAAAACATCTACAAAGAAAACTTCTAATCTGTAAAGAAAAAAGATCGAAAAAGACTCTAGAAAATGAAAATTTCTTGAAAACTCTGGAAAGCTATGTACACAAACTGGAAAAACAAAGAGCCAAGAAAACAAATGACCAATCAAAGGCAATATTGATTTCAGAGTTTGAACATTTTCTTAGATATTTTATCTCTTACAGCTATTTTTGAAGCAAAATTGATGTGCAATAAACTGAATGCATTTAATTTTCAAAAACTATGACTTTCTTTTTCTCCTATTGGATTTTACTATTCAGCCTTGATTTGGGGAATTTTGCTTTGTCTTATTTTGTCTTGTTTTGTCACATTTGGGTGTTGTCCCTTGGAGGCCTGCTCTTTTCTGAAAGGAAATAGAGCAGATCTGAGGGAGAGGGACAGTCTGAGTGGAGGCAGCTGGAAGAGGAGGGAAGGAAAACTGTGGTTGAGATGTACTGAATGAGGGAAGAATCAATTTTAATTCATACATACTTTTGGAAAAGCATATATACAAAGAAGGAGTTCATTGCAAAATTAAAGGTGAGGAATTTATTGTTCAATTGTAGCAAATTACTGAGCTTTGTATAATAGATTTCTTTCTTTTCCAACCCATCCACAATTAAGGACTTATCATCTTTCTGAATTGAAGTGTAGGTAAGTGAGGTCATATGTTATCTTTTGTCTTATTTCTCCTAGCTAGCATAGGAATTCCTCCTTTGTGAATTCTCTGTTTAGCTCTGTTCCCCATTTTTTGATTGGATTATTTGGTTTCTTGGCATTTAATTTCTTGAGTTCTTTGTAAATTATGGATATTAGCCCGCTGTCAGATGTGGGGTTGGTGAAGATATTTTTTCCCAGTATGTAGGATGCTGTTTTGTTTGAATGACAGTGTCTTTTGCCTTACAGAAGCTTTTCAGATTCTTGAGGTCCCATTTACTGATTTTTCGTCTTAGATTCTGAGCTGTTGGTGTTCTGTTCAGAAAGTTGTCACCTGTGCCGATGAGTTAGAGGGTTTTCCCCACTTTCTCTTCTAATACATTCAGTGTGTCAGGCCTTATGTTAAGGTCTTTGATCCACTTGGACTTAAGTTTTGTACACGATCATTTCGATGGATGTTGAAAAAGCATTTGACAAAATCCAACACCCCTTCATGCTAAAAGTCCTGGAGATAATGGGCATACATGGACCATACCTAGAAATAATAAAGGTGATATACAGCAAGCCAGTAGCACCAGATCTTAATGTTTTAATGAAATCCCAGATTTTTAAATTATTATTATTATTTAACATTTATTTATTTCTTCAGGTTACTTCACAATCATACTCCTCTCCCTCCTCCCATCCTTGTCCCACTCTTCTACCATCTTCCCCCTCACCCTCCTATCTGCTTTTTTTTTTAATTTAAAGTGCATCTTTTCCCCCCAACAACTCCCCCTTTTAGTCCAATAAAGGGCTCTTTTTTCTTATAACAATCAATACAGTACAAAACAATAAGAACAATTAGGCTACAATTATGAAAATTATAAGGTATAACCCACATTCCCAATGTATCCTGGATTTCACACTCATGAGGTTTGAGAGGTAACAATCTTTTGCTTGGTTCTGTAAATCTGCTTTGATTGGTTTAAATAAATGAACTTGATCCAAAGTCTTTGACTCAGGGATGGGACTTGGGCCACATTAAAATGTGTTCAGGAACAGTGAGCTCTTGGGCTGTAGTTGAATTGTTGAAGATAGAGCTTTTGTCTGATTTTCCACTAGGAATAACTCAAACTCACACACCTGGGAAAAGTTATGTGATGGAAAGCACAGAATTCCTTCGTAAACAGAGATTATAAGCTTACAAAGATAAACAGCATTAAAACCTGTCACTGCCGATGTTTTAAGAACTTCTAATGTGTGCATATAATGTCCTAAATTTCTTCCCTGATGAGGTGTGTTCTTCCCTGCCTGTATCTCTAGTTACCAAATGACTTCTTGTGGGTTTAGGGTTTGGGATATACACAATAAGCTCTGTCTCTAGGGAGACTCTGGGGTCTCTTTATTGGAGGAATTTTTCATTATCAAATAAAACTGCTGGGGGCGTAGCTGAGAGATAGCTCAATGACTAAGAGCACTTACTGCTCCTCCTGAAGACCTGGGTTCAGTCACCAGCACGCACACAGTAACACATAACCTTCAGTAACTTCAGTTTTAGGGAATCTAAAGACCTCTTCTGACACAAGGATTACACACGGTGCTCATACATTCAAGCAAACATGAACACACATAAAATAAATATTTCCTTAAAAAGAGGTCATTTTCAACTGAAACCTCTGAAGAAAAGGGACCATACATCAAAGAATACAAATAGCCTGGATGATCCAACCTCTAAGACTTCCTCAATAGCTGTTTCCTCAAAAATCTACAACTAGAACAATTCAAATGGCTAACTAAGATGGTTCAGCTACACAAACTGTTCCAGCAAGGATTTTAGTGAAACCCTGAAGTTCAGCCTCTGAATACAAAATTCTTAGGACATTTAAATAGCTGAGCACAAAAGGACTGAACATCAAATGTTACTATTAATTTGCTTAACCATTTTTCCATTATTATTTGGGCCCCAAACAGCTTACCTACCTCTCAAATCAACAGGAAGTAATTTTAAGAGAGCTATGTCTCATTCCCAGAAGGTGGGGTGGGTGATTTTTTCCCTTTTTTCCCTCCTTTTGGTCATTTGATGGATTATAGATGTTTGTTGTTATTTAGAGGGATTGGTTACAAGTTGTTAAATGGTCTTGTCAAATAGATTTTGGAGGTTACACCCAGGAATTTCTCTCTTTTTCTTTTCTCTATCCTTCTTTCTTTCCTATGTAGGGGGAGAAAGTCTTTACAAAATGGGATATAAACATAATATAGGAATGATAAAAAGGGACAGATTATTGAATATGCTCTTGTATCTTTGCATATTGATACAAAATTAAAGTTATATTTGGCTACATTGGTATTGATCTTTGTATATTGATACAAAATCAAAGTTAAAACTTTTTAAGGTATTGTACCTAGATAACCCTTAAAAATGCAATGTGAAATTTTGGCCCATTGATAGCAACTGTCACAAACTGTTTAGGATAACTAAGAGATGCAAACTAATAGTCATTCAAATATGTCATTTGACTAGGTACTAGTATAATTTATCACAGATGATTTCTAAGTTAACTCGCTTATCCAAATAAACAGAGATAGAGAGGTGTTCTTCAAAAACCTCAAGAGATCTGTAGAATTTGGCATTAAAAGAAGGTTTCTTGGTTGAATTAGTGGCAAGACTTTCTCTTGGCATGAAAAAACCCCTTGCACCAACTGCAGACAGACTGCTGTCCAAAAAGGACAAAACTTGGTAGCAGGGAAGTCGACAGCCCAACTCTGCCAAGACAGGGTAGGTAAGTCCTTCATAATCCCTGCTCTACAACAAATGTCTGTCAGAGAAACAGGACCCAAAGGCTGAAGACTGATGCTGGAATGTATGGAGAGAAAATGGGAACTGTCCAGGCAGTCATTGGTATGTTCTTTCTTAGTTTTGGAAGCTGCAGGCCCTGCACTTCCTATATAAGCAAATATATTTATCCCTCTCAGGTCTCTGAGGTGGTTGAAGAATAGACAGCTAGAGTCTCATAGTTAAATTTTGAATTGTTTAGGAATCAAGAGGGTGTTATAGATCTAAGAAGATACTCTTAAAAGTGTGTTGCAAGATAGTATGAATGTTGAGTCATATATAGACCTTTAAACTCATGGAGTTGGTTAGATAGTAGAATGTTAAAGTCAGGGGCCAAATATGTATAAACTGGACATTGGGAAGGTATACTGGGCCATTTAACTCTCATAAATGTGGCATATTTATATCTATTGTTTTGTATAATACTTACTGTTATAAGAGAAGGAACCATCTGTTGGACTTTTGAAAGGGGAAACTTCTGGGGGGAAGAGGGTGGAAGGGCGGGATAGGAAGTGGGAATAGGGAGGGGTTTGTTACTGAGATGTAACTTGAAGAAAAAAAATAAAGTATTTAAAAAAAAAGATCAGAGCATAAGAACTCTGTTTTCTACTGAGTTGCTAAATAATTAAAAATAAAAACAAAAGGGTGAATATGTAGTAGGAACAAGGTCTGCCGTTTAGCATACACAAGGCCTACTGTTAAACAGCACATGTGGGTTTGGGTTTCCTTATGCAATTGGCCTGAGAGACCTGCCTGTATCTCCCTGGAGATTGATACACCATAATGGGTAATGAGATACTAGCCAATGAGGAAGGGCTACAGTATCCTGCAGTTCAGGAGGCAATGGGACTCTGGGTGGAGGTTATAAAGGGAGCTCCCTCTTTTTGAAATAAAAAGAGGTCTGCTTTTGACAATTACTAGATCCCCAGAATCTGAGTCATTGATTCTGCACCAGCTCATCCCAGTGTAGAAACAGAAGGCCCAGCTAGCTCGGTCGGTAGAGCATGAGACTCTTAATCTCAGGGTTGTGAGTTTGAGCCCCACATTGGGTGCCACCTGAAACTGCAATTTAGTTATCAATTGTATTTATTAATAAGTATAAACTGTAAGATTAGGCCAGTGTAGCAGCTGGCAGCTTGGCAGAGCAGTGGCTGGCCTGGCAGGATATCAGCTGATGGGCCCGCCTTAACCAGGGGCCTGATTTATCCTGGGGAAAGAGCGCTGGACCGAGGGTGGCCTACACCACCTGTAACCTAAATTCTGTTAAGTAATATAAGTTGTTATATTATGCCTGTAGAATTATCGGTGGCTTGGCTGGAGATTCACTGGAGTTCAATGGGAATCCGAGAGTCCAATGGTCCTGGATTGCCAGACTCACAGCCTATAAGCTGCTGTGTCCTTTCCCCAATAATTAAATACAACAAGATCTTTTAATGTTTCAACGCTTAACCTTTAGCTGGGCAGACTCTCATTTAGCTACTCTAAGTTAACCCAGATCATCTAATCATAAACTGTCATGTGCCTGTGATTAACTTCCAGCATTCTCAAACAAGTCTGTCTGCTTCCATGTCTCCTGGTGGAATGAACTAATCCTCTGTGTAAAGCACAGTGTTCCTTTTCTAATCTCAGGAAATCCCACTTTCCTATACTCTTTCTCCCAGCTAATTGGCTATCAGCGATTTTTATTAACCAATCAAGAGAATGACTGAGAAGGGGTGGTAACCAGATCTCAGCATTGAAATCTATCAGAAAGCCTATCAGAAACAATGTTATTAGCCCAACACCAAGGGTCCTGGATATGGGCCCCAACAACACTGAAGTATGTTAAAATTCATAATTAAGTCAACCCTACAGAAGAGTTGCCACAATGATACTGGGACTGTCTTCAAATAGCCCTGTCTCACTGTTCATAGAACTTGAGTTTAAACAATGGTTTTCAACTCCTCTAAGACAGAAAAACATGGACCATACTCACTGTCATCTCAGCCAGTATCTCTGTGGGATGACAGGAGTGTCATCCATCTGCAGTCAGCTGATCCTGCAGAGGATGGATCCCAATGCACACACAGGTCTCAGATCCCTGATTCTAGACATCTCCAACAGTCCCTCTCTCAACTTTTTAAACATGTAAAGTAAGGCACAACATACTATAATTGCAGTCTCCTTGAGTAAGTATCTTCTGCTTTTTCTTAGGCCACACCAATATCTCCAAAAGATACAGAACAGCAGCCTTTTTTTCTAACTCATGCACAGCCAAGAAATAGAATAATAACACTTTAGTAGTCAAAAAAAATTGTTCAGTATATTCTATGTTCCTATGCAATTCTGTCTAGGAATTATTTCACCCATAATTCCTGAGTGCATATTTCTTTCTGTCAACCTGAATCTTCACAAAGCTATCAGTCATATTTTCATCATTATTAATATGTCTTCATGTAGATGTCTAAGAAGTATCTATGGACTAAATGACACTTAACTACACTAACATGAGCATACTTTCCATAGATGAAGGCATTAACATTAATATCAAGTCTCCATCACCCTCTTTCCAATACAGTAAACTTTAAATAAAAGCACCATTGCTCAATTGGTCTTAATATGGAAGAAATAGTCACATGTAGGAAACAAAAAATATTAGAGGGGAAAGAAGCATAAACTCTATAGGCTACTTCCTGGTGATTAGGGATGTTGGGTTCCTTGGGGCATGTCCAATCTTCTTCATCAGAATTTCCAGCATTTCAACAAATGAGCAAACCAGAAATCCAGCAGTAACAAATGCAGTGTCAGGAAATAACAGCAGCTGCTGTAGGCCCTCTAAGGGATCTCTAATTAATACCTTCTTAAGAGTTCCCAGAATTAAACTCTGTGCAGATGGCACAAATCACATCCCTCCCAGAGCATGAGACACATTATAGTTAATGTGTGGACAATCTAAACCAGTCTCATATCCCATACCTGGGATTAAAAAAAAAAGAAAAGAAAAGTGGGATTCCAAGGTGGCAGCATCCAGCATACATGGTATCTGAATACCAGGATGTTAAACTCAGTCACTGAGGAGTGATTGTGAGGCTGTGTCACTAACTGTGAAACTGAGACTCTGCCTATGTTTCCCCAGCAAACACTGGGACTAGCCACCTCCCCAAGCAGACTCCTAGGCTCCAGGATCTACCAGCCACAGGACCTTCAACTCTACCCACTGTCCTGAAGACTGCTGAGTCCAAGCACCACATAGATCTATCCTCCAGTCTACAGCTGTACCTAACTTCCTGAGGAGAGCTACCAGGACTCCAGAGGCACACGGTTCCAGCTTCTCTTCCCCAGTGAACACTGGGTCCATCCACCACCCCAAGGAGGGCTCCAAGAACCAAGCAACACATGGTTCCAGCCTCTGGTCTCCAGTGAATGCAGGAACTATAGACCACACCAAGGAGGGCTACCAGTTTCTAGGATCAACCAGTCTTTGTATACCTTGGCTATATCCACAATCCCAAGGACTACTCCCAGGCCCATGCAACACAAGGTCCAGCCTCTGATCCATGGTCTACCTGACCTCTTGAGTTCTAACCTACACAAAAACCTACCCATCATCCTGAGGAGACCTGCCAGCTCTCAAGATCATCCAGGTTAGACACCCTTCACCTCAATCCCCTGCCTGTGGATCCAACCAGAACATGCCTAGGTGAGGTGAGTTGCATACTATTCCATGAGATAAAGCCTCTAGCCCATGGCCCTACCCACAATCTTGAGGAGGGCCTCCGGTCCCCAAGACCATTCAACCTCTGTCACAGGGTTCTGCCTGCCTTGACAAGAGTTCCAGTGCACAACAGGTAGAACCAGCCAACACCAGATGATTAGAGGTCAGTGGAAGAACAGAAACAGCAAAACCCAGAGCCATATGGCATCACCATAACCAACTATCCTACCATAGGAAACCCTGAATATTCTATCACATCTAAAGTGCAAGAAAACAGTCTTGAATTTGATATTATGAAAATGATAGAGGCCTTAAAAGAGAAGAATAAATCCAACAAAGAGACACCAGAAAATACAATCAAACAGATCAAGGAAATAAAAATTACTTAAAGAAACACAGGAAAATATAATCAAACAAAAGGGAGAAGGAAATGAATAAAATGGGCTGAGACCTGAAAATAGAAATAGAAGCAATAAAGAAGACAAAAACTGAGGTAATCCTGTAGATGGTAAACCTAAGAAAGAGAACAGGAACTACAGACATAAGTATAACCAAAGAATAGAAACTAGAAACACAAGCATCACCAGCAGAATACAAGAGATGGAGGAGAGAATTTCAGAACTATAGGATATATTAGAAGAAATTGATACATCAGTCAAAGAAAATGAAAAATCTAAAAAACATCTAACATAAAACATCCAGGAAAGTTGTGACACTATGAAAAAAAATAAACCTAACAATAATAGGAATAAGTGGCAGAGAGGAGAGAGGCTATGTCTACATTCAGTGTTCTGACCTATGAACATCTGATATAATAATAACCTAACATTCCCATGAAAAAAAGCAAGCTGGATAACAACACCATATCAGCACCATAGGTCTTGAGAGGGGAACTAGCCTGTGTTGACCACAAGTCCAACACTAGGCAAACACCAGATGGGATCCTAGGAGAAGAAGCAAGTCAGAGACTAAGGGTCCCTGTCTTGCCCTGGATGAGAGGGTTGTGGATAAGCCAGCCCTGAGGGAGTAAGTGTGGGAGAGCAAGCTCTGCCTTTTGTCTGCTTTGTAGTGGTGTTGGCGAAAGAGAGAGACCCTCACCTCACTTTTGTCCTCACCACTGGAGGCAGACAGATCTGGCTCTGATGGGGGTCACAAGAGCAGGAGAATTGTCCCTGCCCTTGCATGCTACAGCACTTGGGAGATCAGGCCCTGCACTTTGTCTGTGCAGTGCACTACATATGGCTCTGGATGTTGGGGTTGTGCATAAACAACCCCTGAGGGAGGGAGTGTGGGAGAGAAAGCCCTTCCTTCTGTCTGCTTTGTGGAATTGGTGAATTCCTATCACCACAGGTAGTAGGCAGGAAAGTTGACCCTGATAGGGTCATAAAAACATGAGAGCTTGTCTAACCCCTTACCTGCTCCATCACTCAGGATAGCAGGCCTTGCAAGTGAGGGTAGCAGGCCCAGAACCAGGGCTTTGAGTTGGTCAACCCCAACATATGCCCCATAGATGAACTTCTAGAGTTCATAAAGAGGCGAATTACACAGACCCAAAACTCCAAGATCTCCATGACACAGGACAATAACTCAATAAAATACTTGCAAACCAAATTCACATTAAAGACATCATTTGCCATGATCAAGTAGATGTCATTGTAGGAATGTAGAGGTTGTTCCATATATGAAAACCTATCAACACAATTCAGCATATAAACAAACTTAAAGAAAATAAACCACATGATTATCTCATTAGATGCTGATAAAGGCTTTGATAAAATCCAACAATACTTCATGATAAAAATCTTGTAGAGATCAGGTACACAAGGCCCATAACTAAACATAATAATATTGTATGAATCTAGTCCTTCTATCTTACATCTGTCAGAATGACTAAAATCAAAAACCCAAGTGACAGTACATGCTGGCAAGGTTGTGAAGAAAGGGGAACACTCCTCCATTGCTGGTGGGAATGAAAACTTGTACAACCACTTTGGAAATCAATCTGGCATTTTCTCAGAAAACAGAATAGTTCTACCTCAAGACCCAGGCAGACCACTCCTAGGCAAATATCTAAAAGATTCTTCACCAAACCACAAGGACATTGGCTCAACTATGTTTGTATCAGCTTTATTTCTAATAATTAGAAACTAGAAAACACCCAGATTCCCTTCAACCAATGAATGGATTAAAAAAATTTGGTATACTTACACAATGGAATACTACTGAGACAACAGAAACAAGGAAATTTTGCAGTTTGCTGCCAAATGGATATGGATGGATTTAAAAAAGCTAATCCTGAGTGAGCTAACCCAGACACAGAAAGATGCATATGGCATGTATTCACTTATAACTGAATGTTAGTCATATACTACAGGATAACTATCCTACAACCCACAGACACAAAAGGACAGGAACCTAGCATAAATATACTATGAGAAATTGCACCCAGTAGCAGATTAAAACAGATGCTGAGACACACAGTCAAACATTAGGTTGAGCTCTGGGAGTCCTATATAAGAGAAGGAAGAGGGACAAAGAGACCCAGAGGGGACAAGAACAACACATGAAGATCAACAGAACCAATCAACCTAGGCCCCTAGAGTCTTATAGAGACAGAAACACTAATCGAAAAGAAGAAGGAGGAGGAGGAGGAGAGGAGGAGGAGGAGGAGGGGGAGGAGGAGGTGGAGGTGGTGGTCGTGGAGGAGGAGGAGGAGGGGGAAGGGGAAGGGGAAGGAGAAGGAGAAGGAGAAGGAGAGGAAGAAGAAGAAGAAGAAGAAGAAGAAGAAGAAGAAGAAGAAGAAGAAAAGTATTTGTAGTCTAGATCTAGACCCCACCTCCATATATATAGATGATAGGCAACTTGGTCTTCATACAGATCCCTTAGCAAGTGGAGTGGGGTGCAGTCTGTCATGGACTCTGTTGCCTGGTAGTGGGAAACTTTACCCTAGCTGGGCTGCTATGCCCTTCCCCAGAGCAAGAGGAAACTCATAGCCACCATGTGACTGATGAACAACGGGGAGGGGGGGTTGATATGTAGTGGTCCCCCCTCACCCAAGGAGAAGGAGAGGAGGGAGGGGGGAGAAGGTGGGTGGGTAGGACCTGGAGGGTATGAGGGAAGGGCCTATGATTGAGATGTAACTTGAGTAAATAAATACATGTTTACAAAACCAGTAAAAAATAAAATATACTGATTTTGTGGTTGCATGTTGAGGAATAACAATAGAAAAATATCCAACTTGCTTTCTATAAATAAACCATCATACTTCTGTATGAGCAGAAAAATCTGCTTGTATAATAAAAAACATTTAAAGTTTATATCACATATAAAATCTTTCTTACCTGAAGTGCTCCAGGCAGTATTCACTGGCATGTGAGCTATGGTGCCTTGTGTAGTATAAAATGTTTATGTTACATTTAGAGTCAAGACAACCATGATTGTTGCTACACAACATGAGAAAGCCCTCCCAGAAACACAACTCATTACAAGTTTGATTTTGAATAAATGGTTCTTGATTGCATATTCAGAAAACTTGTGGTATTGAAAAAAATCTTTGGACCCCATATTCTGCAAGGTCACTCTATATATGGACATACCTCATGGTCCATCGATACATCTACACATATGAATTTGTAAATATGAATGCATATGTGCATATAAACATTATATATCCCTCATTTGATTCATCTAAAACTATATTTTAAAAGATATGTCTAGGAATGTCTAGAATAACTGTTTACTTTAAAGAAGGTGGACAATAAGGCTTCTAGAAAGAAACATACCCTCAGAAATTAAAAGCAAAGACTACAGATGTTCTATAGGCAAGCATCTCTTTTCAAATTCCAACTTACAACATGTTTCATGTGACTTTTATTGGAGAGGCACAAGCTTCTATTCACCCTGATTAATCCACTGATGACAGACAAAAGTAAGGATATTGCCAAAATCCAGCTTTGTGAGCCAATGATATAGTTTATTAAGAGTGTTACCAAGGTATGAATGAGAAATTACTTGCAAAGGTATGGGTGACTCAAAGACATTTGTGTTACAGTGTCATATAGATGGCAACTCATGAAAATTGCATCCTACGAGCTCCATGCACCACTTGCAAGCTGTTTGACAGATTGGAGTGTCTCCTGTCTTTGTAACAACCCTTACTGTTCATGCAACCTTGGGGAGTGGTGGCCTTGTCCGGCTTGTAAATTTAAGCTTTCTAGGATTCTAGAAGTTTGTGATCTTCCTGAACCTCATGAACCTCACCTCCCTCCTAAAAGAATAGTTTCAACTCACATGAAATTTATCCACCCACAAAAGTGTCCTTGGACACTTGACTTTGCCATCTCTTTTATAAGTTGTTGAGCAATAATAGTACTTTCCTAGAAATAGTAGTAGTATTACAACACATTATAATACATAGAAAGTTTATATGTAGGTAATATCTATTATGATAGGGAACAGAGTACTAAAATGGGACCCAGGCAAGATTCTCTTCATTTAGCTAACACTAGACTCTCAAACAATACTAAATATGAATTGACCAAAAGGACATGACTTTAAGTGACTTGAGATTGGTTGTGAGTAGATAATAGCTCCCTCTAATTGTTCAACTCTGAATAGTCAACTCCGAATCACAAGTCTAGGTCAACTAGTTGACATTTATTTGTGAAAATGTTTTCCAAATGATAAAACATGGCAGATGTGAAATGAAACAACAAAATAGAAAGTGCCCCAGTTCTTTGCTTGGGCTGTTTGATCCTTGGGACCCCCCCCTCTGAATTTTTCCCCAGGTCTTCCCCAATTCCTTCATATATATACATTAAATAGTCTGTGAATGTGACATTCTTCTCTTCTAAATATTATTTTCACCCATGAGACTTCACTGATGTATGACTTCCTTAGATAAAATTTCTTCTGATTAAGAAATTAGTAAATTAATAACTTCCCTGATAGTTGCAGTTCCATAACTATCCTTATAGTGTAATCATGGAGAATTGTATATATTGTACTATGTATGTATTGTACTCTGCCAAATACCAATATCTGGAAAGTGAATGCTTATGTACTTTGCACTGGAGAATAGGAACTAACTATAAAACACAAAATCCTGACTACACGATATTTACATATAATCTTTTTTTTCTTTTTAAAAACATACTCTTCTCTCATATATTACATCCTGACTGTAGTTTCCCCTCAGTTCACTCTCCTCAATCTCTCCTCCCATCTTGTCGCTCCTCCAATTCCACTCCTTCTCTGCCTACCCTCAGAAAGGAGCAGGCCTTCCAGGGACATAAATCCAACTTGACATAACAAGCTACAATAAGACCTGGCACAAACTCTTATATCAACACAGGATAAGACAATCCACTAGGAGGAAAAACGTCCCAAAACCAGGCCCCACTCCCACTGTTAGGAATCCCACAAAAACAGCAAGCTATACAACTTGTATACTATATATTTATATATGCAGAGCCTAGGTCAGACTCATACAGATTTTCTGTTCTCAGAAAGCTCCTATGAGACCCTATCAGTTGATTCTGAGGTCTATGATCTTGTGGTGCCCTTAACCCTTGTGGTACCTCCAATTCTTTCTCCCCCTCCTCTGCAGGACTCTCCAGGCTCCACCTAATGTTTGGCTGTGGGATTCTGCATCTGCTCCCATCAGTTGCTGAAGTCTCTCTGGTCACTCTGATAAAGACTATGCAAAGTTCTGGTCCCAGCACATCCTGCAGACATGATCAACTGTAGCTTGAAGGTTTTTTTGCTGGATTAGTGTTCTAATCTTTCCACTAGAGGCCTAGACTGGTTACAGAAGATCATTAGTTCAGGCATCATGCCCCTTATTACTAGAAGTCTTATCTAGGGTCAACCTTGTATATTCTATGGAGTTTCTAATGCAGCAGGTTTCTACCTTAACTGGAAATGTCCCTAAATTTCAGTTGTCTCTCCCAGTATTCTCTTTATCCAGCCCTCCACACAATCCCTGATGTTCCCATCCCCCACATCTGTGCTCTCACTCTACCTGTGAAATGTATTCTATTTCCTCTTCCCAGGGAGATCCTTGTGTCTTCCTTAAGCTTTCCTTGTTACTTAGTCTCCCTGGGACCTGGGACGTGGACTGAAGAATGATTATCTTTTACTTTGAAATTAGTATCCACTTATAAGTGAGTACATACCATGTTTCTTTTTCTGGGACTGGGTTACCTCTCAGGATGAATTTTTTCTGCTTCCATTTGTCTGAAAATTTCACAATGACATGTCTACAACAACTGAGTAATACCCCATTGTGCAAGTGCACCACATTTTTTTACTCTTCATTCAATTAAGGAATATTTAGGTTGTTTCCAGTTTCTAGTAATTATGAGTAAAGCTTATATGAACATAGGTGAGCAAGTGTACTTGGGATAGGATGGAGTATCCTTTGCATATATGCACAGGAATGAAATAGTTAAGTCTTGAGATAGATCAATTCCCAATTTTCTGAGAAACTGTCATACTGATTTCCAAAATAGCTGCACAAGTTTGTATTCTCATCAGCAGTTTGAGAAGTGTTCACCCCATTTTTTCCATATCCTTGCCAGCATGAACTGCAGCTTGTGTTTTTGATCTTACCCATTTCAACAGGTATAAGGTGGAATCTCAAAATCATTTTGATTTTCATTTTCCTGAGGAATAAGGATGTTGAACCTTTAAGTGTTTCTTGGCTATTGGAGATTCCTCTGTTGAGGACTCTGTTGAGGTCTGTATCCCATTTTTAATTGGATTATTTGGTTTGTTGATGTCTAGTTTCTTCAGTTCTTTCTTTATTTTAGATATTATTCTTCTGTCAGATGTGGGGTTGTTGAAAATATTTTTTCTATTTGGTAGAATACCATTTTGTCCTTTTGATGGTGTTCTTTGCCTTACAGAAGTTTTCAGTTATATGACATCCCATTTATGAATTGTTGGTCTTACTGCCTGTGCTATTGATCTTCTGTTCAAAAAGTTGTCTCTTGGGCAAATGTGTTCAAGGATGTTCCCCACTTTCAGAAGATATTAGCATGTAATCTTTAAAAATACTATAAAAAGACAAGGTACAGAATGCAAATCTCTATATCCTCATCAGAAACATTCTTCAAAGAAATCAAAGGAATAAAATAAAAGGAAGAAGGAATAAAAAGATACAATGGCTTTATTCCAAGGAGTTTTTCTTCTTGCATTCCATGATTATAAGTTATTGTCTTTGCAAACAGTAATCATTTGATTACTAAATTAAAGACTAAAAATAATCCATTATCTCTACTCTCATCATAACACTGGTTGAAGGCTTTGCAGTTCTGCCAGACCCACAACAGACCTGTCATTCACAGATGGAGCAGCAACTGACAAAGAATAAAGCCAAGCTCCAGGTATGCTCTGTTAGTTTCCTGATAGGTTAATGTCAAAGTTGTTCATTTGGATTCTGTCCTAATTCAGAAGAGTCAGTAAGAATGTTTATTTAAAAAACTGTTTGGGGTCCAAATACTGTCTTAAAAGAGAAATAAAACCCTCTGTATAATAAAGGACAGAAGGTACTTCTTATCTTCAATCTTCCTTATAATTTTAAGATGTAAATGTATAACAGTATGAGTTGGTGTATGCAGTGGAAAATAATCTAAAGCATAAACAGAATATTTTAGCAAGGTACTGGGTAAACCAATAGAAAATCAAACCCAGGGTTAATGATGGAGGATTTGTTGATAGGAATTAGCAATAATCCAACAGAGGCTGTAGAGAGTGAAGAGAAAAAAGCTGAAGAAGGGGAGACTCTCCATAGCTGGGTCACAGATAGTCTTCCCTTCCAATGATGCCATGATCTATCAGCACTTTGCTCTTTGATCTCACCATAGATACTCCAGAGGATCCCAAATGTCTTGAGTACGTATGTTTTGTCAGGTAAAAACAACAATAGAGAAAGATGAAAGGGATTATAGTAGCATTACAGTTTACATTTTCATGTCACTTTATTCTCTGATATGATCATCTGAAGGATGTGTAATTGTTTCCAATTTACAGATCATACTGACATTGACCAAGGTTTACTAACTCAGCCAGGGTCTCACATCAGCTATTTTAGCACCAGGACTCCAATGCAAAATTCATTGTCCACTACCTCATCAGCAACTCCTCAACCTCTCTTAAATTAATACATTCTCTGTGTAACTACATCTCCAAAATTCAAATGATTTTTGAGTCTTGTGACTCAAAGTTCTCATCTCTTTTCTTTTCCTAATCTGTGTCCTCCTAACTGTATCCTACAATGTGCATATTTTTTTCCTATGGAACTTCCTGAACCATTTGAAGACCCTCTGAATATTTGGAACATGCTAATCTCAAAACATTCTATGTAGATTTCCTACACTGTTATTAGTTCTCTTTTTAAAGTGATGTCTCATTGTTCGTTCTTTTTTTTCTTTTCTTTATTTTTTTTACATTACGTTTATTTATTACTTCAAGTTACATCTCCCTCACAGACCCCTCCCTCCACCCTTCTTGGTCCCAGCCTCCCATCCTCTACTCCCTCTCCCACCTATCCTGTTCCTCCAGTGTGGGGTTCCCCCCACACTCCATCAGTCACATGGGGGCTTGAGTTGCATTTCTCTGATGATTAAGGATATTGAGAAGTTCTTCAGTTGTCTCTCGGCCATTAGAGATATCTCTCTTGTGGATTCTCAGTTTAGCTCTCTACTCCATTTTTGATGAGATTATTTGGTTTCTTGGTGTTTAATTTCTTGACTTCTTTGTAAATTATGGATATTAAACCTCTGTTGGATGTGGGGTTGGTAGAGATCTTTTCCCAGTCTGTAGGTTTCCATTTTGTTCTAATGACAGTGTCCTTAGCTTTACAGAAGCTTTTCAGTTTCATAAGGTTCCATTTATTGATTGTTGGTCTTAGAGCCTGAGCTATTAGTGTTCTGTTCAAGAAGTTGTCACCCATGCCAATGAGTTCAAGACTTCTCCCCACTTTTTCTTCTGTCAGATTTAGTGTATCTGATCTACTTAGTGTGTCTTTGATCTACTTGGACTTAAGTTTTGTGCAAGGTGAGTAATATTGATCTATTCGCACTCTTTTATATGCTGACATCCAGTTAGACCAGAACCACTTGTTGAAGATGCTGTCCTTTTTCTATTGTATAGTTTTGACTTCTTTGTCAAAAATTAAGTGACCGTAGGTGTGTGGTTTCATTTCTGGGTCTTTGATTCAATTCCATTTATCAATTGGTATGTTTGTACACCAGTGCCATGCTTCTTTTTTACTACTATTGTTCTGTAGTATAGCTTGAAATCAGGAATGATGTTGCCTCCAGAATTTATTATTATTATTATTATTAATTATTATTATTATTATTATTATTATTATACAGGATTGATTTAGCTATTCTGGGTGTTTTGTTTTCCATATGAAGTTGAGAATTGTTCATTCAAGGTCTGTAAGAATTGTGGTGGTATTTTGACGGGAATTGAATTGAATCTGTTTATAGCTTTTCTCAGGATGGCCATTTTTCATTATGTCAATCCTATCTATCCATGAGCATGGGAGATCTTTCTGTCTTCTGATATCCTTTTCAATTTTTTTCTTCAAGAGCTTAAAGTACTTGTTGTACAGGTCTTTCACTTGCTTGATTAGAGTTGCCCACAGGTATTTTATATTATCTGTGGCTATTGTGAAGGGTGTTGATTCCCTAATTTCTTTCTCAGCCAATATTTCTTTTGTATAAAGAAAGGCTACTGATTTTTTTAAATTAGTTTTGTATCCAGACACCTTGCTTGCTGAAGGAGTTTATTAGCTGTAGTTCTCTGGTAGAATTCTTCCAGTCACTTATGTACACTATTATATTATTTGCAAATAGGGATACTTTGACTTTTTCCTTTCCAATTTGTACCACCTTGATCTCCTTTAGTTGTTTTATTGATCTAGCTAACACTTCAAGTGTTATGCTGTAGAGATATGGAGAGAGTAGGCAGCCTTGTCTTGTCCCTGATTTCAGAGGAAATGATTTAAGTTTCTCTCCATTTAGTTTGACGTTGGGTATTGCCTTGCTGTATATTGCCTTTATTATGTTTAAGTATGGTCTTTTATCCCTGATATCTCCAAGACTTTTAATATGAAGGGGTGTTGTCAAATGACTTTTCAGCATCAAGAGAGATGAACATGTGTATTTTCTTTTAACTTGTTTATATGGTGGATACATTGATGAATTTTCATATGTTGAACCAACCTACTTGATCACAGCACATGATACTTTTGATGTATTCTTGGAATTGGTTTGCAAGTATTTTACTATGTATTTTCACATCTATATTGATGGGAAAATGGTCTGAAATTCTCTTTCTTTGTTGGGTGTTTGTATGGTTTCGGTATCAGGATGACTGTGGCCCCATAGAATGAGTTTGACAGTGTTCCTTCTGTTTGAATTTGTGGAAAAGTTTGAAGAGTATTGGTATTAGTTTTTCTTTGAAGGTTTGTTAGAATTCTGTACTGAAACTAACTGGCCCTGGGCTTCCTTTTGGTTGGGATAGTTTAATGACTGTTTCTATTTTCTTAGAGGTTATAGGACTGTTTAATTTATTTACCTAATATTGATCTAACTTTGGTAGGTGGAATCTATCAAGAAAATTGTCTGTTTCCCTTAGGCTTTCAAATTTTGTGGAGCACAGGTTTTTGAAGTTAGATCTAAAGATTCTTTGGATTTCCTCGATGTGTATTATTTCTCCCCTTTCATTTCTGATTTTGTTGATTTGAGTATTTTCCATCTGTCTTTTAGTTAGTTTGGCTAAGGGTTTGTCTAGTTTGTTGATTTTCGCAAAGAACCAGTTCTTGTTGATTTCAGTCATGAGTTTGATGATTTCCTGCCTTCTGCTTCTCTTGGGAGTGTTTGCTTCTTTTTTTTCTTAGTTCTTCTAGTTCTACTGTTAAGCTGCAAATGTGACTTGTTACCATTTTCTTTTGAAAGGCACTTAGTGCTATGAAGTTTCCTCAAAGCACTGCTTTCATTGTGTCCCATAGGTTTGGGTATGTTGTGCCTTCATTTTCATTGGATTTTAGGAAGTCTTTGATTTCCTTCTCTTTTTGTCCCTGGTCTAGTAGTAATTGAGTAAAGAGTTGTTCAGTTACCATGAATGTGTAGGCTTTTTGTTATTTTCGTTGTTTTTGAAGTCAGAAGATTCCTTGAAGTGATGAAAAGAAGTTATTTTCTTTTGTGTCTGGGTGAAATGTTCTGTAGATATCTGTTAGGTCCATTTGGTTCATGACCTGTGTTAGTCACATTATTTCTCTATTTGGTTTCTGTATCCATGACCTGTCCATTGGTGTGATTGCTGTGTTGAAGTCTCCCACTATTAATATGTGGGGACCAATGTATGTTTTAAGCTTTAGAAGAGTTTCTTTTGCAAATGTGAGTCCCCTTGTTTTTGGGTCATAGATATTCAGTATTGAGATGTCATCTTGATGAATTTTTCCTTTGAAGAGCATGTAGTGTCCTTCCCTACCTTTTTTTATTAATTTCTGTTGAAAATCTATTTTATTTGATAGTAGAATGGCTACTCCAGCTTGCTTCTTAGGACTGTTTGCTTGGAAAACCTTTTCCCAGCCCTTTACTCTGAGGAGGAGTCTATCTTTGTTAGTGAGATGTGTTTCTTGTATGCATCAAGATGATGGGTCTTGTTTATGGATCCATTCTGTAAGCCTTTATCTTTTTATTGGGGAGTTGAATCCATTGATGTTGAGAGATATTAATGAACATAGATTGTTATTTTCTGTTGTTTTTTACATAGGTGGTGATTGTATGTTTGTGTGTTTCTTTTGGTTCAGCTGCAGTGGAATTTTTTGTTTCCTGTATTTTCCTGGGTGTAGTTCTCTGGGTTGTACTTTTCCTTCTAGGGTTTTCTGTAGAGATGGATTTGTGGATAGATATTGTTTAAATTTCATTTTGTCATGGAATATCTTGGTTTCTCCTCTATGTCAATAGAAATTTTTGCTGGGTATAGTAGTTTGGGCTGGCACCTATGGTCTCTTAGGGCTTAGGCCCTTCTGGCTTTCAACATTTCTGAGGGAAATTCAGGCGTAATTCTGATGGGTCTGCCACTATACATTACTTGACCTTTTTCTCTTACAGCTTTTACTATTCTTTCTTTTTTCTGTACATATGGAGTTTCAATTAATATGTGGTGAGAGGAATTTCCTTTCTGGTCTAATCTATTTGGAGTTCTGTATAACTCTTTAAGGTTACCGGCCTCTCTTTCTTTAGGTTTGGGAAATTTTCTTCTATGATTTTGTTGAAAATGTTTCCTGGATCTTGGAGTTGAGACTCTTCTGTTTCACTATGCCTATAATTCTTAGGTTCTGTCTTTTCATTGAGTCCTTGATTTATTGGATGTTGTAGGTGAGGAATTTTTTAGATTTCTCATTTTCTTTGGTTGTTGTACTGATTTCTTCAATCGAGTCTTCCACCCCTGAGATTCTGTCTTCCATCTCATGTATCCTACTGGTGTTACTCATGTCTGTAGTTTCTGTTCTTTTTCCTTAGTTTTCCACCTCTAGGATTGTCTCTGCTTGTGTTTTCTTTATTGCTTCCATTTCTAATTCCAGGTCTTGAACTGTTTTATACATTTCCTGTTCCAATTTGGTTGTCTTTGCCTGCAAATCTTCCATAGCCATGTCTTTTTCTTACTCTTATATGGCTGAGTTAGCTCAGAGGTCTCTAATGGAATTCTTCATTGCATTCATTTGTAGCATTGTGACTTCTTTACATTCTTTCAGGGATTTATTTTTTCTCTTTTAAGGCCTCTATAATTGTCATAACTATAGATTTGTCATCATTTCCATGTGTTTCAGCTGTGGTGGCATGGTCAGAGCTTGCTGTATTAGCATAGCTGAATTTTTTTGGAGGGATATTTCCCTGACTTTTGTCAGTTTTTTTTTTCTTTTGTTGACCTTTACCCATCTGGTTGTCCTTAGCTGATTGTTCCTAGTGTCTTATGGAACTGGTGCCTAGGAAGGAGCTTTGGTGCAGAGGTCGGATAATTTTGGTAGTCTGTAGCTCTCTACTGGCTGGGTTGGGGCCTTGTTTTGGAGGCCTGGATCTTATTGGGCCTCCCAAAGTTCACCCCTTCCTGTTGTGTCCCAACTAGTTATTCAGTCCTGGGATTAGGGTAGAATGTGTTATTCTAGCCTTAAAGGTCCTGTAATCCAACAGGTCATCCTAGTGAAGTCAGTGGGGGGATTGGAGAGCCACAGACTATAGGCAAGAGCTGTATATCCCTGCTGCTCATGTGTCTGGTCCAAGGGTCAGGTCTATGGCTGTGGTTCCTCCAGGCAGCTCTTCCTAGGTGAACCCCAGGGCACCCCTTTGCCTCTCAGCCCTAAATGCTGAGCTCTTCTACTCTGTGTCAGTAGAGCAGTGCACAATGGCCAAGAACCAGCTGCTCCAGGGCTGGAACTGTAGATGCTGAAGACTTGGTACCCCACCAAGGAGGGGCAAGGTACACTTGCAGGGAAATCCAATATGAACACCACAACCTGTCCACAGGGCTTAGACTCAGTAAAGTTCCACTGCCATTTAACTGGGCCAACTGCCTTTCAGCCCAATCTGATTTTATCATTTCTGTGGCTCTGCTGGTCCTCTTTTAGGTGGTGGAGTGACTGTGTGGAAACTGGTGGTTCAGGAAGCAAGGAGGACCTCTGTCTAGAGGTCTGAGCTGCCCACTCAGGTCTTGAATTAATCAGATCTGTGGGCCACTGTATGGCAGAGGAAAGTGCCTCCCACTGCCTTGTCTGGCCACAATGTTCTTCTAAATGTTTGCATATCCAGTAAAGGGATCTGTATTGCCCAAAGCCCTTCTGGGTGAGCCCAATTATGCTTGAACCTCCCAGACTACTGTTCTGCTGGAGATACATGGAGGTGGTCCATCAGATCTCCCATAGCTCATAATGTGCTGTGGGTCACCACCATAATCTTTTCCCCAAGAATATACCCATTCCCATGTCTCTGCTGGTCCTCTTTTTGATGATGGAACAACTGCATGAAAGCTGGGATGCCAGGAAACTGATTAGTATATTTGTCTGGGGTTTGAAGCTGCTAGATGGGGATCTTCTGGGTATGAAGCACTTCCAATTCCTCAGCTGGCTGATCTGTCTTTCTGACTGTCTGAAAGTCTCACCAAGGGACTTTTATTTGTCCCTAAGTTTGCGAGGTGAGCCCCAGCATATTCATGCCTCTCAGATTGTTGCTCGGTGTTCTTATATCTCTGCAGTGTTCTAGCTGGTTGTCCTGTTATCAAAGTGTGTCAGTGCGGGCGGCTGCCATCTTCGTTCACCTTCATTGTTGATTCATAACATTAATCATTTGTCAACTTACCTTCAGTCATCTAGGAAAAATACATTTAATTAATGCTAGCTTGTTTTTTGTTGATAACTTAACCATTTTCTTGATTGTTTCATACCTTTTTCCTTTCATTTTAGTTTCAGGAGTTATTTCCTAAGTTTTTAAATGCAATGTTTAGATTATTGATTCAAAATGTTTCTTTTATTTGTAATCATACTTATGCCTCTGAATCTCTGACCATTTTTATAATTTATAAGTTGGATTTGATCTGGTTGTACTTACAAATTACAGTTTTGCCATATTCCCTCAAACTGTTATCAAAAGGAAATCAAAGATACTAGACAGGTAGCTCCTTTTTGAATAGAGTATGTAAATTGAGTGCAAAGGGTTCCAAAATATTTTTAAGAAGTGTGATGTGAAGCATAAAATATATGTTTATTTCTGGTTCATTGTTCTTTAAATCTAGGCAATAATCCAAGAAAAAATTCCCCCAGAGTGACCAGTCTTGTCTGTATCCCCCTTTCCACTGGCATTTCAGCATTCCCTTCACTGCATTCCGCTGCTAATACTTCACTTTTCTAAACAGATTTTAGTATTTAATGTAAATGAGAACTTTGAGAAATTTCATAAATTTAAATGTAAGCATACACTCTGGACTTAGCCCCATGTCATTTAACACTAATTTTCGTTTAATCCTTTTGAGCAATGTCTCAAACAAGGGAAGTTATGACTACACTGGACAACAACCACTACTCTTGTTGAATATCACTCAGTTACTCATTCATTCAATGAGCCATGTCTGTCAACTCATGAATAATGTAATGAAAGTGGGAAATAGATGTGTCTGTCAAAATATTCAGTCAAGTACATAGAGGCTTACCAATAATTAAAAGAAATATATCCAATAAAACCCAAGAATACAGTTTGCATGGAAGATGAGACAGAAAGCTTTATATTCCGTATGTTTTTAATTGAACCCTGAGAAAGGAACTCATTTTTAATACAAAAAGGAAATAAACAAGAGTAAAATGATTATACCAAAGAATAAAATAATTATATCCTCTAAGAAACACCTCAGGAGCTGGAAAAAGCTGACAATTCTCTACATCTATAATCTAAAATAAGAAAACTATTAATCATAAAGAGGTTTGATAAAATTTTAAGTCCTGTGTGAGGTGAGTTGCTGAGATTTCTTACAGGTACACTGTGATGATCGGATCTTTCTGAAAAGCATATATGTAAATCCAGTTAAGATAGATACATCAGGTCCAGCCATAGATACATCAAGGCCCCTGCCATTAGAATCAAATCCTGTAATTAGCTTCCTTTATTTATTTTGTGCTCAACCAGCAGATGTGTGATAATGGACTGCCCTTAGTAACTTCAACATAGACAGTTCCGCACAGCATGAGCTGGCACTATTATCTATTTCCTTGTGCTGTTGCAGCCAGCTATGTAATGTAAACCGGTCATTGTGATTGATCCATCAGGCCCTTGAGAACACAAATTTTACAAGCCACTCTCTCAGGGGGGGAAGCACCTCTAGAACACTGTTACTAACAGATTTTTGAATGCGAATACTGATGCCCCAATTTTGGGGCAAACGGGATCCTTGAAAAGGAATGAGTCAGGGGTTGAAGGTGTTAGCGCCAGCTTTGAGAAGAACCTACCTGAGGACAGGCTACTGCTCCCAGTGATTGGTTCTGACACACTCCCCTCAGCTACCCTGGCAGCATTTCTCATCTTCAAGATTATAGGATGTTTGAATCCGTGATAGAGTTCCAAACCAATGGTGACTTTTCCTTTCTTCCTAAGAACTTTCACAGGTTAAAAAATATCTATATTTGTTTTAATTTTTGAGATTATACAACAGTTATATCATTTCTCATTTAACTTTCCACCCTCCAAATCATCTCATAACACCCTCCTTGCTCTCACTCAGATTCACGGCTTCTTTTTATTGTCACATACCTTGAAAACTTACCTAGACTTTTATTGGTCAGTTTATACTTACAATACCTGGAGAGGATTATATTTAACTGATACAACCCAAGCTATTACAAAGATGTTCCTTTACTCAGAATCCTTACAACACAGCTAAAACATATTCATTCCAGCTTATCAAAAGAAATTTAATATTTCACTACTAAGCAAATAAATTATTCATTCAGACACAGTTCATGGTTTCTTCTAACAAATCTGAATCTTATGAAAACCAGGTCAATGAATAGTTTTCCTAATTATTCATTACATATATACATAAATAAAATAACAAGTAGCACTTCTGAAATTAAATTAAGGCTGATGGTATACTTGTGCTGTTTTTCTTTGTGTGATGGATTTCATAAAGATATTTTAATTCAAGTATGTAACATTGTCATTTCTACTTTTATTTATGTATGTGTGTGTGTTCTGAATATGAGAGAAGTTTGTTATTAATCTTTCTGAGTCTATCTTATTTTACTTAATATTATACTCAGTAGTTCCATTTATTTTACTACCAATGTAATTTCATTGTTTATGAATGGAAAAATTGTATTGTGTATATAAATCACATTTTCTTTATCCATTTGTCCATTGATTGACATCTATGGTGTTTCCATATCCTGGCTATTGTGAATATAGTAGAAATATACAAGGACGTCCTAAAGTATCTGTGCTATGTCACTTTCTTTCTTCAACATACCAATGGTTTAGTAGTTCCTGAGAACTTTCTACATATGGAAACAAAAATAATTATTTTTCATGTTAATTATAAACTCATTACCCCCCTGCAAATCTGAGATGAGGAATACTTCATTATAATGGAATCCTATTTTAGTATAAGTCTAACAAAAGAGTTGTGGTACATGGGAAGATATCTGACATGGAGAATATGGTGTAGAGAAGAAGACAGCACAGAGTAGTAATAGAGGTGAGCAGAGACAGATGCTTAAGCCTGACTTGTCTAGACCTTCTTAGAACCTCAGCAGTAACCTAGTGCCCTAGAAAAAAGGTAATCAGAGTGAGATGTCTACAGTGATGTAATGAATGGGTGTCCTAGGTATAAAAAGTCAAGCAAGATAGGGACATTAATGACAGGCAGCAGTTGGCCATTGCAGAGGTCAGGTTTGAAGATCATCTTTACACACAACTTTCTAGAATATTGAGGTAATGCGAATAGCTGTTATAGGAAGTGTAACAGCATTAACTTTAAAACTTGTATTATTGTCATGATTTTCAAAGTAATGTTTTGTCCCATTGAAAGAAAAGGAGAGACGGAGGGAGAGGGTAAGAAAGGAGTGAGACCGAGATGTAGGGAGGGATCGATTTAGAGAGGGAACAAGGAAAGGAGGGAAGAGAAATATTAGGAAGAACCTCAGGATAGCTATGATAAGCCTAAACCAGGACTGTATCTATGTTTCCACCGAAAGTGGCCATAATTAAGCCAAAGCCTCCAGTGGTGTAGTCTGTAATGCTGTTACATAGACAGCAGAAGCCACACCAGGGCATTAGAAGGCTCACTGTAAATGTTAAAGATCAAGAACTTAGTGCATAATTTGTTTCTCACAGTCTTTCGTCTGCTGTGAGCATATAGGTAAGTAAACTAGAAAAACTAGTGCTTTTACATTATTTTGTGTTATTTCTACTAAAATTACAAAGACCAAGAACTGGGGGCTACAGATATTTAGAATCACAAATAAATACATTTGGAGTATAAACAAAAAAGTTGATAGAATATAGACTCCCTCTATCACCGTAAAGGAAAATTTATTTATTCATCCCTGGGATATACCTACATGTGATGATTATTCAGCACTAGGCATCACTTTGGATGGAAGAATCACTATCTCCATGAAGGTGAGAATATTTGAAACTGAACAGAAGTAATGACCCTGACCCACAACCTACCTGAGCCTTAGGTCTCAGCCTGATGGCCTTTACCACTGCCTTCGCTGGGTAAGAAACTGGGCACTCTGCTAGTGAATTGTGTTTATTCGTTTACCTAGAAATTGTTCCAGCAGATAGGAGTTTACACATGGTTGTTTGCTATGAAGTTAAAGTCAAGAAGTGTAGTCAATGCCCAAGGATCTGTCAGGCTCCTGTTGAAAACTTTTACTGATGCAATGTTACTTCCACATAATCTGTTCCTCAGTATTTGAATAATATTTGTAAGCTGTAGAATGTGGATTAAAATAAGGGGAAAGGAGAGAAGAGGAAACTGTAAACAGAAAATTGGTGACAAACCAAAGGAAGAAAACTGTAAGGGAAAAAAATACCTTCCTTAATAAAAAGAAAAACAAAAAAGAAACAAAGGTACAAAAAGAATATTTTGAGACAGGTCAGGTGCACACCTTATATCCCAGCACAGGTGAGGCAGAGGAAGACATATCTCTGAGTTTGAGGCCAGTCTGATCTACAGAGTGAGTTCCAGGACAGCTAAGGCTACACAGAGGAACCCTGTCTCAAAACAAAGAAACAAATAAATGAAAATAAAGTTCTGAGGACTGCCTCACTACTATTAGCAGCATATAAGCCCCATCAGGACAAGAATTTTAGTGTGTGTGTGTGTGTGTGTGTGTGTGTGTGTGTGTGTGTGTTGGTTTTTTTAAGACAGGGTTTCTCTGTGTAGCCCTGGCTGTACTGGACACACATTGCATACCAGGCTGTCCTTGAACTCAGATATCTGCCTGCCTCTGCCTTGTTTGAATTTAAAATATGACACATTTACTTTATCTGTAATCTATCTATCTATCTATCTATCTGTCTGTCTGTCTGTCTCTCTATCATCTATGTATATATCATCTATCTATCTATCTATCTGTCTGTCTGTCTGTCTGTCTGTCTGTCTCTCTATCATCTATGTATATATCATCTATCTATTTACCTATCATTATTCCCTCAAATATTACATTCTAACTACAGTCCCCATTCCTCTCCTCCTAGTCCCTCCTCTTCATATCCCCACTCCCCCAAATATATTTCTCTTCCTCTGTACTTCAGAAAATGGCAGGTCTCTGAGGGATATAAGCCAAACATGGAAGAACAAGCTGCAATAAGACTAGGAACATATCCTCAAATCAGGCCTGGACAAGGCAACCTAGTAAGAGGAATAAAGCCCCTCAAACAGCCCAAAGAGTCAGAGACAGGCCCTGTTCTCACTTTTAGGAGTCCCACAAGAGCACCAAGCTGCACAACCATAACGCATATGCAGAAGGTCAGACCTATACAGGCTCTTTGATTGTTGCTTCAGTCTCCATGAGCCCTGGATAGATGCTTCTGTGGGCCATGTTATTTTCTGTTTTCAATATTGTATATGAATATTTTCAAAACAATCAGTATATATTTTAGATTTTTCATAGTATAATTGATGTCCAGAGTTCTATACCTAGAAGCATAAAAATCGAAGCAAAACAAAACAAATAAAACCCCACAGAACTCCAAAGGGATCCAAAACGATGACTTTTTCTAGATAACAGAGGATTTGGTTAGCATTCAAAGTCACTTGGTGCCATCATCATTATCATACACATACATTACATGATTTCATAATTTTTTGCTCCTGCTTCCTTTCTGGTCCAGTTAATTTTCCCCAAGAGCCACTTGTTTTGTTTTGTTTGTTTGTTTAGATTCTACATATGAGAGAAAACATAGAATATTTTTCATTCTATGTATGGCTTGTTTGGTTAGTATGAGGATTTCCTTTCTATCCACTTTCTTGCATGGGATGTGGTTTTATTCTTTAGGATTGAATAATGCACTGCTGTGCATATATGTCATAGTTTCTCCCTACATTTCTGTCCACTTAGGTACCTCGATTGACTCCATAAATAGCTATTGTAAATAACACTGTGATTAGTATGCTCCCATGCAATGAGTATATTTAACCACATTTTTAATCCTGGTGGCAAGTCTTCATCTGTGCATAGATGACTTGTGTGTGTGTGTGTGTGTGTGTGTGTGTGTGTGTGTGTGTTTTAAAGTGTTAAGAGCATGTAATTTTCAATATTATACACTTAATGCATATATTCCATGCATACAAATTCCTTCCATATTTGTGTGTTTTATATTTTATAATTTATAGGTATTTTATATTTTATTTAATCATAATGTTTTAAAATTTTGGATTTATTCTAATTATTCATTCTAACTACAACATTACTATACATAGCCTAGTACATTTAGATTAGAAAATATTATGGTAATGTTTCTAAAATTACATTTCTTCACTTTTTAAAAAATTCTGAAATTTGTTAGCTTTTTAGGCAAAAGAGTAGAAATCAGTGTTTCTCATTTCTTTTTCATTACCCTTTCCTCAAACACTTTTTCAGATATTTCTTAATCAAGCTATGGCATAGTTTTGATAACACATCTTTATGTTCTTTTGTAGTTTATGTATGTGTGAGTTTTACACATTAAGAAAATGATATTTCCCCAGCCCACCAATCTGTTGCCCCTTTGCATGAGCTATTACCCTGCTGAGAACAGATCACAAGCATTCTTTGATTTTTACATTGCTGAATTCTCTCAAACTTCAGCAGAGATGAGCAGAAACCAGGCACCCCGTCTCTCACCACACATGATAATTGGAAATACATACATTGTCTTTCCATGTAATCTTAAATTTGCAGCAATTTGTATGTAAATGTCCCTTAGTAACTAACACTAGGAATGGAAATACTCACGTGTTTCAGGTATTTTTCCACTATTATAGGCCAATGGCTCATTTCAAACTTTCAAGTAATTTACATTTAGAAAGTTTGTTTCTGAGTGTCACCATGGTCCTCAGTATAATTTAGACTTTTAAGTCAATTTTGTATTGATTTAACGAGAACGGTCAATTATTTCCTGCAGAACTTCTTTACTTCTCAGATTATTGACCTGGTCAAGTCAATTTGTAATTAGACAACTTTTAAAGCACTTTCTCTCCATGGTGATAATGCAGGCTTCAAAGTCTTATGTGTGAATCCAAACTTGGTGATTATGCAAGTCTGGTATTTTGTTTAAATGGAAATTATTTTGTTTTCAATTGAGATGCTTTTTGTGTTGGCAAAGGGAGCTAAAAGAATTACTACTCTGGAACTGAGTCATCTATGTATTCAGTAAGGATGGTGTTAAATGTTATTCCTGAAGCTGAAACAATTAAATAACAACAATTTCATATAATTCAGTCTTATGGTCTAATTTCCTCTTTATACTCTGAAATAGGAGTGAATGTTTATTAAAAAAAAAAAAGGACTACTGAAGCTCTACTGTGAAGATCATAAATATTCTTTGTAAACCTAGGCTCTTTACAAGGAAGCAGCAGGCAAACATACTGAAGACTCACTATGCAATTTACTTCAGTTTGATAGCAGCACTACAGAGCCTGCCTCCCTGAGTACACACACCATACATTCACTCCCCAGTGTAGGACGAGAATATCTGAGATGAGTCATGTGAAGACATGGTGTTCTGATCTGGTCCTTTTGTGTCTGTGTGAGCCAGGCATTGTTGCTTACTCAGTGCTCAGTTCTCCATAAAAGTTTGGCTATTTGCTTCACAGGATTTGAACAGTAGCTTGTCAGTCTTTCCAAGTATCTCTAAGGTTGAGATGCTATAACATTTCTTGTTCTTTCTTTTCTAAAAGGGACAACCAGTTAATTACTGTGTTTATGACACAACAAGAAGTATGAAGACAGCAATTCATTGACTGATTGATTGATTCTTTCCTGAAACTGACACTAAATAATCTGCAAGTTCTATTCAGTGAGTAAATAAATCAAATAATCATCATTTTCGTCATTTGTAAGGGACATGTAATCACACCAATAACGCTTGTAGAATGTTAAATGGCTGAGATACTATAGTTGAGTAGGCTTGAGTGAGACACAGGATATCTACATGGCCCTGACCTATTTTGCACAGAAACCATACTTCAAGATTTGAACTTTGACTATCTTTTCTCTGGCGGTATGTGACACAATACTCCTGTGAGTCTGGTCAGTGGAAGCAGCCTCAACTCCAGGTTGGTCATATGATGACTGGAGCAGAAAATATGTTCTCTACATCACAGTGTAGGACTATACTGTGACTCTCCAGAGGAAATAAGTATTAAATGATATTGGTTTCATCTCATCAGGGCTTTACTGGGATGTACCTCCGTGGTACATAGAACAACTACATTTTACTTTCCCATTGTGATATTATGTCTCAAACCCAAGACAGATGAGAAAAACATGATCATTATTTAATACAGCAGAAGACTTCATATAACCAAAGACTTTGCCATGCCAAGGAACAAAGATTTGCTTATAGCTTCATTTCCTAAACAAGGCCTGTTTCTACGACCTACCCATGTGCTTTTTTCTAAAGGACTAACTGCCATTTTATGACAGTTTCCATATATCTCCATCCATCCTTGGCTGGTAATTTTGTTCTCTTCCTAAGAACACATACATATAATAAATCTTCCATATAGAATTCATGCAGAAAAACTGAAGATGTTCTGTGTACTTTAATAGGAAGTGCTTAATGTGGAGAGTTGGAGGCATACAGAGTCATTAAGGTGCTAGAAAAGAACGTCGCAAGCATTCACATGGATTTGTGTTCACAGCTGAAAATGGAGATATTCCCAAAAGTTGTCAACAAAAGCAATGCAGATGGTAAGAGTCTCTAAGTAGCAGCCATCAGTGTTCCCATAATATATACCACCAGTGATATACAGGATCTTTACAGAGAAGCTGCTGAAAAACCCAAACAGATGTTTCTGAATTTGTTTGTATCTGCCCCAGGGAGCAATGATTCTCCTTGTAATACACCTTTAGATACCAGGGAGACAAAAATAAAATGCTTGCAAGTGTATCAATGAATGGTTAGAGAGAAAGAGTACTTCACAGTGCTGCGTCTTGTTTCCTAGATCCATATATTTCAGATTTGAGAGAAACTGTTTCATATGAAGGCAGCCACTGCATAGTACAAACAGGGTATTGTATTTGCACCACCAGTCCAGAAAAGCATGAGACCACCTGATCTGTGACTTACATCTTCAAAGTTTTCTTTAAAGAAGAAAGGCATAGATAAGGTTTTTTGATCCTGTGTAATTTCAATAATACTAATACTAATAACCTAATACTAATAACTCTGCATCTGTTAGATGAATTTTATTTTGGTGTTTGTGACACACTGAATATAATATGGATAGGGATACTAGCAAAAATATGTGTGAAATTTCCAAATAAATTATTAGAGGGAGAACATCTTCAGTGTGGGTGACTGATCCCTATAAGTCCAGGAAAGGATGGAGCCTTTTCACTGATGTTGGCCCATCAGATCCATCTACACTTACAACTTTGTATCACTACGTGCTATCAGCACCAATTCCACCAACTGAATCATTTGCTCCATGTGACTTCTGAGAGTTTCATTGGCTGGTGATCAAATGATAACATGTTACAGTGATGGAGAATTATGATATTCATACAAATAGACTATCTAAACACGTCATTATTGAAAGAAGTTAATAGTGGGTGACCTTTGGTAAATAACCTGACAGGAAAAAAAAAACTGTATTCTCATATTCTATGTGAATGTGCTAAGGCCTCTTT
Organism: Lophiomys imhausi; assembly: GCA_907164525.1. Lineage (NCBI taxonomy): Eukaryota > Metazoa > Chordata > Mammalia > Rodentia > Muridae > Lophiomys > Lophiomys imhausi. The sequence goes on along the minus strand of CAJQZJ010034199.1, from coordinate 491,939 downwards.
ATCAAATGTTTAACCATGTCCCTTCATAGCTTGCACACAAAGTGTAATAATCATCAAACAAACAACCTTGTGGTTGTTTGCAGGACTCATGTGGTTTTGTGCAACAGCACTGGTCTACTCTGTGTGAGGTCTTAGATTTGATTGCTAATGATGTAAATGAAGTTATATTAATGTATTGGATGAAAGTGCATTTATAAACATAAAGACATTGCCAATATGGCTTGATACTCATGTCTGATATTAGAAATAAGGAGCAACTTCAGCTCTGAATAAGGCATGGCCTCTTCAAATCAGTAACTACTATTCCAGGTTAGAATTAAAAACACTGAGAGAAAACATAAAAACACTGGCAGCAAGGGCAAAGACTCAGCCACATTGTGGAAATTAGACTTCTAGGTCTCTCGCCCTGTGAAAACTGTTGAATTGTTTTACAAGCTTTATTATGTTAAAACACTGAGACAAGGCATACATTTTAGTATACTTGTAAAGGTTTAGGAAAAATCAAAAGCAGGAACTTGGGACTGTGCACAATATAGATGCTCCAAAAATTAAATTTATCACTTTTGCTCCTAGACTTCTTGTTATTTGTTAAGTGTCATAAAAACTGTTTCATTCCAGGCATGTCAGATCTTGGGACACTTGTCTGTCTTCTGGAACCCTGTTGCAGAAAACATACCTATTCAACATGTGGTTGCAATAAGGAGTTCTCTAATCAGCCCCTGAGGATGGAATGAGAAACTAAAGAAATCAGACATAATGAATGAAAGGATACACAACAACCCCAAGTTTTTTATTGTTTTCTTAATGCTCTCTTATGCCACCAAGATTCATTATATATGGAGCCTATTGGTTTCTGTCTATGTCATTCTCCCTGGTCTCTAACTAAGTCAGTAATATTTATTTTCCTCTTTCCTTAGTTTATAATACTCCTCCTAGTATTGCAAACCTGTTGTCATTGAGTCTGAAAGCTGATGACCCTATTTAGAGTTAATAGAACAATGAATATATTGACTGACTACATCATAGTAATCATTACATAGGTTCTCACTGAATAAGCATTTAGGAAATCAGGCCTTTTTGGAGGAAGAAGGTCTCTGAGGGTACAACCTTGGAAAGCATCTCTCTGCCTCAGCACCTTCCTCTATCTACTTGCTACCAACATGAGATGAGCAGCTTTCCTCCAGCATGTGATCTGCACCTCAGACTAAAGCTCAGTACATGGCAGCCAAGTAACCATGGACTGTAACCTCGGAAATCAGTAGTCAAATAATCATCCTTCCCTTGAATCACTTCATAGATTTTAGATTTTACACTAGTAATGAAAACTAACATACATGCACACATATACAGGAAGAGAGAGAGAAATTGACAGAGAGTAAGAAACATAGACAGACAAGACAGACAGACAGAGTCATTTAAGCAGCAGACTCAATGACAACAGGTTTGCAATACTAGGAGGAGTATTATAAGCTAAGGAAAGAGGAAAATAAATATTACTGCCTTAGTTAGAGATCAGGGAGAATGACATAGTCAGACAGAAACCAATAGGCTCCATATATAATGAATCTTGGTGGCATAAGAGAGCATTAAGAAAACAATAAAAAACTTGTGGTTGTTGTGTATCCTTTCATTCATTATGTCTGATTTCTTTAGTTTCTCATTCCATCCTCAGGGGCTGATTAGAGAACTCCTTATTGCAACCACATGTTGATGCCAGAGAGCAACTCTGAATTTATTATGAGTCATGGTTGTAAGGACAAAAAATTTCAGATGCCAGCACCAACCACCAAGGTCATTTAGTCACCAGTATGAACTGTAATGGATTATTGATCCCATGGACTCTAAAGGCTCTTTGAGATCTATCACAAGTTAATCGAGGATGGTGTGTGCATGCTTATTTATCTACTGTCTCCTGAATTGTCAAGGGTGATTCTTCCTGCTGCAGCTTGTTGGGGTTGAGCTGGCTTCTGAGGAGAAGAAACAGTCATGTTCGGATTCATGCTACAAATACCAATGAAATAATAGCTCAGAGAAAATAAGGCTCTAGTAGCTAGATATTAAAACTTCCAAATGCCTATATTTGGATCTTTCGAAAGCTGCAATCATTTCTGTGCCTATCTTCATTAAACTTGGAGAATTAGCTAAGTCATCCACAATGCTTTCAAGTCTGAGGGTGGGGCACAAAAGCACCATGCAAACTCAGATGCCCTCAGCTGAGACTCTGTCTCATTATTTTCCAAGGTTAGATTCTGACTTAAGTATGAAAATCTGAAATGTGAGCAGCTTAGGGGAAATCCTTGCATAATTGCTTTCTTAATACCACAAACATGCATCATCAGTGGTCTTGCTCCATGTACACTAAAAGGCTATTTCAGTAAAGAATAATGCCATGAGCACCTCTCGCCTTACACAGTCGGGTGGCAAATTCACCTTAGTCAGTTCACTCACTGCCACAGCACAGATGAGTCACTGAGAAAACATGATTCTCTTTCTCTAAGAAATGCCATGCATAAATCCCTATTAAGTCAGGAACATTATAAGAGGATATATTTATCTCATGTAGGATAAGATAAATGAAAATATGTGCAGCCTTTCTGGTTGTCTAGGTACTGTAGACAGTCTATTGCATCAGTGTTTGTTATAGAAATCAGTAAGAATGAACTCGAGGTGCCTGTGAGACCAGACAGGTACACATCCCTTTCCCCATAACGCCTTTCTGTTTCTCGAGGTTCATCAAAATTCTTCTCACCACGCAAGTCCCTGTGTCAGATCGATCCTACTGAGGAGCTTTTCCTGTTCTCTTATTTCTCCCCTCCCCACCTCCTTCTCTTCACACAGATGAATCTGCAGCCTAGGAATCTATTATGTCCTTTACTGTTTTGCATTTTTCACGGAGATATAGGTGCCTTACAGGTTAGTTCAATTAGAAAGGAGAAAGAATGAAGCCTGTGGACACATCACTGGGAGACACCTTTCACAACTTTAGGGATTCAGGTGTTCTATCTGCCTTGATGGAAGCCCATGTTTTAGCTTGTAGACTAACGGGCCATGATTTTAGTTACCCAAGCATGGATTTAATTACTTAAGCATGCAGTGAGAATACTCAAGATGACAAGGGTGTCTTCCATTGTTATGCTTGTATTCACTCTGGAGGTTAACAATCAACCTCACCTACATTTTTCATCTTTTCATATAATATTTATATGAGCCACTATATTGAATGGGTAGTGTAAAATAATAGCTAAGTTTGGGCATTCTTTACTCAGAAAGACCCTTCTTTTGATCTGATATTCCTTGTGATTTTACTTGGTACAGTACAAAGCTGAGATAGTAACACACCTTTGTGTAACCAAACTTTTAAATTATTATTTAACACTTATTTATTTATTACTAAATTCACTTATAACAAACACCAACAATTTCTTAACTATTAATCCTATAAACTCCTACAACCCCTTTAACCTATCCACTAAACCTATTGATAATCATAACAACCACTTTCATAACCTTTTAGAATGATACAGTCTCTGGGGCAGGTCCTCAGTCGTCAGGAACACAGTCTTTGTTGCAGATTCTTTAACACACTTAGCAGTCCTTTTTCTGGATCTCTCAGATGCAGGTTCGTCAGGGTCGTTGGTTACTGCATCTCACCTTAAATAAGGCTTCATGCTTTCTTCTCTGTGGGAGACCCCAGCCATATGCAGGCCAACTTACTTCTTTTGAATCAGGAACTCAGCTGCTCTGCC
>CAJQZJ010034199.1:437209-463193 GCA_907164525.1 Lophiomys imhausi | reverse complement strand
TCTTTCTTCAGGGGCTTGAAGTTCTTGTTATATAGGTCCTTTACATGTTTGGTTAGAGTTGCCCCCAGGTATTTTATGTTGTTTGTGGCTATTGTGAAGGGGATTGTTTACCTTATTTCTTTCTCGGTATATTTGTTTGTTGTATAAAGAAGGGCTTCTGATTTTTTTGAGTTAATTTTGTATCCAGCCACCTTGCTGAAGTTGTTTATCAGCTGTAATAGTTCTTTGGTGGAGTTTTTGGGGTTGCTTATGTATACTAACATATCATCTGCGAATAGGGATAATTTGACTTCTTCATTTCCAATTTTTATCCCTTTGATCTCCTTTAGTTGTCTTATTGCTCTAGCAAGGACTTCAAGTACTATATTGAAGAGATATGGTGAAAGTGGACATCCTTGTCTTGTCCCTGAGTTTAGAGGAAATGCTTCAAGCTTCTCTCCATTTAATTTGATGTTGGCTACTGGCTTGCTGTATATTGCCTTTCTTATTTCTAGGTATGGTCCTTGTATGCCCGTTCTCTCCAGAACTTTTAGCATGAAGGGGTGTTGGATTTTGTCAAATGCTTTTTCTGCATCTAGCGAGATTATCATGTGGTTTTTTTCTTTCGTCTTGTTTATGTGGTGAATTACATTGATAGACTTTCGTATATTGAACCATCCCTGCATTCCAGGGATGAAGCCTACTTGATCATGGTGTATGATACTTTTGATGTGTTCTTGAATTCGGTTTGCTAGTATTTTATTAAGTATTTTTGCATCTATGTTCATGAGGGAGATTGGTCTGAAGTTCTCTTTCTTTGTTGGGTCTTTGTGTGGTTTAGGAATCAGAATGACAGTGGCCTCATAGAATGAGTTTGGCAGTGATCTTTCTGTTTCTATATGGTGGAAGAGTTTGAAAAGTAATGGTGTTAGTTCCTCTTTGAAGGTCTGGTAGAATTCCGTGCTAAAGCCATCTGGCCCTGGGCTTTTTTTTTGGTTGGGAGATTATTAATGACTATTTCTATTTCCTTAGGTGTTATTGGGTTGTTTAAGCTGTTAATCTGATTTTGATTTAGTTTTGGTGGGTGGAATTTATCGAGGAAATTGTCCATTTTGCTTAGGTTTTCAAATTTAGTGGAATATAGATTTTTAAAGTAATGCCCGAATATTTTCTGGATCTCCTCAATGTCTGTTGTTATTTCTCCCTTTTCATTTCTGATTTTGTTGATTTGTGTCCTTTCTCTTTGCCTTTTAGTTAATTTGGCTAGGGGTCTGTCTATTTTGTTGATTTTCTCAAAGAACCATCTCTTGGTTTCATTGATTCTTTGTATAGTTCTTTTTGATTCTAAGTTGTTGATTTCAGCTCTAAGTTTGATGATTTCCTGTCTTCTGCTCTTCTTGGGAGTGTTTGTTTCTTTTTTTTCCAATTCACCCAGCTTAGCTGTTAGTTCACTAATATGAGCTGTCACAATTTTCTTTTTGAAAGCACTTAGTACTATGAACTTTCCTAGTAGCACAGCTTTCAATGTGTCCCATAGTTTTGGGTATGTTGTGTCCTCATTGTCGTTGGAGTTTAAGAAGTCTTTGATTTCCTTCTTTATTTCTTCCCTGACCCAGTGGTCATCCAGTAAGGAGCTGTTCAATTTACATGTGTGTGTAGGCTTTCTGTTGATTCTTTTGCTGTTGAAGACCAGCTTTATTCTGTGGTGGTCTGATAAGATACAAGGTGTTATTTCAATTTTCTTGTATCTATTGAGACTATCCTTGTGACCAATTATGTGGTCGATTTTGGCGAAGGTTCCATAGGGTGCTGAGAAAAAGGTGTATTACTTTGTGTTTGGGTGAAAGGTTCTGTAGATATCTGTTAGGTCCATTTGTTTCATGATCTCTGTTAGACTCAATATTTCTCTGTTTGTCTTCTGTCTTGATGATCTGTCCATTGTTGTGAGTGGGGTGTTGAAGTCTCCCACTACTAATGTGTTGTGATCGATGTGCGCTTTAAGTTTTAGAAGTGTTTCTTTTACGAAAGTAGGTGCTTTTGTATTTGGGGCATCGATGTTCAGTATTGAGATTTCCTCTTGATGAATATTCCCTTTAATGAGTATATAGTGCCCTTCTTTGTCTTTCTTCATTAACTTCAGTTGGAAGTCTGTTTTGTTTGATATTAGGATGGCTACTCCAGCTTGCCTCCTGGGTCCATTTGCTTGGAAAACCTTTTCCCATCCCTTTACTCTAAAGCAGTGTCTATCTTTCGTAGTTAGATGTGTCTCTTGTATACAGCATAAGGAAGGGTCTTGCTTGCAGATCCACTCTGTAAACCTGTGTCTTTTTATTGGGGAATTGAGTCCATTGATGTTGATGGATATTAGTGACCTGGGGTTGTTATTTCCCATTAGTTTGGTATAGGTGGTGGTCCTGTGCCTCTTTCGGTTTAGTTCCTGAGGGGTTTTCTATTCCGTTTGTTTTCTTGGGTGGAGTTTTCTTCTCTGGGTTGGGATTTTCCTTCTAGGATTTTCTGTAGGGCTGGGTTTGTGGGCAGATATTGTTTAAATTTGATTTTGTCATGGAATATCTTGTTTTCTCCATCTATGTTGATAGAGAGTTTTGCTGGGTAAAGTAGTCTGGCTGGGCACCTATGATCTCTCAGGACTTGTAGTATATCTGACCAGGCCCTTCTAGCTTTTAACGTTTCTAGGGAGAAGTCAGGTGTAATTCTGACGGGTCTGCCATTGTATGTGACTTGACCTTTTTCTCTTACAGCTTTTAATATTCTTTCTTTGTTCTGTACATTTGGAGTTTCAATTATTATGTGGCGAGAGGAGTTTCTTTTCTGGTCTAATCTGTTTAGTGTTCTGTAAGCCTCTTGGATTTTTATTGGCATCTCTTTTTTCAGGTTTGGGAAGTTTTCCTCTATGATTTTGTTGAAGATATTTCCTGGACCTTGGAGTCGGGAGTCCTCTCTTTCCTCTTTACCTATAATTCTTAGGTTCCGTCTTTTCATTGAGTCCTTGATTTCTTGGATGTTGTGGGTGAGAGATTTTTTAGCCTTCTCATTTTCTTTGGATGTTGTACTGATTTCTTCCACTGAATCTTCCATGCCTGAGATCCTGTCTTCCATCTCTTGCATCCTATTGTTGATACTCACATCCATAGTTCCTGTTCTCTTCCCTTGGTTCTCCACTTCCTCTTTTAACTCTGACTGTGTTTTCTTTATTGTTTCTATTTCTATTTTCATGTCTTGTATGGTTTTGTTCGTTTTGTACATTTCCTTCTCCAGCTTGCTTGTTTTTGTATGAAAATCTTTCATGGCTTTTTCCTTTTCCTGTTCAAGCTCTGTCACCTTGGCTTGGGGCTCTTTAATGGTGTTGTTCCTTGTTTTGATTTGTAGAATTGTGGCTTCTTTGAATTCCTTCATAGATTTAAGTTCTTCTTGCAGGGACTCTATCACTTTCCATTATGCAGAATTGTCAATGTTTTCATGTGTTTCTGTTGGTGTGTGGTTATCCGAATTGGATGAGCTAGGATGATTCTGCTTTGTTGGAGTCATAATTCCTTGTTTTTTTTTTTTGACCTTTCGCCATTGGATGCATTTAGCTGTCTGTTTTCTGTGCTTGGAACCACAGTGGATGATTTGGTGCAGGGGACGAGTTACTTGGCTATCTGTCGTTGCTTACAGGGGGATTTCAAGGTCACTGTGGTTTTAATTGCTTGAAGCACTATGAGCTGGTGCAGCCTATTCCCAGGTTGTGAGTAATGGACCAGGATTGTTTCACTGCTCCCAATTCAGACTTCCCTATGTTGCACTCTGAGTTATCAGCCTGTAATGGTTCTGATGGTATGGGCCTGTTTGCCCAGGCACAGATTCTGTGGGCTTTGTTTGTCGTCACGGAGGCTGACAGGGTCTGGCTCCACACCTAATATGTCTGGATTTTCCAGGATACAGCTATGGTCCCGATTTCTGGTTTCTCTCTAGGCTTCTCACCACAGGGCTGGACTCTGTGCCTGATTCCCTTCTTGTCTGTGCCGCCACGGGTTCCGTGGGTACCCCAAGCCCCAGATCCTCCGGCTGCCTGAGTGGACCTCTCGTCCCAGCAGCTCAGCCGTGGGTGCATGGATCCCTGGCCCCGCCAATGCCTGTCTCTCTCCCCAGATGACCTGCCGTGGGTTTGCGGGGATTTGGCTCTGCCAGCCGTGCTCCCTTCCCAACTGCGCTTCCGTAAGTGTGCGGGATTCAGCCCCTCCTGCCCGCCTTTGTGTTCCCAGCTTCCCGCGCTCTCTCGGAACCTCCTGCCCTCCGCTTCACGAGCGGCTGTGGACCACCTGCTGAGCCCCCTGTTTTTTCCTTGCTAAGCCTTCCACTATCTCGCAAAGTTTTTTAAGTGGGTATAAGTTCAACCTGATGTGTGGGGAGCCCAATAGGCCAGCGATCTATGGCCAAGTGGACCCTGATTCTGCCTGCTGTAAGTTGGAATCGATCTTACCAGGCGCCTCTCCAAATGGGAGTTCCCGAATCCCCGGTTTAGTGGCTTCCATGTCTGTGAGAGATGGGGAGAGCCTTGCCCTGGGACTTTTAACAGTCCCTTGGGAGCTGTGAGTGTTCCCGGGGGGGAGGGGGATCTAGCCCCTCCGGTTTTTGCACAGTGCCCAATAACTGTGTTTTTTATGGCTCTTTTATCCCCCGCGTTCAAAATGCGTCAGTGTAGGTCGCCGCCATCTTGGCCCGCCTCCCTTATGCTCTGATCTTGTTGACCTCAGGTACCCCCCAGTACAATGGACTGTGCCTGTCTTAGGTTGAAGTGCCAGTGACTACCAGTCCTCAAAGGGTGGCATCCCCAGAGAGTGCATAGGGTGTGTAGGGCATTAAACAGAGGCTTCACAGATCTCTGTGAGCCAGGCCCATATCATCCTGGCAACATTTATCTTTAAAATAAAAGCATATTTTTAAGTATTAAGAATTAGTAAAAGAATATATTGCAATATATGAACCTTCAAGTCCTTGAATTCATAGTTCTTAAAAAGATATTTTGGAGTGAATGCAACTAGACCAGGGTGAGCATAGATAAAATTATGTCATAAGTATTATTTAGTCATTGTCATTCATTCATTCATTCCAGTTGTAATAAACAAATTCCTAACATCTGCTGGTTCCAGAGAGGAAAAAAAATGAAATTAATAATATCCACTGGTTATGTCATTTCTTAGTTTGGGAAGCTGCAGACCCTGTACTTCCTATAAAATCAGATATATTTATCCCTCTCAGGTCTCTGAGGTGATTGAAGAACAGATAGATAAAGTCTCATAATTAAATTTTGAGTTGTTTAGGAGTCAAGAGAGTGTTATACATCTAAGAAGATACTTTTAAAATTGTGTTGCAATTAGTATGAATGTTGAGTCAGATATAGAACTTTAAACTCATGGAGATGTTTAGATAGTAGAATGTTAAAGTCAGGTACCAAATACATATGGACTGGTCATTGGGAATGTACATTAAGCCATATAACCCTCATAACTGTGGCCTAATTACCTCTGTTGTACTGTATTGTATTTATTATTATAAGAGAAAGAGCCATTTGTTGGACTGAAAGGAGAAACTGTAGGGGGAAATAAAATATACCTTAAACTTAAGAGAAAAAAAAAAAGGGGAAGAGGATGGGGGGTTGAGGGTGGGAGGGTGGGACTGGAGGGGGAATAGGGAGGGGACTGCGATTGAGATGTAACTTGAAGAAATAAAAAACAAAGGAAAAAAAAGAAAAGAAAAAAAAGAATATTTAAAGAAGTACAGAAAGTGGTAGGGGTGGGAAAAAAGACAAGGAAAGAGAGAGGGAAGACTAATCAGGATTATATACATTCAAACACAGTTTCAATGAACACTTACTAATAAAAAGAATACTCTTTGCATGGTTTTTTTTTTTTTTTTTTTTTTTTTTTACAGAAAATGAAGGTCAAAACCGTAGAATCAGAAACATTTTGAGAGTTTCAAATTACAATTGAATCTTCTTTAAAATATATTGGAAAATACAGCAGGAAATTTTGTAAAATATATACACTTTTTTCATATAAAATAAGGTTTATTTTCCTTTTTTTTGAGACAGGGTTTCTCTGTGTATCAGACCCCTGGATGTCCTGAATTTGTTTTGTATGCCAGTGTGCACTTGAACTCACAGAGATCCTCCAGCCTCTGCTTCCTCTGTGCTGAGATTTAAAGGCATCTGCCTCCATTTTGCTAAATTAATTTTATATAATACAAACATACAATTAGACTAAAATAGTGAAAAGGATTGTGTATATGTGTGTGTGTGTTTGTGTGTCTGCATATTTTTGGAAGATTCTACATAAATAAATTTATGATCAATATATTTCATTAAAAGATACTATGAAAAATGCTAGATTATAATTTTACTGGAATGTAACTTGTTATTTGCAAATTGAGAAGTTTTGAAGACATTGTTAACCATTTTGACTTTAAAATTTGGCACTTCATGAAAGACACAAAAGCATTAATATTTATTTATTTTATTCTGTCACATTCAATAATATGCCTGCTGGCCTACAGTACTTGAATCAAATGTACATGGCAATGTGGTGGCCCTGCTCTACAAATCACAGATTTCCTTCTCTTTCTGAGACAGAGTCATCATTTCTAGTCTGGTGTCATTTGTAGCCTAGCTTCCCTAAGCCTGAACTTTAATCTCTTGTTATTTCTCTATTGGATAACCCTAATGTTTTCAGAGGAGATAAAAATCTGAGAGAAGTTTCCTTTGAGATGTGTATGTGTGTGCAAGAAAAGTTAGCTTTAAAGGGCTTATTATATTGTAATTTCAAAAAATGTCATGGATGTATGACATGTATTTTTATTTTGGGCTATTGAGTTACCTGGTACATGAGGACATTTATCTTATGTCATAGGCTAGTCATGTACAACTTATAGAAATAGCAACTTGAACACTATGTGAAACTAGGAAGAAAAATTGAAGGTCACAGAGTATCATATTTTCAAAAATATTCATGAGCATCAGTCAAAGTTCCCACAACATTCAGGGAGCTGAGGCTCACTGAAGCTTATTTGTTTACAGCCAAAACAATACGTTTAATTAGGTTATTTTATCTCACCTGAGAGACTAGGGTATATGTGTACACCATAATGATTAAGATTTTATAATCAAAAGAATCATGCAGCTTAGTTATTTTTAAGGAAATATGCCTTAAAACATTTTACTAACTGAATACTTCATCATGAAGAAGTTTTACCATTAAACTAATATGCATCAAATAATTTTTCTAAATTATATAAAGTAAAACTTCACATATATAATTAGGCATGTTTACATTAATCGGGTTTTAGCTTCTATAAAATAATTTAAATGGACAAATTTTTTTCTGGCCCATACTTTCAGTCATGGTCAGTCACTGTACTATCGATTCTGGACCTGTATAGAGGGAAGGAGGCACTTCATGATGGGGTATGTGGCCTGAAGTCACAGATAGAGTTAATATTGTGAACCTAAAACCAGTATGACTCAGTCTCTTCCTAATGCCCCACCTCTGAGGAGAGCTGCTCTGGGAGGAAACCTTCAACACAAGAGCTTGGGGAGTCACATGCGATCTCACTTATCATTTATGGAGAGAACGACAAATCTACAGTCATCGCAATACATTTCAATATATCTCCGAACAATTGAGGGACTGAGTCAATGCAATTATGAGAAAGCAAAGACTAGCAACAAAATTACTTCCAAGTACATACACTGAGTACATAAGTCTAAAAGAGTTCACATGTATTATCTGAGTATGATGGGAAGCTATGCAGCCATTTTTATGCTGTGCAGCTATGCTCAACAAATAATGAGAATACTTTGATCCTAAAACAAAATGAAAGTAAACAGTAAAAGTTTTATATATATATATATATATATATATATATATATGTATTTTTTTCTAAGCATACCTCAAAAGTTCACACAAACATAAATATATTGTATTAATGTTTTGATGAATAATTATTATCAATGCAGCACAAATACTTTCAGAGAATAAAAAAAATGAGAAATTCATAATTCTTTTATAAGTTTATAAACATTTTAAAATAGAAACTAAAGTGTAACTTGAGTAAGATCACAGTCCAACCTCACATAAAAATGTAGTTGTAAAAACTTTAAAAAATAAAATACATAAATAATAAGGTGCCACTCCTCTTAGCAAGGATTTATACAAAGATTGTGGTGTGATATGAATATAATTGTGTCTCTACGAATCGTATGTTAGAAACCTAGCCAACAATATGATAGTTTAGAAAGCAGTAGGTGTGGCAGTTGATTATATTAGTAGAGTCCTGGAATCTTTAATGAGATCACAAAAGTGATCTGATAACCATTTTACTCAATTTTTTCACTTGTGACTCAAGGCGAAGCAGGAAATCTCCAACCCAGAAGAAGGCTCTTAGTGATCACATCTTTGTCAGTTCCCCATATTCTAGCCTTCAAATGTAGAAGCATATATTTGTTCTGACTGCAAGAGGGACATTTCAATATACTTTGTAGAGCAGCAATCCAGACTAATAGAGAATGAAAGGATGGTTAGAAAACTCACTTTCTACCTTAATATTACAGTATCATTTTTACACACACACACACACACACACACACACACACACACACACACACACAAACACACACACACACAACCATTCAGCTCAAGAACTATCTGTGATGGAAAACTCCTAACAAATTAGGTTTAGAAGGAAAAATCATTCACAATATGATGACTGAAATCTCCTGAGGTCCAAAATATGTATTGCTACATACAGTGGTGAGCAAATGCATTTACTGTGAGATCAGAAAACATTCTACCACTGATATTAATGGTAATAGAAGAATCAGCCTTTGGAGCTATATAAGAAAAATAAATGTTCACACACAGAGAAAAGACAAACAACAGGGTGTATAGATAAACTTCAGAAAAACTGTACTCCATTGTAGTGTTGGTTAACTCCCCTACTTAAATTAAACGTGTACTGACAGAAGCTCCCGAGTATAATCTCTTGGTAGGTTCTCCATTCACAGCTAGCCTGGAGATTTGTAGGGTCCTATCTGAATCTCATGGATCCAGAGTCAGTCAGTGAGGGCACTTGCCAGCTAAGACTCTGACAGGATACCCCTTCCTATTCAGAGTATAAGGGTGAAGGATAATGAAATGGAATCCTTCTCTTACCTCAGTCTCAGAATTAGGACCTATGTGGGAATTCTGGTCCAAGCTGACAGCTCTGTGAATGCAGGAACAGTGAAACACAATCCCTGTCAGCACCTTCACATTTGATGGCTTCTAGGGAAGGCTTCTGAACCAATCAGAACATTCACACTACAGTATCTGGCACAGATAACCTCTGCTTAACAATTTACCTCAAATATTTAGGATTGTAAAGATACATCAAAGTGAAAGAAGTAGAAATAATAAATATCATGACAAAGTAAAAATGATTAGACTGAGCAGATTAGAAAATGCTAACAAAATACATTTCAGGCAAACTTACTTAGAATAAAGACACTAATAAGTAAAATCAGAGAAGAAAAAGGAAATATTCCCATTCACCACTCAGAAATATAAAAGAACACAGATAGCTACTGTGAAGAATTATATACTAAATATTTGGAAAATATAAAAAAATTGATGAATTTTTCTGTATGTACCACCTACTAAAATTGTACCAAGAAAAAAAATTAAAAATGTAAACAAAAGAATAATGCATAATAGACTGACAATTAATTAAAAATCACTCTTGTGTAAAATGAAATCTAGACATGATGGTTTTATATTTGAATCCTACAAAATGTTTAAGAATAATTAGTATCTTTTTTTCTTATGTTCTTTCAAAAATTTAAATGGAAGAAAATTTGCTAAATTGTTTTATAAGCCCAAAACAATTCTACTGTTGAATCTAGAAAATATTCAAGACAATAAACAAAAACTGTCAACCTATTTCTCAGATAAGTGAGGTTTTAGCATTCTGAATAAAATGCTACCAACCTAAAATAACAGCTCTACTGAAAGAAAAGACCTAAAACAGTAAAGGCTGTATGCGATGAACCCCTCAGTCAATATTACACAGAATGCAACCATAGCTAAAGTATTTTCTGTAACTTTGGGTGGAAGACATGAACACTCATGTAAAACACTTAAATTTATTATAGTCCTGCAGCATACCAAAGGAAAGAGGATTTGAAAACAATAAAGTTAAATTATCCATGTTGATTCTCTCTTAGATAAACCTAAAAGCACCAACCATGGATGCGAGATAAATGCTAGTACATCATTCAAGGGAGTTTCTCCACAACAAAGAAACAGCAAACAGACTTAAGAGCTAGTATTTACAAGGGGAAAAATGCTGCCAAAGGTACAGTGAAGGCTTGACATACGCTGTATAGAAGGATCTCAGAAATATGAACAAGAAAGAAATTCAATTAAGTAACACCAATAAAGCTCCTTCTTAACAGAAGACATTCAAATGGTTGATGAACACAGGAAAAATGTTCAGTTTTACTGTTCACTAGAGTGATGCTAATCAAAACCACAATGAAATTTCCTATCACCTCTGTTGGAATAGCTATCAGCAAGAAGATAAAACACAACAATTTCTGGAAAGGATTCAGAGAGATGGAAACTCTAACACCCTGCTGCTAGGAATATAAATCTACTGAGTCATCTTAGAGGACAGTCTAGAGAGTTTTCAAAAACTAAATGTAGAACAAACATTTGAGATAGCAATTCCTTGACTGGGTATTTTTCCAAATGAAATTTTTATACACAAAGTATTTGTAAACCCATGCTCACTGCAACACTATTCACAACAGCCAAACCTGGAGGCCAAACCAACTGTCCAGTTCATGAATGGATAAAGAAAATAGAGTGTATGTATACAATAGGACCCTACTGAGCCATAAAAATAATGAGATCCTGTTATTCTCAACAGCATGGTTAGAAAGGAAGACCATTGCACTCAGTGAAGCAAGCCAGCTACATTAAGATAAATTCCATATCTGTAGAATTAAGTCACCTTTTGTAAATAAATAGAATAGTGTACACTAGACATAAGAGAGGACAAGAAGGGGGAAGAACAGGAAAAATTACAGGAAATCTTAGGGGATCTCAGAAGATGTTGGAGGAGAAGAGAAGTAAAGGATAAAGAGACATGATCAGTGCTTTCTGTATACAAGAATGGTATAGAGTCCCATTGCTTGTATAGTTAATACATAGCCATATGTAGTAAAACAAAACATAAAAGTAATGTGCAATGAGGACCACAAAGGAAGTATGTCTGGACACTTATAAGATGTATCCAAGACAGGCTTGTTTTCATGACTACCAACTTTTTTTCAGGTTTATAAAATCATCCCTAGGCTCTCTTTGACTAACAAAGTCAGTGCTTGCAACATCTACTTTTTGCTTCTTTGTCATAGAAGATAAAGAGTAAATGTGTTTGAAGTGTTAATAAATTAATGTAACTGAGATTCCTTATTGCTAGTCATCATATTCAGCAGGATAGTCAGCAGAGCATTTTGCACACAGCAGTATATCAGTGGAGGACTCTGTAGTTTTTGTGGGAAACTTAGTATTCTTTCCTGGCCCATCATGAAGCCGTGGTAGCCACACTGCAGCAATAATTTGTGAAACAGGAGAAAAAAGCCAAGTGAATCAGACATATTTGTCCTAGGACATTAAGCCAACACAAGCAGCCACTTGTCTCTAGATGCTAGTATCATGAGAAAAATAAATTCATATGTTTTTCAGCTAAAATAGGCAGGTTTTCTTGAGTTGTTTTAATCATAAATAGCCCAAGAAAGTTATGTGCTTTTCCCAACAACAGGGCTCTTACCTCAGTAGGAATTGGGAAGATTTTCTCAAAGAAAGTTTAAGAATGTAATTATGGAATATGAGGAGAAATATAAAATGCTTCTAAGTCATAGAATATCAATCAACTTCTGAAAAGTATGCATGCCAATCATGCTATGCACAAAAGCCTATAAACTCACGTTCTGTCATGAGAGTCTACAGTTTTTTGTCTCATTTCAAAGAATTCTGAGTCTGCATAAAGTGAAAAGATGAGGTTCAGTGGAATGTCTCATATCTGTAATTTTAGTACTCAATAATCTGAGGTGGGAAGAGAGTCATGTGTTTGAGGTCAGCCTTGACTAACTTCAAAGGAAGAAAATAATGAATTCAAGCCCATAATTTCTATGGTGAGTTCAACACCTCCACACATATACATACCTTAAGAACCACACCATAGGACTTCCTGGAAACAGTTGTCCCTTCTTCATGGTAATCCTAAAAAGGTAGCACTTGTATTCTCCTTACTAACTTTAAGCAAAGTACTGAGAACTGTGTTTGCTCCTGGGTTATCACAGCTATTTCTTGCAACAGTCCTATGCTGCAGAGCTTATTCCCTTTCATCAGTAAGTAAGGGAATTCAGTTTTTAAAAATTCCCATTTAAGCTCAAACTGTACCAGTATAAACACCTGCTATATTCTAGCACCTAGAATAGTACTTAGTTATTATTAAACACTAAATTAGTTTAAATTATCCGCTGGACAGTCTCTTTATCCTTAAATAGACAATAATCTAGCTAATAAGCATGTAAAATATTATTTAAATGCTATGAACACTTTCCTTCCTGAAATAGTCAAGGACAAATGCAAATGCTTGTTGGACTTTAAGTTATAGCAAGGAAAATAGGAATTACAAAGACACAGGTCTCTGAAAAAGCAAGGAAAGGTAAATGAGATCATTAGGATAACAAGTGAAAGATTAGGAGGGTTAGCTTTGCATTACATTATTACAGACAATACTCAGAAGTCTTGCCTTTACAACTTCATTCTACAGTAATGAGGAACATGTGAGCTAAGATGGGTAGTGGAGAAGTATATACTTGAACTTCTGGACCAGTATGGAAGGATTAGTCAGAGAAGAGTGGAGAAACAGGAGACTGCTGTAGTTTTCTAGGCATAAAAGCTGAGGTAAGTGTCCTAGAACCCATAGAGTATGCAACTAGTTGCATCCTGAAGAGAGATCTTGTGACCCTGTTCCATGCAGAGTTAAAGAAAACAAATAGAGCTGTCAGAACATTACAAGTCTTAGACAGACTTTTCTTAGCAGATTTAACTCTTCAGTAAGTTTATTGCAACTCCAAGTCAACATTCACAGCAAGGACATGCCCTTCATGCATTATCACATGTTGACACTGAGAAATTTGAGTTGCATAGTCTATAACACCCCCTGGTTTGGAACAAGAAAATCTGCTAGTTCTGTGTTTTGGCTCCCAGTAGATAATCCTGTGCACTACAGTCTAATGATGACCAAATTCACACAAGTTTTGGAATTTTTTTTTAAATGGTGGTTTCACTCTTTTAAAATGGGGCTGAATCTCCACAGTGCTCTCCAACAGTTCACATACAAGAAGACTGTGCACTCCTTTCACAGGGAGCATTTGCAGATTAACTTTGTTCAGGCCTGAGTTTAAGAGTTGTTGGCTCTTAATTCATGCTAAAAAAGTCAATGTTATCCATTGTTTGCACACAGGTGCACAAGGAGACACAGATATTTGTGACAAAATTGACTGAATAAACAGAGGCTCACAAGAACCTTCCCCTACTGCTGTCCCTCGGGGAAATGGTTCAGTAATTTCTAATTTAATGTTCACAATGACCTTCTAGGAAATAAATGCTGAGAGTAGTGAAAGTATAGTGTGTATGGCTTGAGAAACTAGACCTATAGTGTGCATTAGAGGCATCAGATCTGACCTGATGTTACTACTATAGAGAAGAAATTGAGGTCCAAATACATACAGTGCTGCATTTTTTTTTTTGTCAGAGTTTGGATTCTTAATTTGTTCTTTAGTATTTTCTTTTTCTACTTTGAAAAATCACAAACCTTTCAATCACAGTATTGTTAAGGGTAACCATATACTTCAGCAGAATATTAGGTGATAATGTTTCTTTGGTTTACTTGGTAGGAAAATCCTAGCTGGATGTACAGGAGGAGTGACTAGTGCAATGCATAGTCTTCATTGCCCTTATCAAGGCTAAACCTAAGCTCATTCAGCTCTAGCCCAGTTCCAGATAGACACAAAGCCCAAGAGCTTTTCGAAGATGTTGAGAAGGCCTTTTTTTTTTTTTTCCTACCACAGGCTGCCTTTCTCACAGAAAGCAGGGGACTGAGAACTCTTTCTGTAACAGTGGTTCCACTCACCCCACCTGCCTCTGCCTGTCCTGTAGATCACATTTGTCCTGATGTCTTACTTGGTTATACAGGTTGGAGGAACTCACTTTCTTAATTGTGTGCTCCCAATGACTATTCCTGCAGAGGTGAGTAGTTCTGACAAAGAATGGGGCTCTTTCCATTGACTCTCATACTCTATAGGAAAAGTCCTCTGACTCTCATGTAGCATCTAGGAGTAGATTTGCCAGACCTGCATTTAAATGGACAGTGATGATAATTATCAGGAACATTTTGGCAATTGTTTTGCTACCCTGTGGTTTAGGATATTAAGTTGAAGACCTTTATCTAAGAGCCTAGATAACATTCGGGTGTTGTCATTTGCTATTTGGTGTCATCCAAAACTATGAATCAATTTAAGAGAAATGGATCACAGCTCGTTTTTGCTCTTCTTAGTGATATGTCAGTCACTTGTTCTTTTTGAATCAAGAAGCACAATGGTGAGAGTATGAATCTCCAGTGCACTGCCTGTGCTAGCCTGTCATCAGCAACTGTCAACACCACCTGAACCAGTTGTCATCATGGCTGCCAGAGCTGACATTAGAAATCAACAACAGGACAGAATTAACTTCCCAAGTGTCTTTCCCATTGCACAAACATATATAAGAGATGCTTTTATTTAGCTTAGTGACATTTGCCACCGAGTACTGACAAAACACCATGTCTAAATAAATGTTGATTATGTAGATTTGTCTTCTCATGATAATGAATGCTAAAGATGCAGAGGTAATTATACAATAATCTCAAAACCATACACAGTGACTTTTGCTTAATAGGATTACTTGGGAAAGGATGTTTTAATTTTGCACCTGACACTTGCATGGAATGAAGACTGGTAAACACTCTAGCAGAGCTGCTTCTCTATTTCTTTGGTTGACATTGGTATTGTCTACATGGGAGCTTGCTGAATTAAAAAAATGTCTTATAATTAGTGAATTTCAATGAATTATGAGTGCATGAACATATCACTTCCATATCTTATTAGTCTCATAGGCATCTTATAAAGAAGATTTAGAGCTGGAAATGGATATTTTTATGAGAATAAAGAGTTTTATAGTCTCTCCCTCAAATTCTACAGAGTATAGGGCAGAATGAGGGATTGGAGGATGAGGCCTGGAATACAATGAGGTGTTTGGAGAAGGAAGGCTGGGATATGATGAGGGACTGGCTGGTTGAGGGCTGAAATAGGATGAGATGTTAGAGTGTGAGGGCTCATGTGCAATGGGGGACAGAAGTGTGGAAGTTGGAGTGAGATAAAGGATTGGCAAGACAAGGGTTTGGATAGGATGAAGTGTTGAGTCTGTGAAGTTGGGAAGGTTAAGGATTAGCAGGATATAGGCTATATAGGAAGAGATATTAGAAGTCTGAGGCTTTGCTGGATGAGGGTATGAAGTGAAACTCTACATGGAAGGAAACCACAGACTTCAAATTAGTATCACATGAAAGACTGGACTACATTAAAAATGATTAGCATCCTATGATACACACACACATTCACGCACACACACACACATACACACATGCACACACACATGTGAGACTTCATATGTGGCTTTTGTGTTCTAAGAGCACATCAGAGGATTCCAGATTAAAGACGAGAATCTCAATGCTAAGCACCACTGCCACATGTGTGTCACATTGATCAGGTAACACTCTATACTCAGAATGACTTATTGGCACAGCTGCCCTTACCTAGTGTTGGGTAGATAAACATGTACATATACTTAATATGTATGTGTTTTCTTTTTGCAGTTCTAACTATTCTGTGTACTTAGTAGGTTCGGAGGTAAAGACTATAACATTCTTTATTCTCATGCAGAATCTGCGAGGGACTCTAAATCTTCTTTGTAAAGATCCTTATGAGAATAACAAGAAACTAAAAGAATGTGTTAATTCAGTTAGTCTTTACAAAGATATCAATCTATGCATGATTATTACAGAGATTATATATGTATGTACATAGAAATGAAATTATATACATTCACAGAACTTCATACATTCTAGAAAAGCCTTCTACACTGACCTATACTGGTCCAGTCTTCTTTCATTCATTATTACTTTACATCACCTGTCTAAATTTTTTCAAACTATTTTCAAATTCACTCTGTTGTGTAAACTGGCCTGAAACTTAGATCCTCCTTCTCCAATCACTTAAAAATCTAGCAGTATGGTTGCACACCTCCAGGCTTGGCTATTATCACATGTATTTATTATTAAAACTAATTCATTTGGAATGCAAGGGCCAAAAATTGCTGATTTTCTGAAGTCTGCTAAATTCCAAGAAGTATGAACTTTAAAATTAGAAAGACATGAAATGTGCATCGAACTCTGTATTTACTACTATGTTTGGGACTTCAAACAACACATTTATCCATGTCTATATGAATATATTTTAACTGTGGTAGTAGCAATATTTCACATGTAGTACTTTAATCAAAGAAAAATTAGCTACAGTTTCTGATCATAAACACCAGCTTTAAAAGGGTTGCTATATAATAAAATAATTCTGTCATTTGATGTGATCCTGTGTTATTTTAAGGTTAAAAGTTTCCTTGTGTTGCACAGAAGTAGTCGAGACAAAAAGGAATAAGATGCTAGTGTCAAGACATTTGGAACTACTGTCCAGCAACATCTGATGAGAAGAACACAGTGAAAGAGGGGTCTGTCTGCCATGTAATCAAACATTACACAATGTGCTTTTTTAGCCAGGAATGAACAAAACTTTCAGCTCTGAGACACTAATATTAATTTGTCTGACTTTAGCAGAGACAAATTGCTTATACAGCACAGCTTTTCACCAGATAGTTTTTAAATTTGTGGGAGAGCTCTCCTGATGACCTTGCAACCCATAGATGTATGTAGAATTCCTATATTTGCTCAAGCTCTTTGGAAACAAAACTAAACATTGACATATGAGAGTGTTTCACTCAATTGCTAAAATGTGTGCTCACCTCCTTTTAGAAGAGTGCTGCCTCATATACTAATGAGTAAATTCCATGATGGCATCTTCAGTAAAACAAAATGTGTAAAATTAAGATTTACAACTGTAACTCAATCTTATATTTAGAATTGAGTAAAATACAGTGGCATAGAGCCACTAGATTTGTGGTGATTATTACTGGATTCTGACATGTTATTAGAATTTCCAATCACTATGCAGGTAAGAAACAACTTAAAATTTCTCATTTCTCACCTCTTGCTTTCCACCAACCTTTATAATTTCATGGTAAAGCTTTATTTCTTCTGGCACCTTAAAAATCTCCCAGAATCCTTTATTGTTTGGTAAAGTAATGCTTTAATGTTTTTTTTAATAAGTACTTTATTTTTTTTTCAAGTTACATCTCAGTCGCAAACCCTTCCCTATTCCCCCTTCCTGTCCCACCCTTCCACCCTCTTCCCCCCCCCAACAGCTTCTCTTTTCATTCCAACAAATGGTTCTTTCTCTTATAACAGTAAATTCTATACAAAACAGCAGAATTAAATATGCCACATTTATGAGAGTTAAATGGCCTGGTGTACTTTCCCAATGTCCAGTTCATACATATTTGGCCCCTGACTTTAACCTTCTACCTTCTAACCATCTCCATGAGTTTAAAGTTCTATAACTGACTTAGTTTTCATACTAACTTGCATCACTATTATAACCATCTTCTTAGATCTAGAACGCCCTCTTGATTCCTAAACAACTCAAAATTTAGCTATGAGACTCAAGCTGTCTATTCTTCAACCACCTCAGATAGCTGAGAAGGATAAATATATCTGATTGTATAGGAAGTGCAGGGCCTGCAGCTTCCAATACTAAGAAATGACAAACTAGTGACTACCTGGACAGTTCCCATTTTCTCTCCATACATTCCAGCATCAGTCTTCAGCCTTTTGGTCCTGTTTCTCTGACAGACATTTATTGTAGAGCAGGGATTGCGAAGGACTAACCTACCCTGTCTTGGCAGAGCTAGGCTGTCGACTTCCCTGCTACCAAGTTTTGTCCTTTTTGGACAGCAGTCTGTCTGCAGTTGAAGCAAGGAGTTTTTACATGTCAAGAGATAGGCTTGCCACTAATTCAACCATCTCACATTGGAGATTCTTCGATGCTTTTCTTCTACTTGGAGTAGAATAGGGGGTGCTGTCAGGAGCTGATATGTCACGATATCAAAAAAAAAATCTTAATTTAAGACCACATCTTTGAATGCCATATTCTGCAGATCTCTTGGGGTTTTTGAAGATGCCCTATCTATCTCTTATATTTAGATAAGCAAATAACAAACTCCTAGTCATGCATGCATGTCACCTTGTTAGCTACTAAGACAGTAATGCTTTAATGTTTTTTAAATAATTATTTTTTTTATTTTATATGTGCACAATGTAAGTGCCTGGTACCTGTGCAACCCAGAAGAGGACATCAGATCCTCTAGAATTGACTTACTAGTAGTTATGAGTTGAAACATTGGTGCTGAGAACCAAACCCCAGTCTTCTGTAATAACAAGTGCTCCATAACTGCTGATTTGTCTTTTCAGCCTCTGAATATATTTTTAATAAAAATTTTAGTTTTTAAAGTAGTTGTTGTAAACCCTCTCCTATGACATGTGGTGCCCTGTACACCTGGAGTTTCAGAACTGGCTGAGGTGTGGCCTGCTATTGTTTAACTTGTGCTATGAAAGGAAAAGTTTTCATGGCCAAGGGTAAGTTGGGGATTATGTGAAAGCTTCACACAGTCTCATAGTTTATAAGAAGCTTCATGATGAAGAATGTGTCTGTCATTGTCTAATCCAATGTTCCGCAGCTACACACATAGAACATTCTTCTCCCAGACACTGTACATCATCATCCAGTGGCTCAGGTTCTGTTGGATGTGCATTTTTAAGCATTGATCTCCAAGCAATTCAAACACTGTAGGCTCATGAGGACTGATAATTATAGCTCACACTGTCAGTTATAATGGGGTAGCATCCTTACAGGATGGTAACTTTCTGATATTATATATATATATCATAATTTCCATTTGGAATACAAGTCTGAAATCTCCCTTCATAGTGTGTGCCGAGTTTTTTTATTCATAGCTGCATGGAAAGCATTATCCTTGGTACCTCTTATTGTCACGTCATCACTGCAGGGTTCAGGACCCTTCACTACTTTTTTGCTTTACTTTGTTTACTTCTCCCATGATATTTATGAACCTTTGAAAGAAAATACCAAAGCAAAGAATTCTTATTTTTTCTCCACTATCAAAGTTATTTTGTGTATTGTTTCCAATGCTATATTTAGGTGACTATTTTAAATTTCCACACTGTATCAATATGTTCATTTTATGATAGGTTGTTGATATAGACAGGTGCTCTCTCAGGTCCATATTGCCTCAGGGGTTTTTCTTCTCCCATCAACATTTTTACTTTTTTGCAAATCATAATCATCTGAAACTTGATGGAGGCATTCTTCATCTGTAAGACTGATCAACATTTCTGGCTCTTCAAATCCCCCAGTTCCTCTTTCTGTTCTCACTTCAGCATTCTCGGCAAGACTATGACTTACGTAGCAGCGCTGGAGTCTTCAGCTGTTGCTGTTCCCCCCTTCTCTTCCTCTTCATCTTGTTCTTCCTTCTCTTCTTCTTCCTCCTGAGCTGCAACTCATGAGAGTCCCCATCTTCAGCCTCCTGACTTCTGGGATTACAGCCTGGCACCCACACTCTATAATAAATGTTTCTTCTTTTAGGAAGTGTCTGATACTTTATTGTGATGGTCCATGTGGAAGAGGATCCAGAGCAAGCAGAACCTGCCAGTGTGCCCCTTAGACACTTCCAGCTGCAACATAGTTCCTGCCATTATGCACACATGACTCTCTCTGTACTCTTATTTGTTTGGTTTTTCTTTTAATCTTATTATTTCGTTATGACCTCATCAAAGGAGCATCCCAACTCTCAGGAAGCTCTAAGTTCAATGGACTACTGGATCTCAGCCAGACATTGCTTTTGTGGTTGTAGGTTCATTTGGCTCCATCTGCCAAAAATCTCTTCTGGGAAAATCATTAGCTCTCATTATTAAAGGGATAGATGCTAGAACTGAAAAGGAAACTCAATATCAAGTAATAACTTGATGTCATGCTGTGCACAGTCTGTGACAGACATCTAGGACACATGACCTCCTCTGGGCCTTTGGGAGATGTTCACCACTTTCTCAAGTAATTAGGCCTCTTCACACCTGCCTAGCTTGGGCAGTCCATGAGACTTGATCATTCAAAATATTATTTCTCAGTTTTATCTTTCTCTGGCTCAATCTGAGACTGCCCTGTAACAGAATATTTTTATTTATAAACACTTATATTTATTAATTCTTAACAAAGATCCATAAAATACCTATATCCTATAACCTAAAAACTGTTATCTAAAACCTAAAATCTATCTTAGAATACCTTAATACCTAAAAACACATAATACCTATATACAAACATTTAATACTACTTTGAGTTTCCCAAAAGGATGTTAATATTCGTAGTTTACAGAAGTCCCATCAGGTAGTATCTTTTAAGCTTAAAGTCCATTGGGCCTGATTTTGCCCGTTCATAAGGCCAGTTTATTTTCACCATCAAATTGTGGCCGGTTTATAAAGTCAGTCTGTTTCAACCACCAAGTGAGGGCAACCTCTTCAATCATCTAAGACTTGCCTCTACTGTCCCTTGGCCTGGGCAAGTCTCAAGGCAAATCTCAAGGGAAGTCTCAAGTCTTTGGTCCAGGCAAGTCTCCAAGCAGCTTTCCCACTACACTTGTCTCAATCACTTTTCTGACACTCTGAGGCCTCAAGACAAATGCCTTTAAAAGATCATCTTGGTCAGCAGGTTTATGTTATGCCTTTTCCTTGGGCTATAGCAGTCTAAATTCTGTTAATGGTGCACCTTACGGTGCTCTTCTTCAGTGTGGCCTCTCAGTAGGTGAAGACAAGATGAAGAGAGCAACTGTGTGGAATCTCTGACTTATAAATTACCCCATGTCACAATTTTGATCCACAGGAGAGGGTCCAAAGTCTCTCAAGATCTCCCAGCATTCCTGTGGCTGTGATTGATGTCTACAAGGCTTTTGCGGTTTGTTAGTCACACCCCTTCAACAGGACCGTCCGCATTTTCATCTTAGTAACTTTAAGGGATGCCAATTTTGCCAGCCCAAAATTCCTATGTCCTACCAGATGCTAAGCTGAACTGTCTATTAATTTCACTAAAAAAGGCCTAACTTCTACCACACTGCCCTTTTCCTTCTACTTCTCATACGGGCACACTGGAATCTGGCCTTATGGTCCCATTATTTGTGTCACCTGTGCATTCTCAGCACCAGTATGTAAATTGAGGTCTTTGTATAAACAAAAATGAAGATTTGAAATCCAAATTGTGTAATTTTTAGAAACTTGAGCCATTCTTTGACTACAAAACAGGCAGCTGACCAAATCAGTTCATGCTGAACTTGACTCCCCTGCTTTGGCTTCCTGACTTGTGATGTTAAAGCAAGTGCCACCATGCTTAAAGAATCTAGTACATTCTGCCTTGAAAGTAAACGCAACAGGAGAGAAAAGGGATGGTCAGTGGCTGGCTGGATACACTACAGACGCAAGTCTTTGCCTTCATATTTTCAGATGAATGGTGTTATGAAAGGGCACCACATAAAGCCATCTTTTCTGAACGCTTTGACATCTTTCAGTACCTCAGAGGCTACTGTCCTTTGCATATGTTGCTACAATGCCTTCAGGAATGTTCTAATCTTCCAAAAGGTAATGTTTCCCTTTCTGAAACATTCTCACACCAGAGATGATTCAGTAACATTTGTAATTCAAAGCTGTTTCCCTGGCTATCTCAACATGTCTTCTCTCAACACTCTTCTTTTCATGGTTACATTCCTTCTTCCTTTAATAATCTGTTTTTTTAACCTCAGGAGACATCCAAATTACTTCTAGCACATTGACTTTTGGCACAATGTATTTCACTGGGTGGGAATTTGCTGTATAGAGTAAGTTGGATGGCTGGCCAGTGAGCCTTCAGGATTCACTTGTCTGTACCTCCCTAGATCTTGGATTACAAACACATTAGTACAATCACTATGTTTGGTTTTCCTGATACATGCTCTGAGTAGCGGACTCTAATCTTCATCTTTGCACAGCAAGTGCTGTACTGATGTAACTATCATCCCAGCCCTAGTTTATCTCTTTAAATAAGCTCTCTCCAATCCAAAGAGGGAAGAATTGAATCTCTATTTCTTAGCATTATTCTCCTGGAGTACAGCCCATACCAAATTCAATAAGTAATATTCAATGGACTAAAAACTGCTGCAAGTCATTTATATGTATCAACTTTACCTCTTAAATGGACACCATTAGTATGAATTTTGTTCTCACATTCAAACTAAGAAAACGTGAGACAGACAACTATCAAATAACCTGTTCAAGGTTATATAGCTAATGTGTGAATAAACTGGAATTCAGCTCTAGGAAGTCTGAGTAAAAAATCCACTTTTGTAATGAATATAGCAAAAATGATACAAATATGAAGTTAAATAGGTAAAAGATGTCAACTCACACGTAGATATGCTAAGATAATGATGAAATATCCCTAAGATAACTTGGAAAGACAGAAAGATATCTCCTCAGTGTCTCTGTCAGAGAGAAGTGACATCAAGGCCTGTTTCAGTGTGTATTATTAACATATCTAAAGAAGACTGTGTCAATCAAAGAAGAGATTATTCTATAATGTCAATTAAAAAAAGTAAAGGAAAACTCAGGGGGTGTTTCTAGCCCCAGGAAACTATCTCCTCATCTACTTCCTGATGATTGCTTGATCAACACCTTACCAGTATGAGTGGTTTTTTTTTTAATTATGGTATAATATTCATGACATAAATCATGGTATTTTAACCATTTTCAGTATTCACTTGGAAATCTCAGCTGAATTTTTGTGTAGCTAATTCAACAAGTATTAGGGCATATATGCACCACAGAGATGTTACTTTTTAGTAATTTTAATAAATAGTTTTTGAAATATTGAATGGGAGTAGAAACTAGATGGAGAAGTAGAAGAAAAGAAAAATGAAAAAAATCTCCATCAGGATGTGTGTGGGTGTACCTGTACACAAGTGTATAAACTAAGTAAAATCAGAAAACAGCCTTAGGTCTCATACATTGGCCATCACTGTGGTTTCAAAAGGGTTGGTGGTCCTGTGGCTAATCTAGTGACCGGCAGGACTAGGCTGGCCCGAACAGAAAATGAGGGACCATGTGGGCAGTGGGTTAGGTGGGAGATCTGCTCCCAGAGTGGTGGGAGAGAGGCATCATAAAGTCACCGCTTCTCTGAAGGAGCACACACTTTGAACAGGTCTAGCCTGTCAGGCTGAGGCAGCCAAGCTGGAGCTGGTGCTCAGAGAAATGGTCCCGACCTGCCAGAGGCCCCAGGATGGCTTAGCTGAGAGTGAGCCTAGTTAGGCCTCCTGTGGGAGCAACAGGGCAGAGGCAAGCCCCAGTTACCAGTGGTAGGAGACATATAGCTAGTTGGCAGCCAGGCAGGAGACTGAGGCCCATGTGAGCCTGACCAGGCAGGCAGCTGGTGGCCATGGATCCTCATGGAAGGAAGAATGCTTCTTCCCCTCAACCACTACCCCCTGAAAAAACAGACTCAGACATTCATAGCAGAGGGAAAGAGAAAAGACAGGTAAGTTTACTCTGTGAATCGGTATTATGTACCTTTGGGTAGAGGGAAGGGTCTTGGGAAGGGGATGTATTTGATTCGCTGGGTGTTGTCCAATCAGAAGAGAGAAAATGAGATGCCTAATTAATTCATGGGCAGTGAGGGCGGGGAAAACTCCAGGGTAGCTAGAAGCCTATACTGAATGTCATTTGGCTAAGCCAAGGCACCAACAGACCTCATTAGCATGGGAAGTCAGAGGAGGGTTAGGCTGTGTGACACATCTTGGGAATCTAGGATTCCCCCAATCAGAGGAAAGAGAGGGATCAACTGAACAAGGGGAGTCTGCTGTCTTAGTGCAGAGCTCAGGGACCTTTTGGAGATGTCAGACTTCCACCCTCATGAGCAGAAATTCCCACAACATAACACCTTGATTTTTGGGACAGTCTGTCACTTGGACCTGGTGCTCACTGGCCGAGACAGGCTGGCTGCCTAGTAAGACAGAGGGCTCCATCTACCTCTGTCTTTCCAGTGCTGAGTTTAAACTATATGCTATCATGTCTGACTTCTTTACAAAGGTGCTCCCAAGTGAACTCACACTTCTGTGCTTGCACAGTAATGCTTTATTTACTATACTGTCTCCCCAACACCCATCCAACCCCTTGTGCATTTCACTTGTAAAGAACTACCTACAATGTGAGCTGAATGTTCATGGGAATAAGAGCTATCCAAAAATGTTTATCTCAAGATATGACTGATTTTATCTAGAGGTCATATATATTCTGTTGTCATGGTTAAAATTCCATGCCTTTCTTGAGAAATACCCAAGCCTATCTTTATCTCCCAGAAACTTCTAGAAAGTCTAGAAGAATTCAGCTTATTCAAAATAAAGTATTGCTGCACAATCAACACAACAGGGAGAAACTGAGGTCCTGAGTCTTCCTGTAAGGTCCTCCATACTGTACAAAATAGTGGTTCTTCTAGACTGTGCACTTCCTTGAGAGACTCCATTTTACAAGCAACATTTTATTCCATTTTGAGAATGGAGGATAACTATAAGCTGTGGTTTGTGCATGAAAGACACAATCTACCCATGTAACACTCTTTGAGAAATACGTTTATCTCCTAAAGTAAAACATGCCGCTCTGTAACTGTATCAATAAATATGGAGAGGTGAGTATGGGGCATATTGGTTTAGTCAGGTCTGAGAGTTTACAGAATGCACAAGGATATAACTCCTTCACACGAACCCTGCTGAGAAGGGGAACATTGAGTGCTGTGATGCCCATGGTCCCACAGATCTGTCATCTGACTTTGTAGTATGTGAATCAAAATACCAACATACAGGGAACTCCTGACTTTCCCGTGGGTTTTAGCTTCCATTAGTCCCCACTTTTCACTTAGCCTACTGGGATTTCTGTCTTTCCATCTGTTTGAGTACACGGACCTTATCAAGCCCTTTGTCCCTGTGGCTTCCTTGGTCTTATATCTTGCTTTTGCCGCTTAATTGAATCCTGAAACATGGCTCAACTCTAAGCCGACAACTTGACTCCAAGCAGATGCCCCATGGAGTTCATTAGCTAATTCCTATAGAAATCCAAAGTAAATGAATTTTTAACAGCTTTCTACTTGTGATGGTTTGAACCAGAATGGCACTCGTAAACTGATATTGTAATATATGGTCCCTAGTTGTGGAGCTGTTTGGGAAGGATTAGGAAGTGTGACTTTGTGGAAGGAGATATGTTACTGATGGTTGTCTGTGGTTTTCAGAGCTTCTTTCCGTGTGCATTGCACTTTATGGTTACTGCATTCAGATCAAAATGTTGGCTCTCAGTTGTACCTGCTGTCATGTCTTACTCTGCCATCATGAGCTCCCACAATGGAATCCTGAACCCAGTAAAATATTTTCATTTATAAGTTGTTTTGGTTATAGCGTTTTAACACAGCAATAGAAAAGTAGCTAATACACTGCATGTGTCCACTTAGGCCTCTTTGAAACTACCATACCTTAGCTTCTTTGCAAACATTTACCCCATTACACACCCCTACACACACACACACACACACACACACACACACACACACACACACACA
>CAJQZJ010034199.1:377189-437199 GCA_907164525.1 Lophiomys imhausi | reverse complement strand
CACACACACACACACACACACACACACACACACACACACACACACACGCTCTTTATGTAATGTGAGATATCAGAGTTAGTAGTAATAGCTGAGAATTAAACAGAAGAACTTATTTTTTTTCAGCTGTTTATCAAGGGAATTGGGACAATGTGGCAAATGGCTGCTAACAAAACAGATATAGCTTGCAAATTTTCTATTTTTTAATAAATTTTGGTATTGTGGAAAAGCACAGATATGTGTCTATGTTAACATAGTTTAATGATGACAATAACTTTAATGTAGAACTTTCTTTTTTCATTAAAATACTAACCACAATTATTTAACAAAAATCTATTAATATCAAGTAGATAGAAAAGATTATAGTGAACCTTTGGGACACAAAAATAACTGAATTTCCCTGCTTAAATGAATTTTCAATGTATTGGAGGGGAGAGACTTACACATTAACAACTTAAAATCTGTTTTTCTATAGACTTATTCAAATTATTCAGGCATTTATTTTGTATGAGATCTAAAATGATACTGAGCCATCTCTAAAGCTTCCAAGTTTCCATAGTAGCTATTTCATTCCACCAGCAACTGTCACCTGCCTCCACACCAAGCAGAGGATGTGTTCTTTTTAATATATGGTAAAAAATTCAAGTTAGGACATCTCATATCTCCATGTCTTTCTTTCTTCCTCCTCATCTCATTCTTGCTTGCTTTCTCACACTTGCCTGTATCTTCCATACCCATTACAGTCTATATTGTGTGTTTGCTCTACACAGATCTGTTTAATCCAATTTAACTTTATGTTAGCCTGGACATGTTCTGTTCCAAGGTCTCTCTTTATCTCCTAGTGGTATCCTCCAGATTTTCATTTGTAATATCGGCTTTGTGTCATGTGCTCATCTACAAAGAATACCTCTGTCATTCAGTGTCTTTGCAACACATGCATTTCAAAAGAATGGAAAAATCCAATATATCACAACTAAATAGATTTATGTACCTATCAAAAATGACTATAAATGTATACATGGACAGGATATCAAGTGTTGGTTTTATTAAAGAGAAAAGGAAGTCTCAGTAACTGGTTGTGCTATGTTTACCTTACAAAACTCATTCAATTTTGCACAATGTGTTCAAGAGAAACCACTCTGACAATGAAATACTATTCCCAGAATTACTGTTCCCAAATAAATGCATATATATGACCAAAGTCGCATGGCAATAATAAATGAAAATGATGTTTACAACAACCACAAAAGGGAAATGCAGAGTCACTCCTAATATTAGAGAACGTAAGTTGTGACCTATTTTCTGATTGACTGCCATACTATGATGGAAATGAGTCAACATAATCACATTCATGGTATTGGGGAATCCTAAAAACAGACCAGCAAAATTCAAAAGAATGAACATATATAATTCTATTTACAGAGCTTAGAAAAGGGGCCAAACCAAGTGATTCCTTTAGGTTTGCATGGTTTGAACTTGAAATGAGGGAAAGAAATAAAGTGGTGATTGTCATCAAACTCATGCAAAAAGGATTGGAATTGGAAGGAAATAGCAGCTATAAATATAATTTCAAGTTCAAAATTAGAAATTTAAACATAAACACAAATTCATCCAACTCTCAGTGGAATATCATTTACCAAGTAGCAGCCTGTAAACCTTCTGAGACATACAAGCCTCCAGTTGCTCTGACAAAATGTCTGAAACTCAAGAGACAAGGAATTTATTGTTTTACATCTCCAGAGATTTGGTGATTAGCTTATTCCATTGCTGTCAGCCTGTGGCTCACCACAGAACGTTATGGTGACAGAAGCATACTATAGGAAAAGTTTCTCACCTACTGGAGGCCAGAAAGCAAAAACAGAGAAAGGAGACTGGATATGTTCTTTAAATATTCCCTTCAACATTCTTACATTCTAGTCTTTTTGTCTTAAGGAACTACTCTACAGACTATGGAAAGAGAAACCTAGACACCAATCCAATCACAAAACTCTCTACCGAAAATCTGCCTTGCTGGGGCAATGGTGGTGAAGAACTGTGGGAGTGGTCAATGATTGTTTGATTTAACTTAAAGCCCATGTTGTGAGAGGAATTCTGTGTGCTACACTGCCTGGATGGCCAGGAAATAGAGACTGGATAGCCCAGACACCTAGGATAGATACAAACATAATTAGAAAAAAAATTTACTCTTCAAAGAAATGATTCATAATAATATTCTTCTATACTCACAGATTGTTGCATTGTCCAGTCATCTTAACAAAGGTTTCCTCTGACAGATATGTGTGGGTGCAGAGACCCACAGCCAGATATGTAGAGAAAGAGTCTAAATTGTAAATGTCCATAAGGTTCTTCCCTGAGAGAACTGGAAACCCCATGGGAGAGGGGAGGAAAGCAGGTAGGAGTCAGAAGGGATGGAGGACACAAAGAGAATGTGTCCCACTGAATCAACTAAGCAGGGTTCACATGTACTCCTAGAGACTGAAGTGACAAGCGCAGGGCCTACATGGGTCTCTGCAAGGTCCTCTGTGTATATGTTATGGTTGTTAGCTTGGTGTTCTTGTGAGAACCCTAACAGTGGGTGCAGGTGTATACATTTTGCCTGGTCTTGAGACTCTTTTCCTCCTATTGAGTTGCCTTGCCCAGACTCTATTTGAGGGTTTTTGTCTTGTCTTATTATATCTTGTGTTCTCTTATCTGGCTGCTGTCTCTTGAAGACCTGTTCTTTTCTGAAGATGAAACAGAAGTAGATCTGGGGGGAGAGGGGAAGGAGTAGTTAGGAGGAATGGAAGGATGTGAAACTGTAATTGGGATTTATTGTATAAGAGATAAGAGAAGAATCTATTTTCCATAAAAATGTCTATTTCCTTAACAATACTATCTTACATAGTTTCCTCCTTGTCTCAATAGTCTGTATTATGAACCTGTCAATGAATCAATCCTATATGGGTCAATCACTCTCTAATAGCCCCAGCATTTGAAGACCAAGCTTTGTTAACACCTGAGATTTAGAGGTAATTCCCCCTACTAGCATAGTATGGACATTGCCTGACCTTGAGCCCAATATCAGTGAGGATGTCCTAAAAAAAACAATATTTTGTCCTTAGGTTTCTCAATGAAAAGTAAGCTTTACTTTTAGTAAGGAGAACATTTCTTTTCTTTTTTTTTTTTAATCATCATTGAAGCTAAACATGATCACTGATCCCATTTCATTTCTTTATTTAATGTATAAATGATTTAATTCTCATATTGTTTTATATCTCAGACAAAATATGCTAGTATTTATCTAGATTTATTGAGGCAAACTGTGTCTGATTGTTATTTGAATGTTTTGGGTGAGGAAACCGAGGCAAAGAGAATTCAAGGCTATGTATTGCCTGACTTAACAGGACTTGTGCTGTAGAAGGTTGGTACTAAATATAGAAATTCTTAGGTCCTACAGCATAGGATTGGCAGAATATGAATCCCTATGTGAACTATAGAAGCATTACAGGTAAATAAGTAGACTGACTTTAGAAATAGAACCTTTTACATGTTGACATCCAGTTAGACCAGCACCATTTGTTGATGATGCTGTCTTTTTTTCCATTGCATGGCTTTGGCTTCTTTGTCAAATATTAAGTGGCCATAGGTGTGTGGGTTCATTTCTGGGTCTTAACTTTGATTCCATTGATCCACTGGTCTGTTTCTATGCCAGTACCATGCTGTTCTATTGCTCTGTAGTACAGCTTGAAATCTGGGATGCTGATATCTCCAGATTTTTTTTTTTTTACAGGATTGATTTAGCTCTTCTGGGTTTTTTGTTATTCCATATGAAGTTTAGAATTGACACTCCTCCATTGCTGGTGGGAGTGCAAGCTTGTACAACCACTATAGAAATCAGTTTGGCAATAACTTAGAAAACCTGAATAGCTCTACCACAAGACCCAGCCATACCACTTCTGGGTATACATCCAAATGATTCCTCACCAAACCACAAGGACATTTCCTCAACTATGTTCATAGCAACCTTATTTGTAATAGCCAGAAACTGGAACAACCCAGGTGTCCTTCAATGGAGGAATGGATAAAAACAAAAACAAAAAACAAACAAAACAAAACAAAAGTTTGGTACATCTACACAATGGAATACTACTCAGCTACCAGAAACAACGAAATCATGCAATTTTCAGACAAATGGATGTAACAAGAGAAGCTCAACCTGAGTGAGCTGACCCAGACTCAGAAAGATGCACATGGCATGTATTCATTTATAATCAGATTTTAGCCATATAGTACAGGATAACTATACTACAACCAATGTACCAAAGGGAACAGGAACATAGACTTTGTTTCCTATCAATGAGATACTTTGCCCTAGTGGGGCTGCCTTGTAGGCCCCCAGTGTCTGAGGAGACCCTTGGTCCTCACATGACTGCTGAACTTGGGTGGGAGAGTGTTATGTAGGGACACTCCACTCCAGAGGAGTGGGATGGAAGGGATAGGGGGTAGAGGGTGTGAGGGCTGGACTGGGAAGGTCGGAAAGAGGACACTGTGATGGAGATGTAACCTGAAGTAATAAATAAATATTGAAAAAAAGAAAAAAGAAATAGAATCTTGTGAAGAAATAGCATTATTGCAAAATAGATGCATTGACTTCTAGCATTATCTTTCTTTTGCACAAAACTTTCAATTCTCCTCTATATTTTACCTTCCTTACTAAGTAGTGCTGACTCCTTCAATTGCTCAGGTCAAAACTGTGACTGACTTTAAGGATTTTTTGGGGGGGGAGGGTTGTTTGTTTGTGTTTTCTTTTCTCTTTTTTCATCCTCTTCATCCAATTTTCAGGGAGGTCCTCCTCCTGCTCTAATCTAAAACATTCTAGTCACTAGAATCTTTTCTCTATCTGGATCAGAAGTGTTTTCTTTAAAGAACCAGGAGGAAAATATTTTGGAGTTCATGACCTTTTGGCCCCTGACACAGTGATTTTATTGGGACATAGAAACTAGTATAAATAGAGTAGGAACACAGAAGTGTGATCCAATTACAACACAAGGATGAGGCTTATAGTGGCCCTCTGGTATGTTAAAATGCTTATTGGCAATTATACCCTCTGTTACCTTACATGTCACATGGTAACTCAATATGGTGGGTGTCTAGTGCAGCATTCTGGTGTGATTAGCTTAAATTACTAGGCCACTTTAATTTCACTCAATCTTCTTGACTATAAGGGGAAACAAGTATTTCAAGTTAAATTTCTAAATGATGGGTCTCAAGACTTTCCCTGATATTTTCTTTCTCTATGTTTTGTGGTGATTATTTCCTCATTTTCAGTCTAAAATCAAAACTCTTATATTCTCTGTGGAATAGAAACAGAGGGTTCTCCAGGGAGCCAGTTGTCTGTCATTTCTTAGGTTTGGAAGCTGCTTGCTCTGTACTTCCTTTTTATTTAGATATATTTATCCCTTTCAGGTATCTGATGTGGTTGAAGATTAGAGAGCTATAGTTTTACAGTTAAGTTTTAAGTTGTTTAGAAATTAAAGGGATGTTTTAGGTCTGAGAAGATGTTTTTAAGTTGGTAATGCAAGTTGGGATGGAAATTGAGTTAGGTATAGAACTTTAAACTATTGAGATAGATGGATAGATAGATGATAGATAGATAGATAGATAGATATATAGATAATTGAATAATCTTATTAGTTGCCAAATACAGATGGACTGGACATTGGGAATGCATGTCATGCCTTATAGTTTTCATAATTGTTACTTAATTATTCTTATTGTTTTGTATTGTATTTATTATTATAAGAAACAGAGACTTTTATTGAACTAAGAAGGGGAGATGTTGGGGAAAATATACAATAAAAAAACTAATACTGGCTTTTGCACTCTATCATGACTCATACTTGTAACTATTTTTAAGAGTAGATAATAGAAGGATAACTAACAATGATTTGAAGAATAACTTTATCAAATCTGTAAGAAAAATAATTTTAACTTTCTCCAAGGAAAAACTAGATGTTGAAAGTTTTGTTGTTCACCCATAAACCAATAGTGATTTAATCTCTCTATTTAAATTATTTGGTGGCAATTTGAATACTAGTATTTTTATGTTTATTTATTACTTCAAGTTACATCTCCATCATAGTGCCCTCTTTTCACTCCTCCTGGTTCCTCCCTCCTACCTTTTCTTCCCTCTCCCACCCATCCCACTCCTCCAATGTGGAGTATCCCTACATATCAGCCCCTCTCAGTTCAACAGTCATATGAGGGCTAAGAGCTTCCTCTTGCACTAGGGGCCTACATGGTAGCACCCCTAGGGAAAATTGTCCCATTAATAGGGAACAAAGTCTATGTTCCTGATCCTTTGGTGTTAAATACTAGTATATTTTTGATGTATCTATATGTATGTGCATGAGTGTGTGCATGTGTGTGGTGTGAATAAATACATAAATATTCTTCAAAGAGGTTGATACTCCTTATATTCCTATGCTCCACTGGTTCCATCACCAGCAATGATCTAATTTTCCTTTGACCTGTGGCTTCCTTCCTCAGTGGCTGAAAACATATTCGATGGAGCTTTATGTGTTGTTACTAATTCCTTTCTCTTGTTACTGTGAATGATTAACAATCTGCCATGATTTTACTCTTATTCTCTTAGGAGTACTTTAATACTGATTTCCTCAGGAGAATTGTATACCAAAACATAATTATACATTAATCTGGTCACATATCTCATATACTCTCAGAGCCCAAGAGATTCTTACAAGTTTTGAAAACCATTTCATTTCTGCTGGGTGTTTCTATGTATTTGAAAATAAAGAAAATTGAAATGTCTAATTCTAAAGATGTTTTAATATTTTTATTAGAAAATTTCATGCATATATGCATGCAATGTATCTTGATTATATCTATTCTTCCCTCTCTCCTCCAACTCCTTCTGAGACTCCTTCTAACATACATCCCTCCAAACTTCATTTTATATATATTTTTATATTTCTGAAAGGTTTTCCATATCTTTATACTGTGTTACCTTCTAATAAATTTTCTGCAAGTCTTCAGAATATAGTAAATACATTATGATGAAATGAATACTATTTGAAGTAACCTGGATGTGAATGAATTCTAGTTCTTGTTTATATTGAGGAATATGTCTGTTATAGTGTGTGTGTGTGTGTGTGTGTGTGTGTTTGCATGTGGACACACACATGTGTTACTATAAAATTAATACAGGGCATTATTCATCCTAGGAAAGTGTTCCACTATGGAACTACAACCCCAGCTCAGCTTCTTTTTCTGTCTCATTTATTTTGTAAATAAAATGTGAATGATTTTGTATTTACCTAATAATGGACCCAATTTAGAGGAAGCAGATAATCTTTCAGGGTCTGACATGGGCTCTGCTTAAACATGCACTACTTTATTACTACTTTACCAACGAAGAAACTGAAGTATGGAGAGGATTCTTTCATCTTTACAATAGGCAGTTTCTATCATCCAACTGTTCATAGCTCTTCATATATTTCAATACAAACTTACTTTCATTATATAAGAAGAAATTAACTTTCAGGACAAAAGGGTAAGCCTTAGATTTTAGTAAACATTATTAGTGCAGAAAGCATGACAGAATACTACCACTATAAGTAATCACGAGTGCCTGTCTTTATATTGTGGAACTTATAACTGCAATTGGATAAAGAAATATAAATAGCACCAAAGTGGAGTCAAAATATTTAGGAAGAAAATGTCCGCAACACAGTTATTTCTGAAAACCCATTCTTTTTGTTTGTTTGTTTGTTTTTGTTTTTTTTGCTTTAGTTTGATTTTTAATTTAATTTTACTTATTAATTGATTTTTTTCAAGTTACATCTCAATCAAAGTCCCC
The DNA here is from genome assembly GCA_907164525.1 of Lophiomys imhausi. NCBI lineage: Eukaryota > Metazoa > Chordata > Mammalia > Rodentia > Muridae > Lophiomys > Lophiomys imhausi. The sequence goes on along the minus strand of CAJQZJ010034199.1, from coordinate 429,344 downwards.
TCTCTCCTCCACCTGAACATGAAGAAGATTTGTCTCATTACTTTTAATCCTACCAGAACATTTGAGATATTATTAGCCAAAAATAAGCAAAAAAAAAGTGATATTTTCAGCAAAAAGTATTTTTCCTTGGTTTTATTACTGGCATATTTAGGCATCTAGTAGGAGTAGTGTCGTGTTACCCAGAGGACTCCAGGTAAAACAAATACTGTGTGAAAAAGTTAATATTCTTTTGCTGCACATTTTTAGGATCCACTTTTAATTTTTTAAATTAATTTTAATGTGCATTGTGTTTTGCCTGCATGTATATCTTTGTCAGGGTGTCAGATCTTTGAGTTGCAGAGAGTTGTGAGCTATCATGTGGGTGCTGGGAGTTAAACCCAGGTCCTCTGGAAGAGCAGTCAATGTTTTTAACCACTGAGCCATCTCTCCAGCCCCTGGATCCATTTTTATAATAGGGCCTTACTTTAATAGCTCAGGATTCCACCTTCTCTACAACTCTCTATATTTTTAAATGACTCACAATTATGCCGAATGTCTTTCTTCCTCTCTGAGACCTAGTCTTTCAAGTAAATAAATGGAATAGCTGAAACCCTCCAGCATAGGTCAGTGTCATTCACCCTTCAACAATGAAAATGAAGGAAAGAGACCTGAGCCAGGACCCTTGTCAGAAGCTACTTTTTGTCTCACATCAAGGAGATTTTATCGTTATTATTATTTTAAAACTGAGTTCATAGAATTTAAATTTTTTAATTTTTATTTTTAACCTGCAAGTCATTTGTGTTAACTGGGATCTCTGATCTTTGTTTTAAGTCTGCACTAAGATCCATGATACTTTTAAAGTAGCAAGACTTTTACAGGCTTTAGGTGCTACTTACTTAATCAATCTATCAGGTCCAAAGAAGTATTCACCATGGTCCTCAGAGGAACCGAATCAGAAGGGTAGGTAGGTAAGATGATAGGTTGATAGATTACAGATAACAGATAGATAATAAAAGCAAGATAGATGATTGGATGATAACAGATAATTGATAATAGATATATGGCAGTAAGATTAATAACAGATAGCTGATAGATAATATATAGTTTATAGACATTGGAAATATAGATGAAAATAAATTGATAACAAAAAAATAGGTAAAGATAGATGATAGGTAGATAATGGACGTATATAGATAGAGGATAGTTTGATAATTCATAGAAAAGATAGATTGTACATAAGTATATATATATATATACATAATAGATAGATAGATATAGATGATAAATATGTACATAGATGAATAGAGATAGGTAGATTTTTTGATAGACAGGTACATGCAATTAATTTAAAGTGGAACAGATTTATGCAATTCCTGATGAGGGCATCTCTACTTTTGGTGATGACAAACAGAAAACCAGATGTATTAATGTGACAGTTCTCTCTAAAGAGAAAGACCTGTATAGTGAAGATTGGACTGCTGCGAAGATTTTTTTTTTTTTTGAGAATGAATGACTGATACCTCACAGCAGAAAGGACATAAGTTCTAGTTCAAAAAGAGAGGGAATAATTTCTGATCTATCCTTTGTTCACATTAGGGGATTCATTCTCTTTACTCAACCAAATTTCTCAAATATTTATGTCTTTAATACATATTATTCTTCTAGAAAGAATAATTAACCCTCTGTCTGGGCATCCACTGGTTCAATCCACTTGAAGCCCAAAGTTTATGATAGCATATGGGTTCCTGTAGCTTTGTTCAGATGACTATTATTCAATACTTGGTAAAAGGTATTAAAAGTGCTAAATGTTTTTTAGAGGTTTAACTCTTACAAAAAATCTAAGAGAAAAATACCATGATTTATAACAATTATTGTTCCAATTTACAGGTAAGTGTACAGTAGGAGTTAATGGGATACAGTAGTTTTGGGCACTGCTAATACGTGGAGCACTAAAGCTGATATCTACTGCCTTTGATTCTGCAGACGAACCTTTCCTCAAAGGGCTTATTGGTCCCTTCAGTCAGACTGATGTATGTATGGTCTTAACTCAGGCAATAAATATAACAATAAGAGAATTTTCTAGAGTGCATGAATCTGATGGAAAGAGTAGGTATGTGAACATGCTTTGAAGTCTGAAATCTTCCTACACTTATCTATTAACAACCTTGGGATGAACTCATCATTTATAATACTTTTCAGGAATGAATAACATAACATGTCAATAGGTCCCATATAGCCTGTGAAGTCAGAATATTTTAATTTGGTTTGAAATACTTTATCTATTAACAACCTTGGGATGAACTCATCATTTATAATACTTTTCAGGAATGAATAACATAACATGTCAATAGGTCCCATATAGCCTGTGAAGTCAGAATATTTTAGTTTGGTTTGAAATACTGGGAACAATTAAAATTTTAAGTAACATTATTAATTCAGGCATGTGTGTCTAAGGCATTGCTTAGTCATAGGAATGCATACCTATCAAGAAAAACTTAACTTGGGAGTCTAGCTGTGTTCTACCTTATTGGAAGTTCACACATCTGGCAAATCAGCCAGTGATGTATTTAAAGGACAATGTTCAACATTCCTTAAATCTGAAAGCAGAGCCTTGAGAAAGTTTTCAGTGGCTAATCATGCTTGTTACACATGCAGAGAATAGACTGCATGTAAATTCACAGCACCAATAGTGAATGCTCACAGTATCTGATTACACACACACAAACACACACACACACAAAGGCATGCAAGAAAGTAGTTATATATATATATTTAATGTTCAATGATATTTTACGTGATAATTTAGTTTTTTGACATCTTCTGCAGGTATCCTTTAGAGCTTGCTGTGTAGAAATGTGCAGTTAGTCTCATATATATTATTGTGGCTTGTTACTGTGTGTGTGTGTGTGTGTGTGTGTGTGTGTGTGTGTGTGTGTGTGTGATTTACACTGTTCAAGGACTTTGGAGGTAATCTGCTCACATACATTATGGAGTCTTTAGAAAATATAGTCAAGACTGGCTTATCAGGGACTCATTGTATACAGTGTTATAACTACTGAATGAAATAAAAGAGAAACGAGTATGCTATCTCTTCAGATGAAGCAGGGAATTTCAAACAGATTAATTGTCTTTTATTGAAACATTCTGTGCCAAGAAATGTACAAAGTAATAGGGATAGAGGCTATGCTGGGAACATAATTTTCTAAATAAGACATGCTCATATTTATTCACTGCATTAGACATTCATTTATTTTATTCTTCAGCCATCTATTGAGCTCAAATGAAAGTGAGGCTGTACTACTTACTGATGATAAAAACGTGACTAAGTCAGGATCCTAGGCTTTGAAGACATACTATTTTCACAAGACCAGAAACGGAAATGAAGGAAACATCAGAAGGAGTGTGGTTGTGTGCAATCACTGTCATACTAGGTGCATGTAACAACATGATCCATTACAGCAGGAGTTTTTATAAACAATGAATTCTGTGGGAACATTATAAACTGTACGTCTGACCGTTTTTTTAAACCTTTGAAGATCTGTTGTACCTTTGGTGTTGTACTACTGTACTTGATGCTCCAGAGAGCAGTTCAGTGTTTTATTTCTGATACTATCACCTAGAATAAATAATCTGAATAGCTATTGCTGAGTCAACGGATAGCAACATTTTAAGTCATGTTCTGTCAAGCTGACATAGCCTAGAGTCAACAGATAAGGAAGTTTTGATTGAGGGATTGGCCAGACCAGATTGGCCAATGTCCGTGGGTTATTTTGTTGATTATTTAATTAACATAGGAAGGTTCACCCCTCTGTGGAACATACCATTCCTTAGATGGGTATCAATGGGCTCATAAGAAAGCTGAAGATGAGGTAAATTTAGCCAACAAGCATCTCCCTGTGTGCTTTCTGCTTCAAGCTCCAACTTGAGCTCATTCTCTGACTTCCCTCAGTAGAGAACCATGACTGGACAGGGTAAGCAATGACCTCAGTGGGGAAACTGAGATCTGGTGGACTGTGACATGAAAGGCAAGCCAAGTAAACCCTTTCCTCTTCCAAGATGCTTTTGGTCAGAATTTTATCACTGCAACAAAATGAAACTAGAACATAGTACATATTATAAGTCACCCGAATGTTAGGAATCTGCCTTTCTACAAGTATATAAAGCTTCCTATTTCATGGACTTTTTACTCAATAACATTTTTTGCATATACTACTTTTATTAGACAGTGGGTAAAACTTAGGCATGGTTTCAGAAATAAGGGTGTCATTTCATATTAAATTACATTGTTTGAATCACTGTCATTTCCTAAATTTTTGTTAAAGAGTAGATCCCATGTGATGAATGGTGTTTTCCTTTTCCTGAATTTTTTATTGGGGTATTAATTATTTCCTCATTTACTGAATGATGTCATCATAAATTGACTGAAGTAAACTTGGACTACTTCAGATGTTTGAAATATATTTTATTTTCTAGGAATCTTCTAATACAAAAATAACAATGTGAAATATTTACTTTTGTTTTTATTCAACTCTCTTCCTTGTACCGCGAATAAACTGAAGAAGGAGCCCTGTACCAACAATGTAAAGTTTGACTGAAGGGCAGAATCACATTAGGAAGGGATGTGCTCTGACGATAAGGTCATGACAATCCTGTTGTGAATACCATTGTTGATCTGAACATGTGTTGGGGATAATGGTATTCACTCATTGCTCATGCGAACTTGGCTCACTATATCTACCATATCTTAGCAATGTCATTTGTTTGCCTAAGTGTGAGGCATTAAATGTGGATTGTATATATTTCAATGAGGCTAGCTTTTATCTACAAAGCACAGTGACCTCTGTGATTTGGGAATCCTCTTCCTCTAAGAGTGGATAAAGAAGGAAGTGTGCACTCCCCGCTGCAACCCCTCTGCATCTTTCTTGTAGCTGGACTGATGCCTCTGATCAGGCTCAAGCACATGTATCTATCTCACAGATTCTAGAAGTTGTTTGCCAGTTATCTACAGAGACAGTCTTGAACTAGAGCCTGCCATTTGTGTTCACAAGGCATCACATCCACATGAGCTGTGGCATACCAGACCAAGGAAGGCAGCCAGACTTCAGCAGTATTTGGCCTATCCTTTAGGAGATATGGGTGACATTGTTTTCACTCACTTTTTTTCTTCACATTCTTTAGTCTTCTCGGTTATTCTCTAAGTTTCCCAGTGATTTGAACTAAAATATTTTTTATTGTTTTTGTTTGTATGATTAAATTTACTAATAGTTGATATTTTTATTGCATCTTAGCCTTTGGACAAAGACATATTTTTAACCAGTGAAATATGTGGTCTGTTCCTGAGGACTTGAGAAATTTAGAGCTTCCTCAGCTGCTCTGACATGCTTTGTGGGATAACTGATATTAGTGAAGGTCTGCTAAGGACCCAAGCTCTCCTGCATCAGGCCAGTGGTAGAACCTGTTGGAATATGAATAACTTGAGAGTTGGTTCCATCTGCACCATCCTAAGTCTTGCAGCCTTCATATGTCTAGTTCCATCTGTATCATCTTAGGTCCTTCAGCTTTGTTATGTCTGGTTCTGTGCCTCGCATGTGTTTTCCAGGGCCACATCAGTCACAAGCTTAGCTGCTAGATATTGATCCTTTGACTTCTTTACTCATTTTTTTTTCTCTATGTTTTATTCCCAAGACCCTATTAATTAGATTAAAACCACATAAGTTAATAAGAAAAATGATAACTTCTTTAAGGTAAGTTTTGGATGGCAAGTGTATCTATAAGGAAATAAAAGGAAGTGATTAAGCCTGATTGTGTTGATGGAGAATGGAACATGGTATACAATGCAACTAGAGAAAAAAAAAGACCACATCTGTGCACAGCCAGCCATGGAATTGTAACAGGGGTGTACATTCAGACTCCCCTTACCATTTCTCTGCTCTCCTTCGAGTAAATAATTCTCTTCTGGGATATAGGGGTCACTTCTCAGAGGAGTATATTATAACCAGCTGTGAAGAGACAGTCATAGAGACCTTTCTAAATCCACCAATTTGTAAATTCTCCTACTTTAAAAAGAGTCAGCAAGCCAGGATCTTATTTAGGCATAGTGTGCTTTGAGCTTTCTCACTATGTTTCTCTGCCTTCCAACATGGTTCAAGCAGAGTCACAAACAGAAAGGGACTTGATCAAGTTACCTGTGGGGCTGAAGGGAAACTTGCAGGCATGTGGCAAATCAACATATGCAACATAAATCAAGTTAATTCAGTTAATTAAATGTCTCATATCGCACTTGAGTTTATAATATAGGTTAGTGTGTACCTGCAGTTGAAATAATAGATAGATTAGATACATAGACAGATAGATAGAAAGATAGATGCATAGATGGATATATAGACAGATAGATTACAAATTGATAGATGGTAGATAGGTAAGTAGATAGATAGAAAGATAGATAGATAGATAGATAGATAGATAGATAGATAGCCATAGAAACCATTTCTGTGTTTCAAGAAGTCCCTATTATAAGTATAGTAGTTACATGTAGAAGGAAACATATACTCTGCATTCTGTTATGTTAACTATTTCATGTTAAAGTTATGTTACATTGTGCTATTACATTACATACCATCCAATGTGAGTGATCCTTAATGTTATTTGTCATATCTATTTAATAGGATATATAAACATTTAGTAACACAATTGTAGGCACGTCTTTGAGTTTATGGAGCAGGTGAAGTGAGGTGGGAAGACACACCTTAAATGTGGTTTGCACTGTTCTCTGGACTGAACGATGTGAAGGAAGTGAGCTGAGCAGTAGCATTCATCATTTTCTGCTTCCTGACTGTAGATATAAAGCATCCCCATACCTTCTCCTGCACAATGCTCTGTCCCCTTCACAGTAAATCCAAACAAACCCTTCCTTTCTTAAGCTTTGTTACAGCAGTGTGGAAAGTAATGGCTATGCTGTGTACCTATGCATAGATGTAGATACATCTCTCATTCTCTGTATGGCAGAGGTGGGATATCTAGTTATACTGTACAGCTGTAGACACAAATATGCTACCAAAACAACTATAAAGGTACATCAGCCACTGTATTGTGTTCTTCCGACTCTGGAGGCCTGGTATCTGGCCCTGCCTGCCTTACTGCACATGACACCATCTCAGTGTGTCCTCACATGCCTGAATGGCCTCTTTTACTCTCTTGGGTTTGTTTGATCTGGACTTGACAATTTCCTAGAGGCCTGAACTACTAATTTGATTACTTTTATTATGAAATTTCAACATAAGAATGGGCCATGTATAAAATATTTGATAAATCATTTGACTGACTCCCCAAGTGAATAACCTTCAGACTGTTTCATACGCTAGAATGGAATGACTGTAAAGCTTGTTTACATTTCCTTTTAAATCTCATTAAGGAATGGTTCTGATTCTTTTATGAAAAATAAAGTGAATCAGATTTTTAGCAATGCCATGAAATCGATCCGTTCAGGATTTCTGAGATGAGTACCTTAGAACAATCCAAATAACCATAGAAGTCACAAGAAGTTGAGGGGAGTGTGAAATCTACCAACGCCTTTCTCACTTATGAATAGTTTCATTCTTTGATTGGGTTAGCTCTGCATTCTCAGGAAACTTGCCATACATTTAAACCAATGGTTTCTCTTTCTGCTTGAGGTAACTGCTCTCCTAACAGAAGTCACCCAAACAAACTCCAGGGGCACCTCAGTACCTGGGAGACCATGCCCTATACCAAATATACCTTGTATGGGCTTCGAGGAAGCTGAGTGCCTTCCCTTGCATGCAAATTTTATGTTGATGTGACTGCTGCCATCATTTAACTTCAGGTTTCAGCATCCTGTTATATAAAAAAATATATGTTTTATGGGCTGATGGTTGATTTGGGATGTATGTACATGTTCTTAATCAAAGTGTACTATTTGCTTATTTTGCATTTTGTGAGTTTAATATGTGAAACAGATTTACACAAACATCTAGTTAAACCAGGACTGAAATCTTCTTTACACTTATGCAGAGATCTACAGTCTAAATATTGATTGGTCTACGTTCTGCTGCAGATAGGATATTGTTCGAAGAAACTAAGAATTGTTTCTTGCTATGAAATTTCAATGTGCAAAATACTGGAGAAGGTTATAGATGAATGGCTGCTAATGGTTCCTATGTGCTCACCTCTACAGGGAGAAGTACCAATTTGTTCTGGTGTCAAGGCAGGATTATGTTCCTATATGGAATTTGCTATTTTCTGCTTAGTTATCACTTTGTGACCTTTTGTTTTTATTCTTCCCAGGTCTTCTTGCCATAGCTCAGCAATCTGCCAGGCAGTATACAAAAGACAGGGTTAACAGATAGGGTGCAAATGAAAGGGCTATCAATCAGTGCACAAATGCCAGGGATGTACGGCACCATGCAGATGAAGGGACTGGCAGGCAGTGTGCAAATAAGTTGGCTTTAGGCCTGTGGTTTCTTGACCACTCATTTAAAATTCAACCTCATCTTCTGTGAGGTTCAGTTTACTCATAGCTGAATCTCACAAGCAATGGCAGATGCTCTCCATGGCATACTATGACTATCCAGTCTGAGTAAAGACAACTCTGTATTAGTGTACTGTGGGAAAGAAAATGGGACAAGGTAACTGGCACTCAAATTACTCTCCTAGAAAAAATTCTGTGCTTAGCCAAGACACATAGCAGTTAGTAAATTTTCTTGAGTATTTACCTGAATCATTATAAATTTCTTTTGAACAACAGCAGCATGAAATAACCCTCACTGCCAAATGGACTCTGTGAGTGGTCAGTGTGTGGGATGGAACCATGGCTTCAGTGGTCTGTGACCCTGAGTAAGCCACATAACCACTCTGTTACTGTTAGGTCTAATACATAAATTTGAAATCACCACAGCAAGGAACCAATAAACTTTTAATATTCGATTTTCCATAATTAATATCTTTAACTAAAGAAACAAATAGAGAGATGGTAGGACCACAGACTGAGGTCAGCTTTTGTGCTAATGTGGTTTGCTACATGTGATACAATGGAGACAGCATGTAAGGAGTGAGAATTGGCTCTTCGCTATTCGCTCCACATGGACAGGATGGATTTGCCTGGTGTCTCTGCTTCTAGTTCTTTGCCTTAGGTACAGGTGCTGTCCCAAGCATCTTAGACTGAGGTGTGAACTCTGACCAAGGTGCCAGACACAGAACAAAAACATCGATTCCCTTTCCCCAGAATATACATTAATGCAATGTCTACTCCTTTAGGCACAAAAGTGCCAAAGTTCTGCACCTCTAAACATCTGCCTTGTGTGAACATATGAAAGTGATTGGAGCTGGGTATACATATCAGTGCTAGAGAAGTTGCCTAGCAGGCACGCATACCAGAAAGTCTCAGTTACAAACTAATACAACAAATGACAAGATAGGTAAAGATGGAGAAAGTACCAAAATTTTGCATTTTTGAAATTAATACTTTCTAGATATTTCTATCTCTCTATGCAACTATATGCTCCCATATAAACTGGAATGTAGATAAACTAGAATATGAACACATACATTCATTAATTTCCATTCTTTTTCCCTCATGAATATCTTTTAAAGTTAAACTATATACCTATACATCTGTATATTTTATGTGCTGTGTGTCATTCTTTTCTCTGAAGAAGAAAAGATTTATTTTTGGTTCATGTGTATGAGTGTTTTGTTTGTGCATATGTCTGTGTGCTGTGTGTGTTTGGTGTCTGAAACTGGACTTAACCGGTGGTTGGGAGTGTCCATGTAGTTGCTGGGAACCTAACCCAGGACATCTGCAAAGGCAGAAAATACATTTTGCCTCTGAGTTATCTCTCAAAGGTCAGTTGTGTAGTATTCTTTGGTGGGTAAATCAGCAGCAGCAGCAAGGACATCATCATCCATCATCGTCATCATCTGCGATAGGGTCTTACTATATAAGTCTAGCTGGCCAAGAATTCACTATATAGAACAGGTTGACCTTGAACTCACAGAAAAACCTCTGTCTCTGGCTCCCTAGTGCTGTGATTAAAGGAAATATATGTATATACTACATATTATTATATTAAATACATATATACATTATTATATCCAAATATATACATATATAGATTATACATTATAAACACACACATATATATGTATACATACACACACACATATATATATAATATATATGTATAAGTTCTCTCAGTTCTTCCATACTGTACACATAGGCAGATCATTTGTTGTAAGTACTTAATGAATTAACCACTTCTCACATGTTTGTCCTGAAATGGCATGGACTCAGATAAAGCCACAGTTTTATATTTCCATTTAATTTCTTATTCTAAGTTGTTTGTTGGAAGACTTCTGGGAGTAAGTGTCACTTCTGGGAGTAAATATCATGTCTGAAGATGGCCTTTCCCTTCAGTTCCTTGCCCAGATCAGGATAAATTAATAGAGCCTTTAACTTAGAGCAACTGATGCCCAGTTAATAAACCTCACATAATTTTGTCTGTGCAGATTTTTTTATATTTAGTTGTTTATCAAAACTTTTATTTTATAATGGTAGCTAAGATTATTAGATGTGAAATGGGGCTGCAGGAATCTCATGCAGAAGAAAATCATTTCTGAATCATGTTTGTAACTCTTCACAGAAATTATTGAGAATTATTTCACACCTTTTTCATATCCCAATATGCATGCTATAGAAATGATATTTGTGATAGTTCTATGTGTTTATACCTATAGGTATGTATATATATATATTTATATATGGCTGTGTATATTTGCATATGTCTACATTTATATGTGAGTTTATGTATGTGGCTGTATGTATATGATATATATGTATCTATATGTATATATGACAGTATATATATGTATGTGTGTGTAGCTTGTTTGAAAATCTCAGTGTATATATGTTTGTTTACTCATGCATGCATATAAACAGATAGAATTAAATGATAGCATTTAAAAGAATAAACCCCATGTCATACATCTTTCTGACATACTGTAGCTGGTCCTCTGGCAGGAGAGGGACACAAAGCAGACACTGAGTCTGAAGCCTGATTTTCTTTGAGCCAACATGTAATTACTTTGTTTTGATTTGTTTTGTTTTTTCATTTTTTTAAAATTTCACCTCTTTTTATTTTTGACTCAGATATACATACACAAAAGGCACACTCTTCCCCACAGATAGTTTGGAGACATGGATCTATGGAGGACATTTTCCAGTTCATGGAGTCACAAGGATTTCATAGTCACTCTTATAATTGACTTTATTCTACCAAAAATGAAATCTAGAATGTGTTTTAAGTTAGATTATCAATGATTTTTGGAAGTAGATTTCTATAAGAATCCTGAAAAAGACTTTGACTTATATACAAACAGGTACAGTCACATCTCTAACTCTGGACACTCATGTTTCTTATGGTTTTGTGCCACTGTCAATTGTTGACACTTGAGAAAGTTGCTGGTCAGACATGGTCCCCTTTTCAGGCAGAGATATCATCTGGCCCCCAAAACTGCTTTTCCTCTAGCCTTTCTTCCCACCCTCACCCCTGAGAAGCCTCAAAGCACCACTGATTAATATTCACCACAGAGTTGTGTTTGCACTTTGTGCAGTAAGCAGAATTTCTTCTCACTTTTGGCATCAAATTCTCTTTGAAGGAGATCACCAAGAGCATGTGTACAATCAGCAGAAGATGTAATTGTCAAGTCAGAAGTCAATCACTTCGGATTCTGACAATTCTTTATTCTTCCTGAGACATTGGGAGAGTAGCCATAGAGAAGGTCTGGTAAGGTCACAGTGGCACAGAGAGCTGTCTTAACTGGGTAATATCTGGAACTAGTGACAGACTAGGGGACACTCACAGCAATGCCATTTTCCTGTGCCATTAGAAATAAAGTTTCTAATGTAGCCATCTGAGGGCTCCCTTGGAACTTTGTTCAGGACCATACGGTCCGACTGTACTGAGATAATGGGCAAGGAACTGCCGTTCTCCTCAGGTGACCACATAAGGCCTGAGCAATTCTGGAATTTAACTGCCATTCCTTGGGCTGCTTCCCCCAGACCAAGGTTTTTTTTTTTTTTTTTTTTTTTTGCAGATAATGAAGAAACAAATCCTCTGTGGACTCTATCCAGTGTCCTTTGCAAAATGCTCTAGGTCTTCGTGAGGCTGCTGCAATTGGGGTGCTACACAGAAATGCCAGACACTTTGGCAAATGTCTCCTTTGACTCTGTGTTTTACACTAGTGCCATCAGAAAAACTATATTTCTCTGCTGTTGTGGGGTTTCTGAGAAACTGAGTCACTGAACCATTTTCAAATGGGGAAAGAGAGGTTTATTAGGCCAGTAGGCCACACCTTGTCACTCTATAATGGCATTGGCCTCATGCCTCGGGTTCAGCAACCTTTTGCTATGTGTGGGAACAGAAGCAAGCAGGCAGGAAGTACAAGTAAAAATGGGAGTACATGCAGTAAATGACATTGGCTGAGCAGGATTAAAATCCGTTTACCCTACCTTTGCAGTGCCTTGTGTTTTCCTTAAATATTCACAAAGGGATATGTGTGTCTGAATACTCTTTGTTTCTAACCTGGTTTGCCAATGTCTCCAACTCTGACATGTTCAGTCAGATAAGCTTTAGCTGTATATGCACACATGTAGGAAGTAGAAGGTATCCCAGCATCCTGTGTCTTGCACACTAGATGTTGGGGACAACAGACTTTTACTTGCTAAGTAAAATGATTTTGCAGAATGTCACTGGTGTTTACTCAGCAGAGCAGGCACACAGTACTGTATATTGAAATGACAGATCTTCCCACATGGCTCAGACCCTGAGCTATTGCACACTCTGCTTCTTGGCCTTCTCTCCCAGCAGAGGCAGGCATTAAATAGGAAAAGCAAAGGAGTGGTCACAGAAAAAATTTCCTGTCAGAGACTAAATACACAAAGCATCTCTGGGGAACTTACTTTACTTATTTTGTTAGTAGTGATTTTTTTTTTCATTTACTATTATGGTGATATTCAAGCTATATTGATAGTTTACTGTTTTACTTGTGACATCTTAATCAATTAATTTTTATTATTAGTCTTTTTATTTTTTAGGTAGTTTCTCACTAGGTATCCAAGGCTATCCCATGACACACCTTTCTCTTTCCTCTCTGTCCTAAGGTGGATACCAATACACTCAGATTGAGTTTTTATTTTAGCCAAAACAATACTTTGAATTTTTCATATTTGGTAGGTTTTATTTCTGTGGCTTGACAGGAGCTCACACTTAAGCTTTATGTCAAATTAAGTTGGGTGAGATACACAAACTGTAAGGAAAGAAAATGAACATAGCTTACACCCACAATAGCCATTTCATATTTCATGTTTAAGGATGGATAGGCAACTGCAGTCAGTGTTCTGGTGCTGGGAGCTGTGTGCTGGCAGAAAGACTCTCAGAGTCTTCGTAAATAAAGATTCTTGTGTTTCTATTTTAGAGATTCATGTTCAGTGAATTAAAAAATCCAGCAGGATATGCATTATTAAAGCCTGTTTCTGATAGCCATTATAGAGTGGAATGACCCCCAGGTATTTCCTTCATCCGTCTTTGAGTCTCTCACTTATTACATTTATTTATTTATTTATTTGGGTGGGATTTTTGAGGGGAAAGTGGTGAATGTGCCACGTGTAGAGGTCAGAGGACAACTTGTGGAAGTCAAATCTATCCTTACAACATGTGAGTCCCTAGAATCAAATTTACATTGTCAGGCTTGGGAGTAAGTGTCTGTGCCTACTGAGCAATCCCATCAGCCCAAGCGCTCTCACCCAGTGGTTGCTATGTGACCTTTAACTAGCCAGTGATCAAACTGTGCTACCAGTTCATTGCCCACTAGAGTACAGTTAGTGCTGAAATACGTTTGTGCTCTGGTGATCAGTCAGCCATTTTCTGTTTATAGTTGCACTGCATATTTTATCGTGTTCTTATAACAGCAGATACCATGGCCATGTCCTTCAACGGCTGAAGAATCAGTACTGCAGTTCTTTGTGATCCTGCGTAAATCATGAGCTAAACACAGCTGTTAGCTGCCTCAGTCTCCCAGTGCCTTCTAACCGTGATCCAAGAAGCTTCTGGTTTCACGGTAACTAATATCTGGAGGGATAAATGTGCACAGAGGTGAGAGCCTATCACAGTTTAGTTTCCCTACAGTCACTTTGGAATCTAGCCTGGGGTATAGACACAAGAGTCCATCTTGTGATTTAGAACTGACTGTAAATCACAAAGTATTTGTTCTGATTCACACAACTTTAGATTTCTGACATGTCCAAATGAGAGTCCTGATCCACTGTTATTCGTAGAAGGTACTTGGTTTCCAAGCTCAGAAAGAAGTGTCTTGGTGTTCACTTCAACACTGTGAGTGACCTCTCAAGATTTCCCCACCAACTGTAGTTTTATATTAGAAAACCTCCCAAGAGCAATCTGTCTACAGTGTTTATTTGTTGTTGTCCAGAAAAATCCCATGGAAGAAAGGTGACCCATTTTCTCATTCTCGCTCTGAACCTATTTTTTCTCCTGTTCAGTCTGCTGAAGTGTAATATCCACTTACTTTGAAGTCAGTACACCTGGCGATATCAATCTGGAATGTTCTAGGAATAACAGCTGATGTAACCACTCCTTTCTGCCTTACATGTGCAGTGTTAATAAAACAGAGTGATGTCTGCTGGAGCAGGCTTGATCTCTTCTCCTTCTCTTCATTGAGTGTGCAATTTATCGTCACAGTTCACTGTTTGGGATCATGTAAATTATTTCAGAACAGCTGTAATGCATACTTTGGTTCAAAGAATTCATCATCAGTATCCATTTAAAATTCCTCTCAATATATATCACATCATAATATTTTCTGCTAGTAAGTCTTGCTCAAGTCTCATTGTATCTCATATGCACATCTGTATACTTAGCAGTTTTGTGATATAGGCTGTTAGGAACTTGTCACTGCAAGCTCCCCTTTGTGATATTAATGAAGAAATTAACACCCAGAGAACTTGACATGTATCAAGTACTATTTTCTGAAGCTGAAACCCCAAGTTCTCTGTTAAATACTGTCACAGTTTTCTTGGGCAAATTATTGGACATGAGCATTCCCTTATGTAACATGGACTATGAGCTTATGAAATAAATTCTGAGGTCCAATGATTATTATTCTTGTCTTTATCTTATGTCCATAAATTTTACCATGGAACTTACAACTCATGGATCTGAAATTTTGACCTGTAGATGTTCAACTCCTCTCTGAGGCAATGTTTATTGAATGATAGTTTATAAAACTGTACAACAGCACATGAGAAATTTCATAGAGTGAGCTTGATAGGCACAAAGCCCTAGATGCATGACTGATTCAGTGTGAACAGTAGGTGTGTAACGGGATATGAACCACTGTTTATGAAATAATTAACTTGACCTTCCTTGTAGGGTACAGAATGCTATGGGTAATATGTGAAATTGAACTTTGTGGTATACAAAGAATTAATAGATCCACCTGCCAGTTTGGTCAGATTGCCTCTGCAGAGAAAACAAGACAGTTCAGAGATCTGACTCAACAAATGGAGTAACAAGTAGGGACTCCAAGCTCTTCCTGGGAGACAGACTTTCTGTAGCTACCTGTTCCCCTCGGGGTGCTGTAGTATAGTACTGAATACAAGCTGAAAATTAAGCAATCCTTATTAGATGAAGAAAACACCATTTATTACTAAAACTTTAAATCCAAAGAGGCAAGGAAGCCATATTTCCTGAATTGGCTTTTAAATAAAGATGGAGATCTTCAATTAGAAGAATAAAGGACCATTTATTAGCAGATAAGCAAATCCATTTGCTGTAGAAGCACAGTTTTTAGTCCAGGCTATCAGGCCAAGTAAGCAAAGGTTGTGCCAAATTAGGAAATTTACTACCTAATAAAGCTAAAAGAAGGTTAACTAAGAACATTCAATAAAAGCCAGTAAACTACCACATAATTAGACTCAACAGTGAACAAATGCCAGTGGGCATTCTACCAAAGCTCAAGAAGAAACTGTTTATAAACTAAGACTTGTGGGGGGCCAAGTACTTCTACATGCCATGTTAATGGTGAGAAAAGGTAATTGCTGCTGGGTTGGAGATTCAGAACAGCATGAAAAGGAGAAGGAAAAGTACTATAACAAATATACATACATTAATAATAAATTTGTTAGCAGTAGAACTGGAGGTCTGTCAGAATTTGAGTTATTTTCTGACACACTGCAGGAACAGAACAGAAACTTCGAGGCTTTAATTACTGATTATTGATCAAGGGAATGGAACTGTATTATATCTCAATACTCTGATCTGTCCAAGATATCATGAGATTACTCTCTAACAGTGATCTTTCTGGTAAAGAAACTAAACACTGTCTTTTCCCTCATGTGTTAATTAATCCAAATGGGGCTGTCAGTAACCTGGAAAGGAAAGTACCACAGGAAAATGCCCATCCCGGAAACTTTAAGAAATAATATAAAACTTACCTTAATTCATAGGTCAGCACAATGGTCCATTGGCCACCGTCCACCCACACTTTTCAAGACTGCCCCCCTGTAGTAAACTTTACCTATCTTGGACACTGTACACTACGGATCTTTTGTAATTAATTCAAATAACATCACAAGGATCTAGAAAGTAATGAGTGGTCAAAGAAATATACTGATATAAGAAAGAGGTTTTTCCATAATATACCCACATCCAAGATCCCAGGAAGTTACCACACCATCAAGGGTGGCAATTCCCTAAAGCAATGGTTCTCAATCTTCCTAATATTGTGACCCGTTAATACAGTTCCTCATGTTATGGTGACCCCAATCATAAAATTATTTCAGCACTACTTTATAATTATAATTATTTCAACACTACTTTGCAACTATAATTATTTCAATGCTACTTTATAACTATAATGTTTCTACTGTTATTGATTGTAAAGTAAATATCTTATATGCAGGATAATATATATATATAATATATTAATATTATATATAATATAATAATATACATATATATATCAGATCATAGTCACTGGCATGTCATTTCTTTTACAATATAAGCAACATATCATGTACCATCAAAGAAGATTATGAAAGGTGACTGGGAGGCATGTTTAAGTCCATTGCTGAGAAGAACTTCATGGTCACTTATACATAATGAGAAACTGTTTACTCAAGGGACTTGAACATTTTCTCCAAAGCTTACTGTTTGGGTTTTTGTAACTAAATTCCTTTGAATAAGATAGACTTAACCCAAAGGTTCCAGAGCATTCCTTTTCCCATGCCTACTAGAAGATATCTGACTACTTTTAACCAGACAGCCAGAAGGCAGCCACTTAAAATTATAGTTGAGTTACAGATTCCACTAAAGGGGTGCTGCTGTTTAAAGCACCAGGAGTATACCAAAGAAGGCAAACATAGAACTCCCCAGAAACTTTGTTTTCATTTATTTATTCTGAATTTACTTTGACAGATTATGACCCTCAGTCACTTCTGTGGATAGATGGTCAGCTTCTCATGCTCCTAGGCATGAGAGACTCTCCTTCAGGGCCGATAGTTTAACTCCAGTGCCACATCATGGAATAGCCTCAACATAATACGTTCACATTCAAATACAGGAGGTGGTTCTGGGTTTTATATCCAGAAATAATATCAGGGGGTCATGGTAAAAACAATCTGGATGGAGATCTACCTATGTAGCCATTGAAAGGCACTAAGATAACTTGACTATTCTTGACATCTGGACAAAATACACATTTACAAATAGAGTCTGTCAAGTCCACAAAGGACATTCTGTGTATAATGTCTTAATAGGATTCTGAACCCTAATACCTATAAAAAATACCGGGTTTTTTTTGCCATAAGAGCATAATCCACATGGAATTCAAACAAACAAACAAACAAAAAACTCCATGGCTTTTGTAAAGATATGGTATGTCTTAGAACATTTGACTTTTTACAGAGGAATGTTAAGAAGAAAGGCATTAACACATGTGCCTTCAAGTAGACATGTTTATTTGAATCCAAGAACAGTACTTGCCTTAAGACATGAATGTTAACTGTGAACTTATTCTTGTATCAACATTTAATAAGAAATAAATCAAGAGCCAGGCGTGGTGGCGCATGCCTTTAATCCCAGCACTTGGGAGGCAGAGGCAGGCGGATCTCTGTGAGTTTGAGGCCAGCCTGGTCTACAAAGCAAGTCCAGGACAGCCAGGGCTGTTACACAGAGAAACCCTGTCTCGAAAAACCAAAAAAAAAAAAAAAAGAAAGAAAGAAATCAAGCCAACTTTCTTTTAAAATACATTGAATTCTGACACCTCTATAATTTTAGGGCTTATCGGCTAAGTGATGGAGAATTTGAAAAAGGTGAATTTAGTTTCTAGAGGACTCCAGTTTCCATTAGGTTCCCATTAGAAGTGAATGATAGGACATAGGTGCTTTTAGTTGTAAACAGAGTTCTACTGAGAAATATGATTTACTAATGAATTAAATAATTCAATATCATTAATAGAATTTCTTATATATGCCAGAACACTTAGAAATGCAGATACGTACTTATAGAACAACAGAAAATATTCACATAGTGTATGTGTTTATATGTGCACATGTCTACCTGTGATACTCCTGAGGTTGAAACTTACACCAAAACATGAGGTTTGATATTTTTAATCACCCTGGAAAATCATTTCACAAATATTTATTTGTTAATGCTGAATAAGTAAAAAGCCATAGCTTGGGGTACAACATCGAATAAGACAGACTGAACCTGTAGTGATGGGGCACAGAATAGCACAAACCTGCAATAACCAGCACTGGAGAGACAGAGGCAGAAGGATTGCCACATGTTAGAGGGCAGGCTGAGCTTCATTGCAAATTCTAGGTCCATCACTTAGAGTTGAACAGTGAGACTCTGACTCAAAAGATAGAGAGAAAGAAAAATGAGAAAGACAGAGCATGAGAGGGAGAGAGACAGAGACAGAGACCATGAGAGTGGAAACAGTGTACCCTCAAAAGAAGTTCAGCCCGATGGTGAAGATGATTGTTTAAATTAACAAGACATCTGTGACAGTAAGCTCACAGGAAAGTCCATGTGGCAATGTCACCTCAGGGTCATCTGCTTTGGCTCTGGTAATGTCAGGTAGATTTCCTAGGAAACAGAGACTAAGACTTTCCAAATTAAAACACTGTATATTAAATGTTTTTGCATCATGTCACACAATTAATATGTCTTCCTGGACTGATCCATGTAGACCTTGAAATGAAACATGGTAGAAAGAAGTGTGCACCTCCCTGTCTCTAATAGAGGAACTACATAGTCACAGTCCACGCTGACATGGATACTTTGTGTAGTGAGGCACTGCCCAAACCTGTCTCAGTAGGTCTTGCTTGGTCTGCTTCAGACCAAGAAATAATGAAAGGTGCTAAAATGTTATACATATTGGTTTCTGTCTGCTGAGGCAGGAATAACTTACACATTTTAAATTGATGTGAAGTGAATGTTAGGCATCATGGTGTCTTCAGCACGAGATGGCCAGGAGATCATGGTGATGAAATGGTAATGCTCCTGGAAGAAAATGCATTATGAGAAGAATGCTGTTGGGTTCTTTTATTCACACAAAGAATGTCTGAGGCCCCATTTCAAGTATTTTAAATAATAAGGAATTATCATGAAGTCAATTTGATCTTATGTACTCCATCTCTTTTTGCTACCGTTTCTGGGGCACCATGATTGAGAAAGTGGAATACTATAATTACTCCTTTTGAAAATATATGGAAGGTCAATTGAAGCAGCACCAAATAGAAGCAGTTTGCATTGACCTTCAGTGTCGTCTCAAGGAGTTACCTCACAATCCTCCAATTGCAAACATTGGCATCTTTGCTCTGTTCAAAGGGGATAAAAAGAAAATAATAAACACTGATGTGTCAGGTATCAGTGATTTTTATTGAACTTATTTCTCATAATATCCCACAACACAAACCATGTGCTTCACAAACAAGTTGAGGCACAGACAGTGGAATGCTGAATTCAATTCATAGTGCTCAAGCATGGAATAGACTGTATATGAAGCCAGGAAACCTGAGCTCAACACTCATCCTTTGCCTGATTTTGAGAAGAAAGGCTCTTCTTGCTTAGAAACTTTGCTGACGGAGCCTGCATTGGAGAACACAGCATCAATGGTGAGGATTTATCTTATAATGTATTAGATATTTGCATGCTGACAAGATAGTATGAGTATGAAACATATCCTCATTTTATATGTTAGATATGACTGGGAACCTCAATCAATTTGAGTCACTGATGCGAGTTTTAGTTTATTGAGAACTATAAATCCTTCAAATGTACAAAACAAATCATCAGCCTTAATAGTGTCCGACTAGATGATGGATGTGTGAAAATTCAGAATCTTCGGGGCTGCTGACATAACTAGTGGTTGGGTGTGAACAGAGATTCCTGCAGGTTTACAAGTTCAGTCAGTTTTTTCTAATTGCATTTTGATATTTATCCATTCTTTATGTTCAATAGTATGATAGCATACAACAGTCTTTTAATTATGACAAAGAAGTGAAAGATACACTGATATATACTCACATACTCTTATTGTGCCTGCTAGGATACCTATAATTTGATTATGAACTTACACCATTGATTTTTTTTAAGCACATGATTACAGGTATTGTCAAACTGGATAGTCTTGGCTGAATGTTGTAATTATGCTTATTTTCATGAATACTAGCAGCCTCATTTAGCAGTGATTCAAATGTATTATGGCCTTGAATATACAGTTAATAACTAACAGAATTTCTGCATCTCCATTTAGCTACTGGTTGGAATTTCAGTTTGCCCTATTTCCTTCTATGGTATTATTGTATTAAAATGTCTGATTATGAGAGAAATTTTGGAACAAGAAAATGATGTCTGATTGACTGTTGCTAAATCTCCTTTTGAAACCAGCCCATTTCTCTGCTAGGAAAATTTGGTGAATATCAATTTTTAGAACCTCAGTATAGCTGGCCAAAGCTTGTCACATGAAAACCACATGTGTATGGAGTCGAATAATATTCCCTAGGGGAGACTGATCTATAAAAATCATGAGCCTAAAAAGGAGTAGAAGAGTCCTTTTTAGCAAATGTTTCAGACTAAGTTTAAAATGCATCGTTTTTAAAAATGTTGTTTGCATGACTGAGCAACATACCTTTAGTAGAGTGTTTAAAATTTAATTTCAGTTGCAATAACTCCATGCTTATGATATTTTATATCATGGTTAAAGCATGCATTTTGCAGAGAAAGCTGATATATTGTTCTTTGTTCCTATAACTTTATTTTTAATTCAATTGGAAACAGAGAAACCCTTTTATGTCTTGTTTTGAGAAAACAAAATTATTTGGAGTTGTTTTAAACACTTCTCCTCTCTTTACACTCTTGTAAGAAAAGATTTATTTTTAACATTTAAATTTTTGTTGAAAAGCCATATAATGACAGGATTCCTTTTAGGTTTCAAACCTGAGAGAACTAACTCAGCTGCCTATTTAACATATCAAAACGGACCTGAACTACATGCTCAAGGAACCTCTTGGGTTTTTTGTTTTTGTTTGTTTGTTTGTTTGTTGTTGTTTTTAAGGTTTACTTTTTACTTCAAGTTACATCTCCATCACAGTGCCCTCTTTCTACCCCTACCAGTCCTACCCTCCCACCTTCTTCCACCTCTCCCTCTTATCCTACTCCTCTGGAGGGGTGTCCATACATATCAGCTTTCCCTCCCCCCAGTTCAGCTGTCATATAAGAGCTAAGAGCTTCCTCTTGCACTAGGAGCCTACATGGCAGCCCCATTAGGGCAAAGTGTCCCACTAACAGGTCACAATGTCTATGTTCCTGTTCCTTTTGGTTTGTTGGTTGTAGGAAAATTATCCTGTACTATATAGCTAAAATTCAATTATAAGTGAATAGATGCCATATGCATCTTTCTGAGTCTGGGTTAGCTCACTCAGGATGAGCTTTTCTAGTTACATCCATTTGGCTGTGTATTGCATGATTTTCTTGTTTCTGATAGCTGAGTATATTTCATTGTGTAAATGTACCAGAGTTATTTTATCCATTCTTCATTTGAAGGACATTTGGGTTGTTTCCAGTTTCTAGCAATTACAAATAAGGCTGCTATGAACATAGATGAGGAGATGCCCTTGTGGTTTGGTGAGGAATCATTTGGATGTATACCCAGAAGTGATTTGGCTGGATCTTGAGGTAGAGCTATGACAAGTTTTCTAAGATGTTGCTGGAATGATTTCCATAGTGGTTGTACAAGTTTACACTACAACCAGAAGTGGAGGGAGTGTTCCCTTTTCTCCACAACCTCGCCAGCATGTGCTGTCATTTGAGTTTTTGATATTACCCATTCTGACAGATGTGAAATGAAATCTCAGAGTCTTCTTTTTTTTTTTTTAGAATAGTCATAGTCATTCTGAATTTTAATTTTTTTCTTTTTTTATTTTTTCCTTTATTTTTTATTTCTTCAAGTTACATCTCAATCGCAGTTCCCTCCCTATTCCCCCTCCAATCCCACCCTCCCACCCTCAACCACCCATCCTCTTCCCTTTTTTTTTCTTTTAAGTTTAAGGTATATCTTATTTCCCCCTACAGTTTCTCCTTTCAGTCCAGAAAATGGCTCTTTCTCTTACAATAATAAATACAATACAGTACAACAGAGGTAATTAGGCCACAGTTATGAGGGTTATATGGCTTAACGTACATTCCCAATGACCAGTCCATATGTATTTGTTACCTGACTTTAACATTCTACTATCTAAACATCTCCATGAGTTTGAAGTTCTATATCTGACTCAACATTCATACTAATTGCAACACAAATTTAAAAGTATCTTCGTAGATGTAAAACACTCTCTTGACTCCTAAATAACTCAAAACTTAATTATGAGACTTTATCTATCTGTTCTTCAATCACCTCAGAGACCTGAGAGGGATAAATATATCTGATTTTATAGGAAGTACAGGGTCTGCAGCTTCCCAAACTAAGAAATGTCATACCAGTGGCTGCCTGGACAGTTCCCATTTTCTCTCCATACATTACAGCATCGCTCTTCAGTCGTTTGGCCCCGCTTCTCTGACAGACATTGATTGTAGAGCAGGGGTTATGAAGGACTTACCTACCCTGTCTTGGCAGAGCTAGGCTGTCGTCTTACCTGCTTCCAGGTTTTGTCCTTTTTGGACAGCATTCTGTCTACAGTTGTAGCAAGGGGCTTTTCCTACCAAGAGATAGGCTTGCGCCTAATTCAATCATCTCCCACTGGAGATTCTTCGATGCTCATCTTCTACATGGAGTAGAATAGGGGGTGCTGTCAGGAGTTGATATGTCTTGATATAAAAAAATCTAAAGTTACGAAAACATCTTTGAATGCCATATTCTGCAGATCTCTTGAGGTTTTTGAAGAGGCCCTATCTATCTCTTATATTAGGGTAAGCAGATGTTGCTTGTCTCTTAGCAGGTTTATTTCTGATTAGCTTAGCAACTATAGTAACTATAATAGGCTGTCATAGTACCTAACAGAATGACTGGCTTGCATAACCATTAGTTTGAATTTCTTAATTATCCTAAACAGTTCATGACAGTTAGTAGTAAAAGGCTGAAACATCACATTTCATTTTTTTTTCTTTACCTCCTAACACTTCCATCCCATTACTCTGGGGTGGGGTGTCCTTATATAACAGTCCCTCATCTCAGTTGAGAGGTCGTATGAGGGCCAAGAGCCTCTTCATTCATTGGGGATCTATGAAGCAGTACCATCAGTGAAATGTCTCGTTGCCTGGGAGAGAGAACTACTAAACAAACAAATCAATAAGCATGCAATAGATAAAAAGACTAAAAAATAGAAAAAAATATAACTAATATATAAAAAATAAAAATTAAAGATAAGAAGTCTATGTCCAAGTTCCCTTTGGTGTGTTAGTTGTAGTATTGATACCTTCTACTATATAGCTAAAATCCTACTATAAGTGAATAGATGCCATATGTGTCCTTCTGAGTCTGGGTTAGTTCACTCAGGATGAGCTTTTCTAGTTCCATCCATTTGGATGCAAATTGCACAATTTCATTGTTTCTGATAGCTGAATAATATTCCATTGTGTAGATGTACCACAGTTTTTTAACCCATTCTTCAGTTGAGGGACATCTGGGTTGTTTCCAGTTTCTAGCTATTACAAATAAGGCTGCTATGAACATAGATGAGGAAACTTCCTTATGATTCCGTGAAGAGGCATTTGGGTGTATACCCAGAAGTGGTATGGCTGGGTCCTCAGGCAGAGCTATTCCAAGTTTTCTAAGATATCGCCAGACTGACCTCCATAGTGGTTGCACAAGCCTGCACTCCCACCAGCAATGGAGTAGGGTACCCCTTTTTCCACACCCTCGTCAGCATGTGCTGTCATTTGAGTTTTTGATCCTAGCCATTCTGACAGGTGTGAGATGGAATCTCAGAATGGTCTTGAGTTGCATTTCTCTGATGATTAAGAATGTTGAGCATTTCTTCAAATGTCTCTCAGCCATTAGGGATTCCTCCTTTGTGACAGGTGTGAGATGGAATCAGATTCTTCTTCAGTTGCATTTCTCTGATGATTAAGGGTGTTGAGCATTTTTCAAGTGTCTCTTGGCCATTAGAGATTCCTCCTTTATGAATTCTCTGTTTAGCTCTGTTCCCCATTTTTAGATTGGATTATTTGGTTTCTTGGCATTTAATTTCTTGACTTCATTGTAAATTATGGACATTAGCCCTCTGTCAGATGTGAGGTTGGTAAAGATCTTTCCCAACCTGTAGGTTGCCATTTTGTTAGAATGACAGTGTCCTTAGCCTTACAGAAGCTTTTCAGTTTCATGGGGTCCCATTTATTGATTGTTGATCTTAGAGACTGAGCTATTGGTGTTCTGTTAAGGAAGTTGTCACCTGTGCCAATGAGTTCGAGGGTTTTCCCCATTTTCTCTTCTATTAGATTTAATGTGTTGGGCTTTGTGCTAAGATCTTTGATCACTTGGAGGTAAGTTTTGTGCAAGGTGATAAATATGGGTCTATTTTCATCCTTCTACATGTCAATATCCAGTTAGACCAGCACCATTTGTTGAAGATGTTATCCTTTTTCCATTGTATGGTTTTGGTTTCTTTGTCAAAAATTAAGTGACCATAGGTGTGTGGGTTCATTTCTGGGTCTTCAATTCAATTCCCTTGATCCACTCGTCTGTTTCTATACCAGTACCATGCTGTTTTTATTACTATTGCTCTGTAGTACAGCTTGAAATCTGGGATGGTGATGCCTCCAGATGTTTTTTTAATTGTATAGGATTGATTTAGCTATTCTGTGATTTTGTTATTCTGTATGAAGTTGAGAATTGTTTTTTCCAGGTCTGTAAGAAATGTGTTGGTATTTTGATAGGAATTGCATTGAATCTGTATATTGCTTTTGGTAGGATGGCCAGTTTTATTTTGTTGATCCTTCCTATCCATGAGCATGGGATCTCTTTCCAACTTCTGATGTCCTCTTCAAATTCTTTCTTCAAAGACTTGAAGTTCTTGCCATACAGTTCTTTCACTTGCTTGGTTAGAGTTACCCCCAAGTATTTTATATTGTTTGTGGCTATTTTGAAGGGTGTTTTTTCCCTAATTTTTTTCCAGCTCATTTATCTTTTGTATAAAGAAAGGTTTCTGATTTTTTTTTTGAGTTAATTTTATATCCAGCCATCTTGCTGAACGTTTTTATCAGTTGTAGTACTTCTCTGGTGGAATTTTTGGGGTTGCTTATGTATACTATTATATCATCTGCAAGTAGGGATAATTTGACTTCTTCCTTTCCAATTTGCATCCCTTTGATCTCCTTTAGTTGTATTATTGCTCTTACTAGAACTTCAAGTGCTATGTTGAAAAGATATGGGAAGAGTTGGCATCCTTGCTTTGTCCCTGATTTTAGAGGAAATGCTAAAATTAGGAGGTTTCTCTTCATTTAATTTGATGCTGGTTACTGGCTTGCTGTATATCACCTTTATTATTTCTAGGTATCATCCTTGCATGCCAGCTCTCCTTAGGATTTTTAGTATGAAGCGGTGTCGGATTTTGTCAAATGATTTTTCAGCATCTAGTAGGATGATCATGTGTTTTTGTTTTCTTTCATCTTGTTTATATGGTGAATAATGTTGATGGACTTTTGTAAGTTGAACCACCCCCCACATTCCTGGGATGAAGCCTACTTGATCAAGGTGTATGATACTTTTGATGTGTTCTTAGATTTGATTTGCCAGTATTTTATGAAGTATTGTTGTGTCTATGTTCATGAGGGAAATTGGTCTGAAGTTCTCTTTCCTTGTTGGGTCTTTGTGTTTTAGGAATCAGGGTGACTGTGGCCTCATAGAATGAGTTTTGCAGTGTTCCTTCTGATTCTATTTTGTAGAAGAGTTTGAAGAGTATTGGTATTAGCTCTTCTTTGAAGGTCTGGTAGATTTCTGTACTGAAACCATCTGGCCCTGGTTTTGTTCTTTTGTTTTTTTGGTTGGGAGACTTCACTTCTTCTATTTCTGTAAGGGTTATAGGACTGTTTAATTTGTTAACCTGGTCTTGATTTAACTTTGAAAGGTGGAATCTATCAAGAAAATTGTTCATTTTGGTTATGTTTTCAAATTTTGTGGAGTACAGATCTTTGAAGTAAGACCTAAATATTCTCTGGATTTATTCAATGTGTTTTGTTATTTCTCCCTTTTCATTTCTGATTTTGCTGATTTGGGTATTTTCCCTCTGCCTTCAAGTCATTTTGGCTAAGGGCTTGTCTATTTTGTTGATTTTCTCAAAGAATCAACTCTTGGTTTCCTTGATTCTTTGCATTGGTCTTCCTGTTTGTAAGTTGTTGATTTGAGACCTATTTGACGATTTCCTGCCTTCTGTTAGTCTCATTATTTCTCTGTTTGGTTTCTGTCTCGATGACCTACCCATTTTTATGAGTGGGGTGTTGAAGTCTCCACTACTAATGTGTTCTAATTAATGTGTGGTTTAAGCTTTAGAAGAGTTTCTTTCACAAATATTGATGCCCTTGTATTTTGGGCATAGATATTCAGTACTGAGATGTCATCTTGATGAATTTTTCCTTTAATGAGTATGTAGTGCACTTCCCTGTCTTTTTTTTTTTTTGATTAACTTCAGTTGGAAGTCTATTTTATTTGATATTAGGATGACTACTCCAGCTTGCTTCCTAGGACCATTTCCTTGGAAAACCTTTTCCAGTTTTTTTACTCTGAGGTAGAGTCTATTTTTGTTAGTGAGATGCATTTCTTGGATGCAGCAAAATGATGTGTCTTGTTTAAGGATCCATTCTGTAGGCCTGTGTCTTTTCATTGGGTAGTTGAGTCCATTGATGTTGGGGAATATTAATGACCAAATGTGGTTATTTCCTGTTATTTTAATATATGTGGTGGTTTATGTGTTTTATTAAACACATTTTATTAGCATTTCCATAATCCTTCTCAAAAAGAAACTTTGAGATGTGTCACAGAGGTGTACACTATCTAAAAACTCATTAAGAATTGGGAAAACAGAGTTAAAACACCAACAATTATGAGAGGGTGGCTGATGATGCTAGACAAAGTCTCTTATTGTGTTCTTAGCCAGCACATGCAATATTTTCCACAATTCAATGATGAAGAGACAACATGTTTAAAATTTTAACAACTGGTTCACAATAACACAATAAGAATTAAGATTTATAACCTAGACATTTAGATTCAAAGCCTTTATACTATGCTTTATCTCAACTCCAATTACAGATGTCAAAACATAATCTGCTGTACCTTCCTCATTGGTAGAAAAATACATTGGGGACCCCTTCCAATATGAAATGGACCCTGCCTTTATGAGGGTAGATTATGCTAGGAAAGACAGATAATAAAATTTGAAACAGATAACAGATAAAATAAACAAAAAAGCAATTTCTGAACTAGAATGAAGAGTGGGAACAGCAGCAACAAAACCTGAGCAATGAGTTAACAGAAACGGTGACAAGAGAGGAAGTCTGTGCTTTCATTTAAATGACGCCTGTGATGTTTATTTTTTTTTGAACTGTCAACTTGATACAATCTGGCATCACCTGGGAAGAGAGTCTCAATGAGGGATTATCTACCTTAGGTTGGACTGACCATGTCAGTAGGTGATTGACTAAGTTAAGCTAGTTGACTGGGAAGTCTCAGCCCACTGTGGTTAGCACTTTTCTAGAAGCAAGGGATTCTGACTATGTGAGAGAAGTTATGTTGAATAAAAGGAAGCAAGCTAGCATATGTGCATTTATTTCTCTCTGTTCTTGATTTTGGGTGCAATGTAATTGGCCCTCTCAAGTTCTTGCTGCTGTGAAGCCCTCCTGTTATTGGTTAGCATATGGAACAATAAACTAAAATAAATCTGCATCCACTAAGTTGCTTTTAGTAACGAGAGTTTATCACAGCAACAGAGTGAGATTAGAACAGCACTTGGCCTAAGCAGGAAAAGGCGGCAAGATCTGTGTGCATTTTAAAAAGTTTCCCCATCATGTAAAGAGAATAAACAGAATGAAATGAAAGACTTTATTTTTGAGACCATGATTGTATTCCAAGAAAAGGTGTTGCTACGTGGTCTGATGTGATAATGATAGCAATTGATTAGAAGTGTCTTTTGTTGGTATACCCAGCTGAAGTTGTTTAAAGATCAGTGCAGGGTTGAGCAAAAGACAAGAGCTAAACATAATATCTTGACTTCTCTACAAAGGTGGGCTCCTTACTAAAAAACAAGCAAGCAAGTCAGACAGGAGCGATAAATAGAATGATGCTTCTCTGAGGCACCCAATCTAATTCAGGTAAAGACATTGGAGTATGCAGAAGTGACGGTGAGCCCGAGGATTCATCTGTGGCCAGAGAAAGTAACCTGTGGAAAAATTCAGGGTTCAGTGGAGATCCAGACGAAGGCACAGCAAAGACACACAGACAAGCCACAGTGACCACACTGCAGCTAATAAAAATGGTACAAGCC
Source organism: Lophiomys imhausi (assembly GCA_907164525.1). NCBI lineage: Eukaryota > Metazoa > Chordata > Mammalia > Rodentia > Muridae > Lophiomys > Lophiomys imhausi. The sequence goes on along the minus strand of CAJQZJ010034199.1, from coordinate 400,294 downwards.
CTCATGTGCAAAAGTTGTTGAATCTGTGTACAAGCACAGGAGTCTGTTTTTACTTTACAAAGGGCTGGCCCTTTAGAGACTATAAAATTTGTAAGGAAACTGTATGGGGAAGAATGTGGCTACACAGAAAGAAGAAGGCAAGCAGGTGGATTATTTGCGTCACTGGAGCTATGGTGCTTGGAGAGAGGGACCCGGGATTGAAGAAGGTGAGGAGATGTCCTACACTGTTTACTGACTGGAAGCCAATTGCTCTGCTCATTCAAAAATTTAAATTTTATTGAGATCAGTTTATAAACTGATAAACCTTACCATCAAAATCTAATGGTGTAATTATTCACTATGAAGTCCCCCTTATATAATAAAAGATTTAATTTGTACTGTGAGCATCTACTAATTTAATATATGCACCGTTCTCACTTCTATTATATCTGATCCAAAGCCAGTCAGAGCTATCCTTTACAAAGAAATATGGCCAAGTAATGACAATATGGGACAGGGCTCTGTATCATTTCCTAGTTTGCTGGGTTTTTAATTTATTTTATTTTATTTCAGCATTGTATAGAGTTGACTCGAGTTTCTTTCACAAACAAGTATGTGTATTTATTAGGTTTCTATTTCCATCCTTCGAAAGTAGACTATCCTTCCTCTAATATCTTTCCATTCTGAATTGGATCCTGAAAGTCCGTTATTGGACATTTAAACACAACAGTGCAGGAGGAGCCAAGGCCAGAGACTATTTTGTGAATATGGTAGAGTTAGAGAGTTTCAAAAAAAGGCCATATTTTGCTTCAATTTATGAGATTTCAAGAATTGTATCATAAAATTCAATCACATTTTGACTGCACTTTAATAATTACCAGACATTATTTATTCAAGAACTGTTAACACATGAGAGATCTAAAATAAAATATTTACTTCCAACAAATGAAATGTGATTAATTAAACATTAGTAAAAATAGATTAAAGAGGGCAAAAATGTTCCAGTATTTCTTCTGTTTTTTTTTTTTTTTAACTAAAAATAAATCGAAGAAACTAATACAATGAATGTTATCCATATGACTGGGTAGGCTCCTTGTGTTTAAGGTGTATTTTACATGGGGTCCCTTCCAGGCACCCATTTCTAATGGGTGGCAAATTCTCTTTTGACTCTAGAGTCTCCCAGAGAGGCCTCTACCTCTGACTGTCAAAGATCTTAACAATTCACTTTGATTTCACCTATCATCAGAGGGGAGGAAGAGTAAGGTCAGGGTTTCCCACACTTGTTTTTATCAGCATGCTTAGCTAAGTGATGTGTGTCCCAGCCATTGCCTTCTTTGTTGAGCTATTTGGAAAACAGCCAATCTCTGATTAAACTGGGACAATTTTAATCATGCACTCAAGGGACACAGATGCAAGATTAATAGAATTCCCCCTGCTGTAGGAGTATAGCTCTAAATGGAACATGAGAAATCTCATATTGCATCCCTGAGTTCTGAGAGGAATTATGGGGAAAATGCCCTCATGTAGGTCTACCTTGACTACTAAAGGAAGTACACATCTTCACTTCAGTGTTTGCTTCTCAATGTAAATGTGGACTGTCACCAGATTTATTATGTAATCCAAGGTAGTTTGTGTCAGTTAAGTAAATTAATGAAGATACGTAAGAGTTCATAGTCTCCTCAGCGCACAACAGAATCTTTTTAGCCACCCTGCCATCTCATCTCTTCACACCAATGAACAACTACCAATTGCAACCTTACTCCAAATGCTTACTGGGTCAGTATCTTCATAGTGGGAAGAACATGCATTTGAGAATATGAATTTCCTAATTTCTGTAAGGTTTATTTTCTATTTACAGTGGTTTTTTATGTTTTTCCTTTTAGTCTTTCTGGACAATCATTATGATTGGAAAAGACTACAGTAAAAGAACATGGGATTGAGTCAGTTTTTCAATCTCTCCTTACATTCTGATATACAATATCTCCCTAAAACAAAATATAAATAAGTGGGTCATGGAATATGTACTTCTTGCCATGAGTATCCATGAATTGCCACTAACTATGTGCTTACTCAAACAGAAAGAAAAGAGACACTTGGAACACCCAAATCTGAGGAATCCTCAAGTTGTTCACAGGGTTTCTGCAGGGTGTATATGGGCCTTCTCCTCAAGTTGTTCACAGGGTCTCTGTGGGGTGTATATAGGCCTTCTCCTCAAGTTGTTCACAGGGTCTCTATGGGGTGTATATGGGCCTTCTCCTCAAATTGTTCATAGGGTCTCTGTGGGGGGGGGTATATGGTCCTTCTTCTCAAGTTGTTCACAAGGTGTTTGTGGTGGGGTGTGTATCAGCCTTCTCCTCAAGTTGTTCATGGGGTCTCTGTGGGGTGTTTATGGGCCTTGAGGAAGAAACCTTGCATCTCAGTCCTTTGCTGAGAGAGGGATGACAGCAGCAGAACACCGGGAGGGGAGAAGGGAAGGGACAGTGATCTAGATGTAAATTGAAAAAAAATAAATTAATTTAAAAAAGTAATTAACTAAGCATAATAATATAATGAAAATAAAAAGTAATATTTTCAAATGATAATATAGCAAAGGCATGCCTTACTGGCATGGAATGAAAAAATGATCTTAATTTCATGTTAGAATGTTAGACTGTAGATTGCCACACCCTCTTGGATATCAACTTGTAAGTTTTTTTAAATATAAAAGATATTTTCATTGTTTGGTAGTAAAAATTCAGCTAAGAGTTTAAAAATACTATAAGAAAATTAAGGCTTACTACAGTTCAAATTTGTTTTCTAAATCTCTAAGAGTTGAAGTAATTTGGAACTAAGATAAAATATGTGAGCAGGGCAGTGTTAGCCCATGCCATTTATCCCAGCAGACAGGCAGATGATTATAGAATCAGTTGTCTTCTGAATTTTAGTATTACAATGAATAGGGTTGTCATGCTTCACACCTTTAATCAGAACATTGAGAGGCATGCACCTTTAATCTGAACACATTGGATACAGAAGCATGCAGATGTCTGAGTTCAAGGCCAGCCTGATACAGAGCAAGGTCCAAATAGAGAAAAACTTAGATCAAGGTGTGGTGGTTCACACCTTTAATCTCAACACTTGGGAGGCACATGCCTTTGATTCCAGCACTTGGGAAGCAAGGGCAGGCACATAGGATTTGCAATGATTTAAGATTAAAAGTTGCTTGCAAAAGATGTGCTGAAATTCCAAGGGAATGTCTTGTGTGATATCAAAATATATACTCTTAAAGGTATATTTAGTTCTAAAATTTCAAAAGAATTTCCTTTAATCTCCATTGGAAGATAATATGTTTTCTGTTGCCAAAAAATTCAATTTGCTCTAAGAAAGTTATTACCTATCAAAAAAGTAATACCTCAGAGTTAGGATTAGAACAGGGTTTTGTTCTTATTTTTCCAGGAGATTAAAAACATCCAACTAAGGAGTACAGAGACAACTAGAAAACCGAAACTTCTGAAGAAAAGGGTCCAGATATAAGAGAGGACAAAACAAGTAGCCCAATGATCCACCCTCACAGATTGCCTCAATAGCTGTTTCCTCAAGACCCTACATCCAGAACAACTTCAAAACAGCTAGCTAAGATGGCCCAACCTCATAGACTGTTCTAGCAAGGACTTTAGTAAAACCCTGAACTTTCCCACCCAAAGTTCAACTTCTGACTACAAACTTCTCAGGACATTTAAATCACTGAGCACAAAGAGACTGGATATCAAAATATTACTATTAACTTGTTTAACCATTTTTCCATTCTTATTTGGGCCCCTGAACAGGTTTCCAATGTCTCAAATCAGCAGATAGAAATTTCAGGAGAACAATGCCGAATTCTCAGGAGGTGAGGTGGGTAATGTTTTTGGTTATTTGTGGGTTATAGATGTTTGATGCCATTTAGAGGGATTGGTTACAAGTTGTTAAATGATCTTGTTAAACAAGGTTTAGGAGGTTAGACCCAGGGATTTCTCTCTTTTTCTTTTCTCTGTCCTTCTTTAACTCTTATGTAGGGGGAAAAGACTTGAAAAGAACAAAAAAAGGGATATAGACATGACATAGGAATGATAAAAAGAAAGGGGTAGATTATTGAATCCACTCTTATATGTTTGTTATTGATACAAAATTAAGGTTATATTTGGCTACATTGGTATAAATCTTTGTATATTGACATAAAATTAAGGTTATCTCTTTTTTATTTATCGTTTCAGACATTCATTTTTATTTTTTTATTTTTTTTATAAATACTTTATTGTTTTTCTTCAAGTTACATCTCAGTCACAAACCCCTCCCTATCCCGCCCTTCCACCCTCTTCCCCCCAGAAGTTTCCCCTTTCAGTACACAGATGGTTCCTTCTCTTATAACAGTAAGTATTATACAAAACAACAGATATAAATATGCCACATTTATGAGAGTTAAATGGCCCAGTATACCTTCCCAATGTCCAGTTTATACATATTTGGCCCCTGACTTTAACATTCTACTATCTAACCATCTCCATGAGTTTAAAGGTCTATATATGACTCAACATTCATATTAACTTGCAACACACTTTTAAGAGTATCTTCTTAGATCTATAACACCCTCTTGATTCCTAAACAACTCAAAATTTAACTATGAGACTCTAGCTGTCTATTCTTCAACCACCTCAGAGACCTGAGAGGGATAAATATATCTGCTTATATAGGAAGTGCAGGGCCTGCAGCTTCCAAAACTAAGAAAGGACATACCAATGACTGCCTGGACAGTTCCCATTTTGTATATGGATGTAATATTAAGATTGTATTGGGCTACATAGGTATTGACCTTTGTATATTGATACATAATTAAGAGTATATTTAACCACAATTGAATAGATCTTTGTATATTGATACAAAATTAAAGGTAACGCTTCCTAATGGTATCATACCTAGAGATACTTAAAAATAAAATGTGAAGCTCTGGCCTCTTGATACCAACCGTCTAAAACGGTCTAGGATAGTTAAGTAAAACAAACTCCTAGTCATGCAAACATGTCACTTTGTTAGCTACTATGACAGTCTATCACAGATATTCTCTAAACTACCCAGTAATGAAGTTGCTAAGAGACAAGCAACATTTGCTTATCTAAATACAAGAGATGGATAGGGCATCTTCAAACACCCCAAGAGATCTGCAGAATATGGCATTCAAAGATGTTATCTTAAATTAAGATTTTCTTTTCTTTTTTTTTTTGATATCGAGACATATCAGCGCCTGACAGCACCCCCTATTCTACTCCAAGTAGAAGATAAGCATCGAAGAACCTCCACTGTAAGATGGTTGAATTAGTGGCAAGCCTATCTCTTGGCATGAAAAAACCCCTTGCACCAACTGCAGACAGACTGCTGTCCAAAAAGGACAAAACTTGGTAGCAGGGAAGTCGACAGCCTTACTCTGCCAAGACAGGGTAGGTAAGTCCTTCATAATCCCTGCTGTACAACAAATGTCTGTCAGAGAAACAGGACCCAAAGGCTGAAGACTGATGCAGGAATGTATGGAAAGGTTATCTCTTTTTAAGGTATTGTACCTACGTAATGCTTAAAAATACAATGTGAAGTTCTAGGCCTTTTTATACAATTATTGCAACCTGTTTAGGATGATTAAGAAATGATAATTAATAGTCATTTAAACTTGTCATTTTGTTAGGTACTAGTTTAGTGTAGCACTGAAGTTTTCTAAGCTAATCAGATATTAAGTTGCTAAAGGACAAACAAAAATTTCTTATTAAATATATGGAGATACATAGATGGTCTTCAAAAACCCCAAGAGTGCTGTAGAATATGGCATTTAAAGATGTTTTCCTAACTTAAGATTCTTTGATATTGAGACATGTCAGCTCCTGACAGCACTCCCCATTGTACTTCAAGTAGATGATGAGGATCAAAGAATCTCCATTTGGAGATGGCTGCATTAGAGGCAAGCTCATCATTGTGCAAGAGAAAGCCCTTGTTTCAACAATAGACACAATGCTGTCCAAAATGGACAAATCTTGGAAGCATGTAACTAGCTCTGCCACTACAGGATGGACAAGTCCTTCATAGTTCCAGCTTTACAGTTAATGTCTGTTGGAGATACTGGGCCAAAAGGCTGAAGATAAATGCTCCAACTATATAGAGAGAAACTGGGGACTTTTCAGGCAGCTAGTTATCTGTCATTTCATAGTTTTGGAAGTTGTTTGCTCTGCACTTCCTGTTTATTCAGATATATTTATCCTTCTCATGACTCTGGTGTTGTTGAAGACTAGATAGTCATAATCTAACAATTTCCTAATTGTTCTTATTGTTTTGTATTGTATTCATTGTTATAAGAAAAAGAGTCTTTTATTGGACTAAAAGGGGCCAATGTTGGGAGAAAAGATATAATAAAAAAATCCATAAATTGAAAAGTTTTTCAGACAAATTTAGTATCTGTGTGGTAAGGATTTTATTTATACATTTAACTGAACCAAGTACCAATTTTATGAAACAATTCAGGATATTTGAATTCTCACTTGATATTTGGTGATGACAAAAATGTATTTTACCTTTTGGATTTGATAATAGTAGACTATATAATCAAAAATTCTAATATTTTCAGATATACAAAACAGTGCCATGAAGAAAATGGCATGGACAATGTCTGCTAATGTGTTTGAGTAGCACCTATAATATATTTGGTGGTCCTACAGTGTAATAACATTATTCTCTTCACTTTGACCCTTTAATCACAAAATTTTTTCATTATGACATGATTTACCCATCAAACTGCTTTCTAAATAGCCTGTTTATACCTATGGAACAGTGTTTCAGCTTTGGCCAGAAAAATCCAATTTTACAGTGGTCATTGATGACTGCAGAGATTTATAATATGTCCAAGTATTGAAAATGAGCAATAGCTGAGTGTCCAGCTTCTAGGCCTCAGGGAGCATCATGAATTAAGGGGAAGAGATAATATAAGAGCTAAAGTTAGGGCGAGCATAATATGAAATGTTAAAGTCTGCCATGATGTGGCCAGTGTGCTCTTGAACTCACAACTGTTGTTATTACCTGCACTGGATGTACACAAATTTGGGACATTCAACATCCTGTACTAATTTGGTGGCAAGGAGCACAGGATGCCTTACTTCTATCTGCTTTTTGAGTATTTATATGCAGTTAACAGAAGATGGGAAGAGAGAGGAACGGAAGAGACAGAGACACATGGAGAGAGAGAGAGAGAAAGGAAGGGGGAGACAATAGAGAGTAACAGGAGATGAATACAATCAAAATATATTGTATGTATTATCAAAAAGTCATAATGAAAAACATTATTATGTATAATTAATTCATGCTAATGAGAACAATATTTCTTCTCCACATAGCAGCCAATTGATTTCTTAAACATATAACACAGATGGCAATCTTAGCAAACATTTATAAAATATGTGATGTGTGTCAGTTACTCCCAGCCATTTTCATACACTTAAGCTGTTTAAAACGGGCCTTTTTGATAGCTTTATTGCAGAGTGGGCAATGAAGGATCATGAGAGGCCAGTGCCCAAGTCAGGTCTAGGTGTTTCACATGATTGTCTTGTCACTCCATCACTTGTGTTACTTTTCCTTAGAAGCTGGGAAGCTCCCTGCTTCCACGTGAGTGGCTTTGAAGTTTTGAGCATGGTTGCTCTGTTCCACTTCTCATAATTAGAGTAACCAGAAAGACAGGACACTTTGTTCTACTATATCTTTCTGGAGAGAACAATTTTTCTATGTAATCAGCTCTGAGGAGACACACTTTTCCAATCTAGAGAAAGATATCCAACCTGCTAATCCATCCTGAGAGCCCACATGTCCTCTTTTATCATTAGCTCTCCACTTCTTCTCTCACTCAGGTTTTCCATTGGTCTCTGTCTCTTTATAGAGTTTTCTAAGCAGTTTCTCACCTAAGAATCTTTGCTGTCTTCTAGGAAAACTATTATTGTGTTTTCTGGGGGAAAACATTTTCTACATATTTTATTCTGCTTTTTATTTCCTTAGATGTGGCATGGGTGTTATCTCTCTCTAGCAGTGGAAACAAGAGGAGTGAAATCTGTAGAAAATCCTTCCATAATGATCTCCAGCATGTGTCCTTACTTGATGGACTGGCTCACACATACTTCTGGACATTCTGATTGCAAAAATGAGATTGATGAGCATTGTGATGAACATCTTAGACAGACTGATGACTACTTCCTAGCCTGCTATGGCCCTCTGAGGCTGCTGTTCACTGTTCACATTTCTGAACTTTTGTTATCCCTGTCTTCTTGCTGTTCTTGCCACAAGTCTCTCTGGACCTTCATGTGCTTGGGTTTTATGGTTGGTCTGTATGTATAGCTTTCTCTCCCACCACTGCACAATGTCTCCTGTTCTTACTGTTGTTAGGGGAAACAACACATACTCAGGGAAAACTTCCCTGTGCATCTATGTGGCAGTGGCCCTCAGCCACTATACCACACTACCATCCTTCAGTTCATAGCACTTCAGCACCCAAGCTTTTCACATCTGCTTTTCCATGATGTGTCAAACATATGAAACTTATTCACCATTATTATTTGGCTCTCCAGAGCCCTCACTAGTCTTATCAGTGGAATTATTTTCATTGACTCTAGTTCACACATATCACTAAGTACCAATGGATATAGGTGAAGCAGAGATCAGCTCACATCCAGTTTTGATAATATGATTTTACATTTTGCATGGCATATTTTTAAGCAAAAAAAAAAAAAAAGAAAGAAAGAAAGAAAGAAAGAAAGAAAGAAAAAACATCAATCTGGAGTGAGATCATCTTCAGAGTTTTACACTCTTCAGTGCATAGCTGAACCTGCAAATTAATTAATTAATGTAGTTATTAGTAAGTATAAATTGTAACATTAAGCTGGCCGAGTAGCCGGCAGCTTGGCAGAGGAACAGGCGGCCTTGCCCAAGTCCCTTAACCAGTTGCCTAACTGAGAAAGAGCCCCAGGACCAAGGGTGGCCTACACAACCTGTAACCTAAACTCTGTTAATTAATATAAGTGGTTATATTAGGCCGGTAGAATTACCAGTGGCTTGACGGAAGAACTGCCTGTGCTCAAGGGGAGTCTGAGAGTCTGGGACTGCTTGGACTGAGGGCCTATAAGCTGACACAGTCTTTTCCCCAATAATTAAACATACCAAGACCTTTTAATGTTTTAACGCTTAGGCCTTAGCTGGGCAAACTCTCAATTAGCTACTCTAAGTTAACCCGGATTGGATCACGTAATCCCAAACCAACATGTGCCTGCGAGTACCTTCCAACATTCTCCAGATGTCTGTCTCCTGTGTCTCCTGGTGGAAAGAAAGAGTGTCTGTGTGTGCCCAGAGTTCCTGTGCTGATCTCAGGAAGTCCCGCCTTCCTATACTCTTTCTGCCCAGCTAATTGGCCATAAGCGACTTTTATTAACCAATCAAGAGAATGGATCAGAAGGGGCGGTAACCAGATCTCAGCATTGAATTCAATGTATCAGAAACAATATTAGACCTTCCCTCAACATCTCCCCCTTTAAGTCTTGCAAAAGGCTGCTTTTCTTAATAACAATAAATACAACAATAAGAACAATACAGTAACAATAACATAAATACAATAAAAACAATTATGAAAACTAAAAGGTGTGACATACATTCTCAACATCCAGTCCATATGTATTTGACTAGTTAACTAGGACATATTCTATTACATGTCTCTCTTGATGAGTTTAAGGTTCTATACCTAATTCAACTTCCATCTTAACTTACATTATTAACTAAACCATCTTAACCTTAAAACATCCTTTTAATTCCTAGATGATTTAAAATTTACTGTGATGCTATAACTATGTAGTCTTCAATCACATCAGAAACTTGAGAAGGATACATATATCTGAATAGATAGGAAGTGCAGAGCAAGCAACTTCCAAAACTATGAAATGACAGACAACTGGCTGTCTAGATAGTCCCCAGTTTCTATAACATTGGAGCATCATCCTCAGCATTCTGTCCAAGCATGTCTCACAGACCTAGTTGTGGAGCAGGAAATAAGATTTACCCACTCTGTCTTTGCAGAATCAGGCCATCAATTTACCTGCATTGAGCTCTGGTCCATCTTTGGACTGTATATAGTCTGTTGAGAGAGCAGGGACATATTTGACCAGTAGGAATTATCTCCTGATGTGAGAATTCTTGATGCTCATTGTCTCCTTCCAAATCCAACGGGACCTGTCAGGAGCTGACAGTCTCATGTCAAAGAATTTTGAAAATCATAAAAATATCTTTAAATGCCATATTCTACAAATCTCTTGAAGTCTTTGAAGACCATCTATCCATATCCATTGAGTAAGCAAATGTTGTTTGTCTCTAACAACTTAATATCTGTTTAACTTAAAACCTCTGAAATTAACTAACTTAATTATCCTAATAAAATCATAAGTTTGAATGACTATAAACATGCATTTTTAATTATTCTAAACAACTCAAGTTCAATTGAAATTTTATAAGTACTATGCCTTCAACCCCATGAAAGACATAAGAAGGGATAAAGTTATTACTTGAGTAGGAAGCATAGGAAAGCAGCTTCCAAAAATAAATATGACAGTTTGTGATAGTTACTGTCAAAAGGATTAGAACGTCACATTTCAAATTTAAGAATTACATAGGTACAATACCTAGTCAAAGTATAGCCTTAATTTTTTTATCAGTATACAAAGATCTATAGGACTAGATTCAATAATCTACCCTTTTATCTTATCAATTCTATACTATATATCCATATTCACTCTCTTTCTTCTTTTCAAGTCTTCTCCTCCTAAATATGAGAGAAAGAAGGATAAACAAAGAGAAATAAATCCCTGAGCCTAACCTCCTACACTTTGCTTAACAAGACCATATAACAATTTGTAACCATTCCCCCTAAATGACATCTATAACCCATCAAATAACCAAAGAATCATCCACCCCACTTTTTGGGAATGGGATGTCGCTCTCTTAAAACTCCTTCCTGCTGAATTGGGATGCAGAAAACCTGTTTAGGGGCTGAAATAAAATTTAAAAAATGGGTAAGCAAGTAAATTGTAACATTTGTTGTCCAGTCTCTATGTGCTCAGCGATTCGAATGTTCTGAGCAGTTTGTAGTTCAAAGCTGGACTTTGGTAGGAAAGTTCAGGGGTTTATCGAAGTCCTGTCTGGAACAGTCTTTGAGGCTGGGCCATCTCAGCAAGCTGTTTGAAGTTGTTCTGGATGCAGATTTTGGAGGAAACAGCTATTGAGGCAGTCTATGAGGCTGGATCATTTGGGTTACTTGTCTTGTTTTCTTTTGACTCAGGTCCCATTTTTCTGAAAATATATAATTTCTCACAAGTAACATATAGTTCTGCAATTACAAAAATGCCTTGGATGTGCAGGATGCACAAATCAATGAAGGAATATTTTCTATTCTTTGAACAGAAGAAAGACATTTGTAAGTCTGCATATATGCCATAAAAGATGGCATGTAATAACTTTCCTAGGGCAAATTGCCTTTTGGACAATAGAAGAAAAACAATTTTTTATTTTTCAAAAGAAGTCTTGAAAAGTTGAAACTAAACTTTATCTTTAAGTGTATATAAAACATAATAATCTTAACTTTCTATCAATATCTATTATAAAAAACAATCTTAAATTTCTATCAATATCTATTAATATAACAAAATAATCTTAAGTTTTTAATAATAAAAGAGACAAAAAATAGAGTGAGGGAAAGAAGAAAATTCCTGAATCCAATTCACCACACATAATATATATCCATTCATACTAGACGACAACAAACAATCACAACATATAACATTAAACACACAAAAATTCCATTCCATTTTTTGGGAATGGAGGGTAAATATTTTTGGGTACCCTTCAAAAAAAGATATTGGCCAATTCCCGGGAAAGTTACCTATAGCTTTTGTTGTCCAGTCTCTGCATGATCAATCATTTTTTGGACTAGCGCTTTTAAAAATTATTTGCATGCAAAGTTTTTGAGAAAACACTGATTGAAGCAGTATGTTAGGTTGAATCTTCTGGCCCATTTGTCTTGTTTTTATTGTCATTCAGTCCTTGGCTCTGAAAATAAATTTTTGCTCTAAATTTGAGCAAATGGAAGGCCTAGAATAACTTTGTAAGTCCATTCTAAGGCATAAACTCTTCCATCCTGGATAAAAGATTGGAATATTATGAACACCATAAATTCTATCCACTCTGGATAAAAGATTGGAATATCATGAAAACCATACAGTTAATAATATACTCTTACCATGCGAAGACATTCATTTTTCAGCTAATGGGAGGTTCTCCCTGGTCAGATCTAATCTTTATAAGTTTTGTTGGTAACCACATTTTTTCATTCCCTGTAGACACATAGGCATAACCATGTCCCCATCTTAAAACCATTGCAGGTTTCCACCTTAAATCTTCACTGAGCATAGTCCCTGCCCACTGAGGTATTCGTTCCATGGATATTAGGGTCTGGCAAGTCAATGACGGAGTAGACGGGTAAGTCTCGGCCACCTAAGACAGGGCAGTCCCGAGTGGGGAGGTTGACCCAGAGACGGGTAAGAGTTTGAGCACAGCCCTCCTACAGGCTCAGGCCCACCGTGAGATCCCCAGATATGGGGATTATGAAGCCTTTCCCGGGACTTCTACCAACATTTTTAAAAAACAAAAAAGGAGGAACTGTAGAGAGCTGTGATGTGCCGCGCCCTAGAGATGGCGCCGGTTTCCGCCTTCCACCAGCCCGATGGTGAGCGCTCTCGGTGGTGAACAGTTCCATGTTTGGTTGGGACCACTGATCTGGCTTGCTTCCGCATACGTGGGCCTGTAAGATAGCACCACGTGGCTTTACTTGACTGGCTGTTCATATAGTATTTAGCCTGTGGGTTGGGTCTGCCCCATTATTCGGAAGACTGTTTTCAAGGGACCTGAATAAACTGCTTGAGAATAGCTTTTGCGAGTTGCGTCATCCTTGCTGGTCGAGGGGGACACGACATTCAGATATCTTTTCTATGTATGTCTTTAATTTTTTACTTTGTTTATGTGGTAAGAAAATCCATTCCATAATACTATCTTCCCATTGCATAATAAGCCCTGTAGAAGAATGAGTTGGTGGTAAAATGACCAAAATACAATCAAGTTGGAGATCAATTCGATCTATGTATGCATATTGCAATCTTTGTTCTACCAACATTAATTCCTTTTCTGCCTCAATAGTTAAACATCTTGGATTGTTTAGATTTGAATCCCCTTGTAATGTTTGAAACAAATTACTTAACTCATAAGTACTTAAACCAAGGGTGGGCCTTAGCCAATTTATGTCTCCCATTAATTTTTGAAAATCATTAAGAGTTTTCAGTTGGTCTCTACGGATCTGTACCTTTTGCGATCTTATTCTCTGTTGACTTATTTTATAAGCCAAATAGTTGATTGAATCTCCTCTTTGCATTTTTTTCAGGAGCAATTTTTAACCCCCATAGTGGTAGAATTCTTTGCATTTCCTTAAATAAGTTCTCTAAAATAACTACATCAGAATCAGCCAACAAAATATCATCCATATAATGATAGATAATAGATTGAGGAAACTGCTTATGCATTATTTCTAATGGTTTTTGTACAAAATATTGACACACAGTTGGACTATTCAACATTCCCTGTGGAATCACATTCCAATGATACCTCTTGATTGGTCTGCTGTTATTATTAAGAGTAGGTACAGAGAAAGCAAACCTTTCCCTATCATTCTTATGCAATGGAATTGAGAAAAGGCAGTCTTTTAAATCAATTACTATTAAAGGCCATGACTTTGGTAACAGAGAAGGTAAAGGTATACCAGGCTGCAAAGGACCCATAGGTTGAATTACTCTATTTACAGCTCTCAAATATGTTACCATTCTCCATTTACCCGATTTCTTTTTTACCACAAACACAAGAGAATTCCATGGGCTGGTAGACTCTTGTATATGACGATCCTCCAGCTGTTCTTTTACCAATTGCTCAAGAGCATCCAAGTTTTAAATTTGGAAACTCGATACCTGGGGTGTCCTCTGTTTGGACACTAGATATAGCTTGCAGTTGTTGTTGAATACTCATATCAATACCTTCCTCAAAAGTATCTATAATCTCAATGTCTGGGGTGTCCTGTGTTTGGACACTAGACATAGCTTGCAATTGTTGTTGAGTACGCATATCAATACCTTCCTCAAAAGCATCCATCATGTCATCATTTCTTATTTCTGGCATTGAAGGACTATTAATTTGAGTACCCCATTGTTGTAAGAGATCCCTTCCCCATATATTTATGGGTACACCAGCCACATAAGGTCTCAACTTCCCTGTTTGCCCTTCTGGTCCCACACAGTTAAGTCCTCCTACACTTTGCTTTACATGTGATAATTTACCAATTCCTATAAAATGTGTAGGAACCCTTTGAAGTGGCCAGTTTGGATTTCAAGACTCAATGAGAGGACAGTGACATCAGCTCCTGTGTCAAGCAATCCTTCTATTTCAATACCATTCATTTGTATTTTTAATTTTGGTCTCTTATCACTCACCATTGTTTGCCAATACACACGTTTTCCAGTATTTTCAACTGCTCCTGTTCTGACTATTGAAACAACCTTGCCCTTGGTGTAAAGAAACAGCAGCAGTTGGGCAATTTTGTCCCCCGCATTAATTGTTATCTCTTTCCATATGGATGTCATAATTTTAATTTCTTCCTGAAGTCTCCATCTATAATACCTGGATGAATAAAGAATCCTTGACAAGTTAATCCATTTTTTCCAAATATTAATCCTATTGTCCCTGATGGTAAAGGACCATAAATACCAGTGGTTAACATATTACATTCATCTGTTTTGCATAATGTTTTAGATTCATCTCTGGTCAAATCTAATACTGTAGTACTTTCAGTAGACTGTAAAAGATCAGCAATAGTTAATTTTGTTCTTTGCCTGTTTGTTTCCCTCTGGTTGGATGATGGATGATGGTTCACATTGTTTTGGGGGGCCTAAACCGGTAGGCCCCTCCCCTAGTTTCCCGGCAAGGGGTTACCTCTGATATCCATTTCAGCTCTTTAATTCCAGGACCAGTGTTTACCTTTTCCACAACGAGTACAAAATCCTGGAGGCCTTAACCTTCTATTGCCATTAAAAACCGTCCATTCCCTTCTACGACCATGATCTGCAGAGTCCAGGCACCTATCATTTTGAGTTCTGGAGGATTCAGCCTTACAATATCTTTGGAAATGACCAAGTTCACCATTGTTAAAGCACTCATTAAGACCCCTAGCAATTGCTTGTTCTATGACATTAGTCTGATGCTCCTGAAAACCAATATCAGCTATTTCTGTTATCCATTCATCCACTGGGGATCCTCGAGCTTTCAATGGCCTAATTGCCCTTTGTCATTCAGCATTTGCATTTTCATATGCCAAGGCATTTATCAAGTCCTGTCTGGCAATAGGGTTATCTACATTTCTCTCCACAGCTGAAGTCAATCTCCCTAAAAAGTCCTAGAAGGTTTCCTGAGGACCTTATATTATCTTGGTAAATGAAGTAAACCTTTCCCAGCCTCAGCCACCATATCCCAGGCTCTCAGAGCTTCAACATGACATTTTTCTATGACAATATCTTCAAATTGAGTCTGTAACCATATGTTAGCATAAGGTCCCTCACTAAGCATTTGGTGGGTTGTGACATTTATTCCCCTTGCCATATTTTGCTGCTCTAATTTTGTGGCTTCATGTCTCCACCATGGCAACCTTTGTAATTGCTGGCTACCTTCTAGCACAGCTGATATCAGTCCCTTCCAATCTTGGGGAATGATTCTATTTTGTATAGCCCAATTATTTATCATCTGTTTAACAAATGATGAGTACATTACATAAGTGACAATAAACTTCTTAAATCTTTTTAAATCCAAAATGTCTATTGGACGCCATATTAATTCCTGATGGAGTTGACCGTTATTATCATCAGGCCTAATTTGAAACATAACTGGAAAAACTGATGGTGATTGTGCAGTACCATGCAGCTCCTCTAGGAGCACACTTGGTTCCAAATTAGTACCATTACCTACCTGGTTTTCTACTGGTACATGCGGCAACTATGGAGACCTAGCTGGAAAAGAACTTGGTATTTTCTCAGTTCCAGTCACCTGCCCTTCCAGAATTTTCTTAAGCTCCTCAATCTGCATTTGCATACTTTTTAATTGTGTAACAGACGTCTTCCTTATGACAAAGCAATAAAAGTAAAAAAGTAAACAGCATAAAACATCCGTTCTGATTGAAAAACAGTATAGAGGTCAGAAATAAACATTGCCATATTGTCAACAACCAGCATCATAGTTTCAAAATCTGCAGTTTTCTCTATAGTTTTGAAACTAAAATTACCCATAATGCCTTACCACGTTGAGTGCCACCTGAAACTGCAAATTAATTAAATAATGTAGTTATTAGTAAGTATAAACTGTAAGATTAAGCCGGTGGAGTAGCCGGTGGCTTGGCAGAGGAGCAGGCGGCCTTGCCCTAGTGCTTTTACTGGTTGCCTAACTTATCCTGGAGAAAGAGCCCCATGACCAAGGGTGGCCTACAGCACGTGTAACCTAAACTCTGTTAATTAATATAAGTTGTTATATTAGGCCGGTAGAATTACCAGCGACTTGGCGGGAGATTTGCCTGGGCTCAAGGGGAGTCTGAGAGTCTGGAAGTCCAATGGCCCGGGACTGCTTGGACTGATGGCCTATAAGCTGCCACAGTCTTTTCCCCAATAATTAAACACACCAAGACCTTTTAATATTTTAACGCTAGCCCTTAGCTGGGAAGACTCTCAATTAGCTATTCTAAGTTAACCCAGATTGGATCACCTAATCCCAAACCACCATGTGCCTGCAAGTACCTTCCAGCATTCTCCAGATGTCTGTCTCCTTCTGTATCGCCCGGCAGAAAGAGAGAGTGTCTGTGTGTGCCCAGAGTTCCTGTGCTCATCTCAGGAAGTCCCGTCTTCCTATACTCTTTCTGCTCAGCTAATTGGCCATAAGCACTTTTATTAACCAATCAAAAGAATGGCTCAGAAGGGGTGGTAACCAGATCTCAGCATTGAATTCAACGTATCAGAAACAATATTAGACCTTCCCTCAACACATAGCTTTGGATTCTTCACATACAATTAGTCATACACTTCTTTTTTTAACATTTATTTATTAATTCAAGTTACAGCTCCATCTTAGCCCCTTCCCTCCAACCCCTCCCGGTCCCACCCTCCCACCCTCTACCTCCTCTCCCACCTATCCTACTCTTGTGTTGTGAGGTGCCTCCATGTATCAGCTCCCTCAGTTCAGCAGTCATATGAGGGCTAAGAGTTTCCTCTTGCACAGGGGGCATACATGGCAGTTATACTGGGGTGTACACTCCCACTAACAGATAAAAAAATCCAGGTTCCTGTTGTTTTGGGTCTATTGATTGTAGGATGATTATCCTGTACTATATGACTGAAATCCAGTTATAAATGAATATATGCCATGTCCATTTTTCTGGGTCTGAGTTATCTCACTCATGATGAGCTTTTCTAGTTCTATCCATTTCATTGAATATTGCATGATTTTGTTGTTTCTGATAGCTGAGTAGTATTCCATTGTGTAAATGTACCACAGGATTTTTTTTTTTTATCCATTCTTCAGTTGAAGGACATCTGGGTTGTTTCCAGTTTCTATCTATTACAAATAAAGCTGCTATGAACATAATTGAGCAGATGTCCTGTGGTTTGGTGAGCAATCTTTTGGCTATATGTTCAGGAGTGGTATGGCTGAGTCTTGAGGTAGAGCTATTCCAAGTTTTCTAAGATATCACCAGACTCATTTCCATAGTGGTTGTACAAGGTTGCACTCCCACCAGCAATGGAGGAGTGTTCCCCTTTCTCCACAACCTAGACAGCATATTCTGTCTTTTGAATTTTTTATTGTATCCATTCTGACACATGTGAGATGGAATTTCAGAGTCATCTTGAGTTGCATTTCTCTGATGATTAAGAAAGTTCGGCATTTCTTCAAAAGTGTCTCTCAGTACTAGAGATTCCTCTTTCATGCATTCTCGGTTTAGCTCTGTACCCCATTTTTGATTAGATTATTTTGTTTCTTGGTGTTTAATTTCATGAGTTCTTTATAAATTTTGTATATTAGCCTATGTTGGATGTGGGATTGGTGAAGATATTTTTCCAATCTGTAGACTGTCATTTTGTTTTAATGACAGTGTCCTTTGCCTTACAAAAGCTTTTCAGTTTCATAAGGTCCTATTTATTGATTATTGGTCTTAGAGTCAGAGCTATTGGTGTTCTGTTCAGGATGTTGCCACCTGTGTCAATGGGTTTGACGTTTTTCCCCACTTAATGTAGTTTTGAAGTCCCAAATAGAGAGTTTGTAATCAAGCTTTCATGTAAATTCTAGGACTTTCCCCTATGTTATGAGAGTTGAAAGTCATATCTTTCTTTTATAGAAAAGCCAATTTTAATCTTTCTTCTATGAACTTTATTTTAGTGAGTCCTGTGTTGTTATTTCAGGCTTAGTGTTGATTCTTGGTAAAGTATGAATTAGATTGCTTAGTTGGAAAAGTCTCTCACCATCATATGTGTTATTTATGGGGAAGGCTGACCCTTTAATTCAGTTCCTGCAGATCCATAGAAAATGTGTCAGTCCACAGAGCAGCTGGGTTCTTTACAGCTAAGTATGATCTGCAGAGTATCATAAATTTATAGAAGAGTATAAAGACAAATTTATATGTTCAGAGTATAAGGACAAACTTAAGCAGCAAATGACTTTCACAAGTTCAGTTTTGAAAAATCCTTTTGTTTTATGCTGTGTGAAACACAAATCCACGTGGGAATCCAAAGAAAAAGCAGCAGAATCGCATGCTCTACTGTCCTGATGACAGCTCAGTGGTGGAGGATTGCTTAGTGTCACTTGACCCAGGGTATAAGCGCGTCTCATACATAGTATGCTTTCCACCTTCAATAGAATGAGGGAAAAACATGTCCATCCTCAGTTAGTAGGAAGGTATCTACTGTTAAAATGCATTTCATCAGTGATTAATAATGTGGATTGCCCTGCTTAGACTGCATAACATTATTTTTCTTCTGTGGATGTAAGGTTGTCAGTCCAAGACCATTGTTCTATCACTATGTGTTGTGTGCTTCATACTCTTAAAATCATGGCAGTTTATATAGTGGTACTGGAAACTTGCTATTTATCTCTTGAAAAGTGGCCACCACATGATTTAACATGGGAGATATTTATGAAAGTAAATGGAAAACCTATTAAGGAGATGGAATTGTAAGTGGACACATTAGGGCAAAAACTTTGGTTGCTGATGACTCAACAGGTTATGCTCAACCACAGAGTTGCTGGAAAACATTTAGAGAGTAATGTGAAAAGCATAGAGAAAGAGGAGCAGATAGAAGGGTCCAATGGCCCTAAGTCTGTCTTTGGAGCACTGTCAAGACCCTCATCAATAAACAGAAGTAGTATCTGAACTAGGTGAGGTCCTTCCCATTTTTTTTATTCTTCTGCAATATGGTCCACATAGGTCTTTAGTTGAGGAAACATTCTTGGGGAATGACAAATTTTTACCCCTGGAGAAGCCCAACCCTAACAGATCATCACCCTCATTTGGAAGTAGTCTGTGCTCCTAGGCTTTGTTCTTTATGAGACCATCCATGTTTTGGAGGATGCCACATCTCTTTGCCCTCAACCTTGGTATCACTAGGGTACAATTAGCATGTATTAACCAGATATTATTAGAGTGATTAGCATGTTGACCTGCAGAGATAAGATAACACAAACTGAAGGAGAGAGTCACATAATGAAGATATGGAGTGTAGGCTTCCATCTTCTTTTAGTTAATATGTGGGGTCTAAGTGACATGTTAATGCTCTTTAGCAAAATCAGTCTCCAGATGAGTTTCAGGATTATGAAGTGATGAAGGAAATACATGAGTGACCATTAGAAACTTTCTAGTATTGGTGGCAGTTTTCTTTGAAGTTCCAGAATACCTCATGTTTCTTTCCCATGCTAAGTGACAACCAGGCTAATATTCAGTTATGGACTGTGGTGGTTCTTCTCCTTAAAGCTTCTCTCACCACAGCACAATGAACACTGAAGTCATTGGATGTACTATGACCCAGATAATATTCTCACTAAAGTGAGCCTCATCTGTTATTAAACTCAGAATAAATTCAATTAACTATGCCAAGAAGCGTTTTAAGAGGGAATGCAAGCATGGGTAATTATTCAAATCAGTCATATGACTTTTTACTTATGAAATGTACAAAGTATAAATGTGATATGAGAGGTTCTTTAAAATGATCCTAAAATGTCTCAGCTTAGACAAGCACCTAGGACTGAAGGGAAGAGAAGTGGTATTTACTAACACCATAGCCAATGTACTTACAAATGCCAATCTTGGTAAGATTTTTCTCTAAAAGCAAAATCTATCAGAAACAAAGTAGATGGAATAATCTTTTAATGTCTGCTTGAATATATTCCTGGTTAATAATATTTTTATCTCAATTATGTGGTGTCACAAATAACAACAGACATAATAGCAGCTTCCTTTTTTCACTTTCTGGCAGATGAATATAACAGTCAGCAGTGACCTAACATGCACATGAGCATCGTGTGTATTAGGAATGTGGATACATCTTCACTGTGTACACTGGGCAGCTGCAGGGCCACCAGAGTTCAGGGCTACTTAGATAACAGGATTAGGATCAGAATATGAATTTTCCACAAAAACATACTCTCCAAACATAGATAGATGAAAACATACTACTTAATCACTTCAGAAAAGAAATAGTATGTTCTTGGAATACCAGAAGCTATATAGCACAACAGTATCAGAAGTTATACCCATGAATTCTCATTAACATGATTTTCTAAACATGAGCTCAGAAAAGAAGGGCAATAGACATGCTAACATTTGGTTAGCTAATACCAAATGATCTGTTCTGAAAGATATATACAACTAACATTATACAAATTGAATAAGTTCTATTTATGTATTTAAGAATATATACATATATAACAACAGCTAATGAAAAAAGAATCCATGATTTGTAAAAGAGAAAGAAAGAGCTTATATGAGGGTTTGGAGGAAGGAAATGGAAGGGGAAATGATGATCATATAATCTAGAAAATAAAAGAAGCTAAGTAATAAGGAGAGTCCAAGGAAAGTTGCTTGAATCTCACTCAGAAGGGAAGTAAGTCAAAGCAAGTGGATGAGGAGAGGGATCTGAGTGGGAGGGGGTGGGGGGA
The DNA here is from genome assembly GCA_907164525.1 of Lophiomys imhausi. Lineage (NCBI taxonomy): Eukaryota > Metazoa > Chordata > Mammalia > Rodentia > Muridae > Lophiomys > Lophiomys imhausi. The sequence continues at coordinate 378,970 of CAJQZJ010034199.1, read as the reverse complement.
GGGGAACAAGGGTGGGGATCAGGTGTGATGAGAGGAGGGGCAGGAGGTAGAGGGCTGGGAGATAAAAGGGAAACTGATGGGGCAGCATCTCTGAAAGAAGTGGGAAATCAGCCAAAGCATATGCTTCTGGGTGGATATGGGGGTGAATCTACATGAGACCTGCTACCCACAGAAGTCATAGAAACAGAAGGACCCACCTCATTGCCAGGCAGGACTTCCAGTGGATGGATAGGAACACTAACCCCACCTGTAAAACCTTAGACCTATAATTTACCCTGCCTACAAGATGTAAAGGGATAAAGATGGAGCCATGATTAAAGGAATGACCAAACAATGATTGGCACAACCTGAGACCTACCCTATTGGAAAGTGCCAACTCCTGACACTATTAATGTTATGCTGCTATGCTTGCAGACAGGAACCTAGCATAACTATCCTCTGAGAGGCCCCACCCAGGAAGGGATCAAAACAGATGCTGAGACACGCAGCCAAACATTAGGTGGAACTCAAGTTGTCTTGTAGAAGAGTGGGAAGAAAAAATAGAGGGATCTGGAGGGGACAGAAATTAAAAAGAAGACCAACAGAGTCAACTAATGTAGGCCTTGGGGCCATGCAGAGACTGAAACACCAACCAAAAAGCATGTATGGTCTGGACAGAGGCCCTCTACAGAAATGTAGCTGATAGATAACTTTATTGAAATGTAGATCCCCTAGCAAGTGGAGCAGAGACTGTGCTTGACATAGACTCCATTGCCTGTTTGTGGATCACCTTATCCAAGCTGGGCTTCCCTGGCTGGCCTCAGTGGAAGAGGATACTCTTAGTCCTGATGTGATCTGAAGAGCTGGGATGGGTTGTTGGGGGGGGTGTCCCATTTTTTGAGAAGAAGGTAAGGAGGGAAAGGGTGGGAGGGTGAGAACAGGTGGAGAGGAGGGAGGGGGCTGTGGTGAGGATGTAATATGAATAAATAAAAAAGAAATAATAAAAATGCACAAGGTCTATTGTTTTTAAAAGTCTGTTTCCAAATCAGAAAGAAAAGTATGTTTTCAATGAGAACTCTAGAAGCAAATTAAACTGAAAATTAATAAGCACAAACCAAATCTTGCATCAAAGTGTGTAGAAAAATGATCTGTTCTTTCCTTACAATGTGTTTTCTAGTCCAGGAGGCTTTTGAGTCAGGTAGCAACAGTTTCATTGGCAGTCACTCATTGTGGGGTCCAGAGCAAAGGTTCCTCTCTGTGGTGGTAGTCTCTCTGCTTTGTGTTTGTTGGATGGAAGGGAGAAGACATGGTCCCAGGGTTGCACACTTGCCCTAAGAGTTCTGGTTCTCATAACTGTAATATCAGCAGAGTGTGGTCCTAACACCATGCATTGTGAAAATTAATTTTCTCATGTCTGTTATGTTCAGGGTGTGAAGTCGTAGGGCATATCTTATGGCATAGTGTGTATACACATGAGATTTGGGGGATTTAACAAATAACTTCTCATAGAGCTTGTAGTTTGAACCAGATCAAATAGGTGAACTATAAGATCTTTAAAACAATTAATCTTAACTAAGCATTCCCTTGGACTTCTAGAAGGAGAGTCTGTGACAACAAAGACAAAAGTACTATGATCATGATCTTTTACAAGAGGAAACCTTCCCAACTTACTTGATCCAAGTAGAAATCATGACAAGTGTTTAGTTTACTTAGCAGGAATGGTCATATGAGCTCTGTGATCAAGCTCATAAAACCACAGCATGGTACTGGTATAGAAACAGACCAGTGGATCAATGGAATCG